>LPNX011015901.1:3386-30291 GCA_001517045.1 Pseudotsuga menziesii
TTAACCGACGTTTTCCAGTGTCGCTTTTTCGACAGTTATAGACCATATCCGTCGCATACCCAATTGTATATTCCGTCGCTTATACGACAGCCCCAGTTGAAATCCGTCGCTTATCCGACGCATCATCTGTCGCTTAATCGACGGATTGAAGAGTTTTTCATCAAAAAAGTTCCTGTACTGTCGAAGAAATTCTGTCGCTTAACCGACACTGGAAATTTAAGCGACGGTTTCCTATGTGTCGCTTAAGCGACGGTTACCTAGGTGTCGGATCACCGACGACAAGTTTCCGACGGTTAAAAAAAAATCAAAGTGTCTTTCATGCGACAGAGCAGTGTTGAAAATCCGACATGATAGCCGTCGGATTTTTGGTCAAAATGTAGTAGTGTGCACAGCCTCGATGGCTCACCAAGAACCAAAAGTATTAACCAAAGATGTCGTCATTACCAAAGGGGATGGTATGCAGCAATGATATCATGCTTGCACTAGTACAAATGATTTACAATGACCATGACTTGCTCACATTGGAGGATGTAGAAAATGAGCCCTATGTGTCCTTTCCCATAGTTAAAGGAGGGGAAATAGCATGTATCACACAGTATTGGGAAAAGAGGCTAGATAAAGCTCGATTTTTTAGGTTAATCAATATACCGCACTTTGGCCGACTGAATGAAGAAAATTCCTACATCAAGCAACTTTTGGCCTACTTTTATGGAGGAACAATGTTGCTGGATACCCCATTCATGATCATGGTTGATCTCATCTCAGACATCATGGGGCTTCCAAAGGATGGGCCAGACCCCTCACAATACTTTAGAGTTTGGGATAATGATAAGTGGCTAGCAACAAGGTTGACGAAGAAATATGACTTGCAATGTGATGGGTGGGCCTACCGCATTACTAGCATTAATGTCGGGACAGTGCGTATTGGCACATGGATTCTAGCAACCAAGATCATTCAAAAGAATCGACCCGTTCAGTGCAACTCAGGGGTAATTACATGTGTAGAACAATGCGCTGAAGGCATACAAATGAACTGGTCACTCTTCTTGATGCACCAGTTTGTCATGTCCCCGACCCTCTGACCGGCGAAGAGGATGCGACAAACACCACAATAACTGGGCAAATAGCCCCATGAACATAAACATGATAAATGATAATATTAAAAGCTTACATAATGCATACTAAGATGCATAAACATACAAGCATACACAGCTGTAGAATGAATCAACGTTCAGTGGAAGCAAACACATATACATTCCTATCATTTAATATGTTCATTATAATTCATTTGATCTCAATAGATTAAATTGCAGAGATGAAGTAGCAGCAGAACTTATCTTTTGATGAAGAGTTTACCTCGCAACCAGATACGTTGCTGCAATGTTCCACCCAACCATAGGCGAGCATGCTCCTCAATCTATCAGCAACGCTGCCACCCCCGAGCTGGCCATGATTCCTCCAAGGATAAGGGTCAATGCAGGCTTACACATAGCCAAGGAACACAATAAACAAACCAACACAGCTGGGTTTTTCAGGCCATCAACAAAATGTCCAAGCTAGCACAGTCTCAAGACCAACCACTGCATACCCACAGCAAAACAATTCCTTCACAGCCCTGTGCGAAAGGCAAAGGCAACCAGGGATAATCCCAAACAAACGATGAGCACAGCTCAAGCCACAAGACAACACAAAGTTTTTCTTAGCCCTAACGTGGCCAAAACAACTCAGCTGTGACCCAAACCAAGGTACTTCAACAGCCACAAACAAAAATGAATGATGACAACAATCCACAGTCCACAATGGGTAGTAAATAGCAAAACTCCCAGCATAGCCATGGGAAACTCAGCCAACAGACATGGAAGTCAACAACCATCCAACATCTAAATTACATAACACACTGCTCCTCAATGCAGTCGCTGAAGGAGATGGCACAGACAGAAAATGGCTCACTACGAATACACAGTGGCCCAAAACGAAATTGGACACCACAGCCAACAAAACGTAGGGAAGACAACAGTCCCAAAATGAAATCACTGAGCACGCCTCACAACATGGGAAAATGACTCCAACGGTCTGTGCATGAGAGAAACTTGCACTAGACCCCAAAAAATAGAGGAAAACACATGCATGGGCCACAAATTAGTAAGGAAACTTACACACAGTCCCTAAGTGTAGAATGGCTCTTGCACCCAAAAATCCTGAGTGACAGCCACGATTTCACCCATTTCATGTGTGAGGAAAACCAACGCCAAACTACCATGCATAAGAAGAATATAGAATGTCTCTCTGCATGACGATCCCAGCCTGGGCATGAGGAGAAACAACTTTTTCTATGTGCGCGAATCAACAGATCAACGGGAGGAGCCGAACAGACCAGAATGGAAGAATGGAAGTGGAGGTGAAGAATAGGGGCATGAGGAAGATGAATAGACACAACGAGAATGCCTAGTAGTGGAGGAAGTGAGGGGTGAATGTAGTCGTGGGTGGAGTGGGCACATGGGCAAGGGACTGATAGTCCAGCCACCCCACTCCCAAAACAATAACTGCCTCAACCACCAGCAGCCATAACTACCTCAACTACTCCACAAAACATTAAAGAGGTTGACAAGGGAAGATGGAAAAACAAAGCAAGGAGGTAGCACATGGGTTTTTCCCCCATAGACTAAGGTTTGACATCCCCCACCCCTTATCCCTTGGAATCATGCCCTTTTCATTCAACGTTGCACTGTCGTAGCTGGTTGTGGTTTATTTTATTTGATGTGCATATTTACATGATGTCAAATTATAAGGTGCCGGATAGCACGACATACCATCGGCAACTATCTCCATTTCCGAAACATACACAGCCAAATCGATGGTGGGGCTTTTGCCTCTATCTCCTCACCACGATTAATTACATTATATACATCATGCAAACGGGGTCAAAACTAGGACGTTACACAGTTGGTGAAGGTTGTGGTGGCGGTCTAAGAAGGAGAAAAACCTTTTACATATAGTGGGATACTAATTTGAATTTCACTCGTGGCTTGGATGGAGTTAGTTGATTACCAAGGAATGGATACTTAAGTGGTTAACGTGTGTAGGGTGCACGGTGTTGATGTATTTATAACTTTGGAATGTATTCATCTATATATATTATGTATTGTAACCCGACGTTTATTCTAGGATGTATCTATAATGTAATTGAGTCATATTGTAATGCCCCGATGTTCTGATCGGGAGGATCAATAATGTAAACAACTCATGTCAAGTCATAGTGAGTAACCCTCTGATTTTCTAAGGGTTAAAGTCCCTGCAATTCTGGGGCACTAGGGTTATTAGACTCTCCTAGTAGAGGTTGGCCCTAGCAGGTTTTTATTCATGTCAGGATTAGTATAAATAGAGAACTGGAGTCTCTATTTCTGACACAACTCATCCACACTCAAGTGTAGCGCATAGTTGAGGAAGGAGAAGACACTGGGGCTAGATAAGAAGAAGGTTACTGTTGTCAGGAGATCACTTACTATTTTAGGGCTTTTACTATTTTGGTGATGAATCTATCTCTGAGGAAGTTGTGGGGTTTTCTCCTTTATGGTTTCCCTAAGGAAAAACAGTGTGTTCATTGTCTCTTATGTTTGATTGATGTACTTGTTATTCTCTCAGTTAAAGATCCTAATAATGCTAGCTTAATGTTGAAAAACTAACATGGTATTAGAGCTAACCTTAGAAGAAGACATTGTGCAGCTGCGGGAACTAGGGATTTCTAGTTTGTGGATCTTCCTCCACAAATTTTCAGCAAAAGTAAGGTGGAATAACTCTCCTCCTTAGGGCGCATCTTTCTGTCGAAGCCAAATCCAATTTTGAGGTTTTTCAGTTTTGGACCCGACACTGCTGCCAGAAATTAGGGCTTTTCATAGAAGAGGAATTTTTCAGTGATCCCATGCTTGGATTGATCTCCTCCCAAAAATCAAAGTTAGGGACAAATTTCAAAGCATTTGGGTGGACAGATCTCCGGAAAAGAAAAACCCTAATTTGCTCCCGAATCAGCTCTGTAGGATTTCAGCTCAAGTTTTAGATCCGACATCTTGACCTGGTAAGATCTAAGATATTTTGTATTTCCATTTGAGATTCTCAGTTTAAGATGTCTCATCATACAAATCGTGATGAAAATCTTGAGGGAGCTGATAACTTCCAAGACTGGAAGTATAGGATCTCCCTAGTCTTGGAAGAGAATGAATTAGACTCCTACATTCATGAGGAAGTCCAGTTCTAGAGGGAGATGAGGAAAACGCCTTACATAAGAAGAATATGGTTATGGAAAAGAGGATCATTTTTTATTCTATCAAGGATCACCTTATCCCACATGTGTCCTCTCTCAAGACACCTAAAGTTATGTTTGATGCCCTAACCAAATTGTTTGAAGGGAAGAACATAAACTGGAAGATGACTCTATTAATATTGCACATTGATCTAGGAACAAATAATAAATCTCATCAAGGAATAATCAACAAATGACTCATAAATGGTGTTAATCGGAACCAGAATGGTTTCCTCTATGTATATTCAATAAACAATGAATCGTTACAATAACAATTTCAAGCAATAGCTTGAATCAATGAGGAATTCGAATGCCTTAGGAGGTCATTCAAATTCAATGAGTGAGTCTAGCTTAACTGACTATAAGCCATTGGTTCACACTCAGTCAACCACTTGACCAAAACCCTAATTGACTCACCAAACCCTAACTGAAGTCGAAGTGAAATAAATGATTGAATCTTAATTCTAGGAGATCAAACACATGTCATAGCAAGCCAACCATCAAGTGCTAGTGCTCAATGAATTTAATGAACCCTGATGAGGTTAACTAAAGCTGGACTGGTCATGAGAAGTTGGTGGAGGCACCCCTGTTGACTCAAGATCATTAAATAATAATAAATAATCATTAAATAATATATTTAATGAGCGGAGGTGCCTTAACTAACTGGTTGAACTGATTGTAACCACCAGTTAGCAATTAGGTGCATTAATATCACTCAGATCACCCTCGCAGTGCTCCAGTTAGCCTCCTTGACTGTAGGAGAAGTCTAAGTTAGCCTCCTTGGCTATAGGTAGGCATGGGTGTGACTGGATGATATAAATTAATGCTCCACTGATGTCAATTAATGTCAATTATACTTAGGATAGTGGTTTAACTAGGCCAATTTGACCAAAAAGAGTTTGTATGGTGGTAAATGTCTCCAACACCCCCCCTTAAGCTATACTCAGGAAGAGTTAGGAAACATAGATGCATAAAAATGCTAAGGCCCTAAAAACTAAGGCCATAGGTCACCCTATACAATTCTAAAATTGAAGCAATGCTCAAAACAAACTAAGTGAGGAAAAGAGGGAAAACCCAGTGGGAAAAACCCCCCTCAAGCTGAACACTGAAAGTAGTCTGAATCTCCCAGATGAACTCACCCCCAACAGTGAACGGAGGTAAGTGAACTTCTTTTCTGAAAAGTTCTTGGTGAAGATGTCTGCAATTTTCTCATCAGTCGGGCAGTATTGCAAACTGATGGTCCTGTCATGCACTAGCTCCCTGATGTAGTGCATGTGAATATCTACATGCTTGGTCCTCCTCCTGGTAACTAGATCTGTGGGTATCTTAATAGCACTTTGGTTGTCACAAAAGAGTACAGTGGACAAAGTACTACCAATATCTAACTCTGAAAGAATGCCTTGCAACCAAACTGCTTGGATGCAAGCATTCACCTCTCCTCGATACTTGGACTCTACTGAAGATAGTGATATGGAAGCCTAATTTTTGCTTGACCAGCAAATAGGGCCACCACCAAACATGAATACATATTCGAAAGTTGACTTTCGATCAATAGAATTACCAGCCCAATTAGAATCTGTGT
This sequence comes from Pseudotsuga menziesii, assembly GCA_001517045.1. Taxonomy (NCBI): domain Eukaryota; kingdom Viridiplantae; phylum Streptophyta; class Pinopsida; order Pinales; family Pinaceae; genus Pseudotsuga; species Pseudotsuga menziesii. The sequence continues at coordinate 9,266 of LPNX011015901.1, forward strand.
ATCCAACCAGATCTAGCTCGGAGTCTGCAGCATAGTGAATGTCGTAGGTCCTCGTTTCCTGAATATACTGAAGGATCCTCTTGGCTGCCTTAAAATGAATATTATGAGGTTGCTGCATGTATCTTTATAGATCATTCATGGCATAACAAATATCAATCCTAGAATGTGTCAAGTACAACAAGCTACTAATCAGCTGTTGATAGATAGTGCAGTCCATGGGAGGTGAGTGTTTTCCTTCTTCAAGGCTGATCCCTGAAAGGAAAGGGAATGTTGAAGGCCTACATTCAGCCATGTTAAACTTGACTAACATGTCTGAAGTGTATTTTGACTGAGTGCCCATAATCCCATCAGAATTTTGCTCAATTTCGAGCCCCAAAAATTGTTTTAGAAGCCCCAAATCACTCATTTCAAAGGCATTGTGAAGCCCTGTGATCGGTAAGTCATCAACATATAAAACAATTATACTTATATTACCATCATGCTACTTTAAATACACATTTGGATCTGATATACATATTTGAATGTTTCGCGAGAGAAGAAAGGCATCCATCTTGGAATACCACTCTCTTGGGGCCTGTTTTAACCCATATAGTGACTTTTTTAGCTTGCAAAACAAAGATGGATCAGTGATGTAGCCCTCAAGATACTTCATGTATATCTCCTCATGAATATATCCATGCATAAAGTCTGAATTAACATCCATGTGATGCACCTCCCAGTGCTTGGATGCTGAAATTGCTAAAACAAGGCAGATGGAGTCCATTTTTGCAACCAGTGCAAAGGTCTCATGGTAGTCCAATCCTTGGACCTGAGAGAAACCTTTTGATACCAGTATTGCCTTATATTTTCAAGTGCTTCAATTAGCAGCAACCTTTGTTTGAAACACCCACTTGCATTGAACCAATTTCCTTCCCGTAGGAAGAGAAACTAGCTCCCAAGTAGTGTTTTTCTGAAGAGAATTCATCTCTTCATCCATGGCAACTTGCCATCTCGGATCATTCCAAGCATGGTAGTAGGATTTTGGATCTAAAATAATCATCAAATGGCAAGTTTTGGATAGAAAATTATCATAAAAAGAGAGCGCAATACCTTCTCTTTGGAAATCAGACCAGGTTCTCCTTGGATCATCCGGATTTCCAATGTTGTCTCCTGTGGAGGAGAGTGTCTGTTGGGCCCATGTAGGAAGATAATTTTGCACTTCAGGTTCTATTTCAGCATATTGTGTTTGCTGCACACTGATATCAAAAATCAGAGGATCCAAATTAGGGTCATCACCCCCAATTTCATCATCCAAATATTCAGTAGAACAGGAAGGAAATTCAGCAGTTTTCTCCTTCACTAGTTCCATCTCCTAAAGAGGCTCATCGAACTTGACACTTCTCTCGATGATGATCTGTTTGGTATTGATATCTAGTAGTTTGAATCCTTTATATTCATTAGGATACTCAATAAATAGACATTCAAGTATTTGCGGTTGCAAAGCCCTTCTTTTATCAAGCGGAATCTGGGCCCATGGAGTGGACCCAGACACCCGTAGGTTCGACACATCCGGCTTGTGTCTGAAGTATGATTCGAAAGGAGTATTTCCTTTCATGGGTGATTGTGGCACTCTGTTCAGAATGTATGCTGTATAATATATGGCTTCATCCCACAAACTTGCAGCAAGCATCTTTGACTCCAACATACAAGTGGTCATCTCTTTGAGAGACCGGTTCTTCCTTTTCGCTACTCCGTTCTGCTGGGGAGTGTAGGGAATTAAATGATGGACCTGAATACCACTTTGGGATCATATGTATAGAAACTCATTATTGACATACTCCCCTCCATTATCATATCTGAAGATCTTGATCTTAACCCTAGAGGCATTTTCGATCAAGGTCTTCAATTCAGAATTTTTTTCACATACTTCTGATTTCTTTTTGAGAAAGAAAACCCATGTATACCTTGAAAAATCATCAATAAAAGTAAGGAGATTCCTTGATTTATTCATGGATGTGACAAGAAATATACCTCTAATATCAGAATGTATCATCCCCAATATGCTTGTAGCTCGGTTTTTCTTCCCCCGATCGAACTTGTGCTCAGGGTGTTTTCCAATCACACAGCCCTTGCAAATTTTCGTGGTTTCCTTGATGACCAGGAGGCCTTCAACCATGGATTTTTTCTGTAATTGCTGCGAATATTTGAAATTAAGATGGCCAGACCTCTCATTCCATAGCCTACTAAGCTCATTTCCATGAGTTAGCAAAGCAGTGGGCTTTGCAACCACAACAAAGTGAGAGAACTCATAGGATTTTGCATGATGATTTGCAAGGCCTTTTGCAATGAGTTTCCTAGATGCAACTTCTGTTATCTCAACATCATTTGGGATGAAAGAGACTCTCTTAGGCATTCCTGTATGTGTCATCTAATAGATACTAAGGATATTTGCTGCTAGAGACGGTACATACAAAACATTAGAGAAAAAACCATTTTCAAGATCTACAATACCTTGTCCTTCGGAAATGATGGTGGAGTCATCTCCCATGTGGATGGGGATGGATTTGTTGGTCTCCAAGGATGAAAATTATTCTTTTTCAGCCATCATGTGATTCGAAGCTCCAAATTCAATCAGCAGTTCTTTGGACTTTGAAGTGCTTTCCATGAGGGCATGACCGTTCTCATGTTGTGGTTCTCGATATTGATGATCTCTCCTCTGAAATCTCTCTGAAAGATTGATTTGATTCCTCTCAAGGAGAGAGGTTGCTTCATCAAGATTTTTCTTCATGCAGGCATGTTCAGGGTGAAAACCCTTCCCACAGTAAGAACACTTGACTCTTTCATTCCCATTGTGCCCCTTTCCTTAGTTCTTCCTGGAGCCGAAAGATTCATCATTCTGCTGATTTTCAACTCTAGACTTGGTAGCATCAAATTTAGTTTTCTGAATTTTCTATTGCTTTCCTTTACCCTTAAGATCTTTAGGCCCTGAGACATGGAGGGCTTGATCATGAGAAGATCGGATGATCCCCAGGTAGACAAGCTTGTCATGTTCATTTGTTAGGGACTCAATGAAGGCATTGAGTGTAGGAATCTTCCATCCAGGGGTTGTGAGCTTCACCGCACAGAATCTAGAAACAAAAACTAAATAATCAGCCCCGATTTTGGAGAGAATGGAAAGGATGAGCTGATCATCCTCCTTCTCCACATTGCATTGCTTCAAGAGTAAAACAATATCCTTGAAATTTGTAAAGAAATCATTCAGAGTCTTGAAATTGGAAGGTTAGAGAGACATGAGTTCATTTTCGAGCTGGTAAACCCTCAAGTCATCATGATTTCAGTATAGAGATTCCAATTTGTCCCATATTTATTTCGGTGTCTTCAAATCCGTAAGATGGAAGAGAAGGTCTCAAGAAATAGAGAGGCACAAGAAACCGAAGGCTTCATCCTTCTTGTTCAAGAATCTTGATTTTTCTATGGCAGATCCACGCTCAACTTCAGTGTCCATGGTGACTCTAAAAAATCCTTTGGAGTATAGCTGAATCTCCATTTCACTTTTCCATGACTGGAAATTGTATGGAGTCAAGAGATCTGCTGAGGAGGCCATCTGTATGTGCTGGAGCGAATGCTCCACCTGTAAAAACCTGAAAATCAAAACAGAAAGGGAAAAATAAGGTCGCACAACTTACACATTCTAGGCTTTCATTGCACCTAACATAGTCAATCAAGCAAGCTTGATTAACAAGTTCTTTACTTGGGGTATTGAGTGGTAAGCCTTGGCTTCTGGTGCAGTGCTGGATTTTTGAGCTATTGCTCACTTTTCATGGAGAAATCTGTCAAAAAGCTTGTGTTTTAGAGATAGATCTTCTGTCCCGCCGTATACTCTAATACCATATTAATATTGCACATTGATATAGGAACAAATAATCAATCTCATCAAGAAATAATCAACAAATGACTCAGAATTGGTGTTAATCAGAACCAAAATGGTTTCCTCTATGTATATTCAATAAAAAATGAATAGTTACAATAACAATGTCAAGCAATAGCTTGAATCAATAAGGAATTCGAATACCTTAGGAGGTCATTCGAATTCAATGAGTGAGTCTAGATTAACTGACTGTAAGCCATTGGTTCACACTCAGTTAACCATTTGACCAAAACCCTAATTGACTCACCAAACCCTAACTGAAGTTGGAGTGCAATAAATGAATGAATCTCAAATGAAGGAGATCAAACACATGTCATAGCAAGCCAACCATCAAGTGCTAGTGCTCCATGACTTCAATGAACCCCGATGAGGTTAACTGAAGTTGAACTAATCAACAGAAGTTGGTGGAGGTGCCCCTGTTGACTCCAGATCATTGAATAATAATAAATAATCATTAAATAATATATTTAATGAGAGGAGGCACCTTAACTGACTGGTTGAACTGATTGTAACCACCAGTTAGCAATTAGGTGCATTAATATCACTTAGATCACCTTGGGATTACTCCAGTTAGCCTCCTTGACTGTAGGAGAAGGCTAAGTTAGCCTCTGTGACTGTAGGTAGGAGTGGGTGTGACTGGATGATGTCAATTAATGCTCCACTGATGTCAATTAATGTCAATTATACTTAGGATATTGGTTTAACTAGGCCAATTTGACCAAAAAGAGTGTGTATGGTGGTAAATGTCTGCAACAAACTCTGAGGAATCAACTGAAGAATGTGAAGATTCAGAATGCGAAGACCATCCAGTCTTACTTCACAAGGGTTTCTTAGATCAAAGAACAATTAGAAGCTGCAGATGAAGAAGTGGAGAATGAAGAGATTGTGATGACAACACTGAATGCCCTTCATAGGTGATGGGATTCTTTCATCCAAGCAATATATGCTAGAAATAATTTAGTCAAATTCAGAAGACTATGGGAAGAATATTCTCAAGAAGAAGCATGGATAGCAGCTCAAGAAGAGAAGATGGGAAGTGAAGACCAAGCTCTCACAGTCCACTCCAAGAAAAGCACAAGAAGATCTCATTACTCCAAAGGTAAGGATCCTCATCATAGAGATAACATTAGAAGGGACCTATCAAAATTGAGATGTTATACATGTGATGAAAGAGGACACTTTGCAAAAGACCGTCCTAAGAAGAAGGGTCACTCTCATAAGAAGAAGGGGAACAAAAGAAGACATCATGCTCATGCTACATAGGATGATGAACCATCCAAGAAGAGATCTAGATATGAAAGTGAATATTCTTCAAGCGAGGATGAATATGTTCTAATCTCCGCTCTCACAGGTAACATTACTCATGGAAGTGATGATTGGCTTATAGACAGTGGGGCTTCCAAACATATGAATGGATTCAAGGAATCATTTGTGAGACTATCAGAACATGAATCACCTCACAAGGTGAAGCTAGGAGATGACTACTAATATCCAATAAAAGGTAGTGGGGAATCTTCATATAAACTAGACTCAGGTATGTCTCTAACAATGAAAGAAGCATTGTTTGTGCCAGGAATAAAAAAGAACCATTTCCCTATATCAGCATTGGATGCAAAAGGAATGAGAGTTGCATTCATAGATGGTCAAGTCATCATGTAGCCAAAAGGAAAGACTATTAATGATGTGGTAGTGATTGGAGAACAAGAAGGAGTTTTGTACAAATTGAAGGGACATCTAGAACAAGCCTTGATCCATGACACAGTAGAGCCAAATGAGCTTTGGCATAGAAGGCTTGCACATGTGCATTATAGAGCACTACCTATTGCAAGAAAAGTTGTTGAAGGTCTTCCATAATTCCAAGGAAAACATGATAGGGTCTACAAAGGCTGTGTGAAAGGGAAGAATACAAATAAGACATTTCCCAGCAGCGAAACCAAAGCCAAAGGCATACTAGAAATCATCCACTCCGATGTATGCGGTCCTATGTCATCAAACTCACTAAGAGGGTATGCATACTATGTTTCTTTTATTGATGATTTTTCTAGAAAGACATGGGTTTACTTCATGAAGAGCAAAGATGAGGCATTCAACAAGTTCAAGGAATTCAAAGCCTTGATCGAGAACCACATTGAAAAGAAGATCAAGACTTTTCGATTAGATAATGGCGGGGAATTCACTTCGAATGACTTCAAAGAGCTATGCAAAGAATCAGGGATTAAGAGGGAGTTGTCCACTCCTTATAATCCACAACAGAATGGGATTGTGGAATGGAAGAACAGAACCATCATGGAAGCTACAAAAGCCATGCTTCATGATCAAGATCTTCCTATGCATCTTTGGGCTGAAGCTGCCAGAACAATGGTGTATGTACAGAACTATACTACACCAAGAGTACTCGAGAATAAGACTCCTGAAGAAGTATTCTCCGGCAAGAAACCAGAAGTCATCCATCTCAGAATATTCAGCTGTCCTGTGTACATACACATTCCAAAAGAGAAGAGGACAAAATTAGATCATTCGGGAAAGAAGGGAATATTTGTGGGATACTCTAAAAGCTTGAAGGCTTACAGAATCTATTTCCTAGGGTACAAGAAGATTGACATCAGCAGGGATGTGACATTTGATGAAGACACAGCTTATAACAAATCCAGAAAGAGACCTACTGAAGAACCTGAAGAAGCAGAAGCAGAAGCACCCAGAATTCATGATACAACCATGAACGAAGAAGCTCAAGAAGAAGATCGAGATTTTGAGGAACCACAAATACCTGTAGATCCACCTCTAGAGAAGAATCCTCATAATAGGAAACCTGATTGGGTACGTGAACTTATCCAAGGTACGAAAAGATATGGGGCTCCAGAAGAGAGTCATAGAGAAAGAAATAGGACTAGATCCTGCTCCGGGTATGTAGCTTTACTATGTGATTTCATTGATAAAGAACCTTCCAGTTATGAAGAAGCAGTAGAATGGAAAGAATGGAATGATGCTATGATCAAAGAATATCAATCGATCATGAAGAACGATGTTTGGGATGTTGTCCCAAGACCAGAAGGGAGTTCAGTTGTAACTTCCAAATGGATCGACAAGATCAAGAATGCTGTAGACAGTAGCATTGAAAAGTATAAAGCAAGATTTGTAGCTCAGGGTTTCTCTCAGAAAGAAGGAATATACTATGAAGAAACCTTTTCACCTGTAGCTAGATACCCTTCCATCAGATCAGTACTTGCTCTGGCTGCAGTGATGAAATGGAAGATACACCGGATGGATGTCAAGACTGCCTTCTTGAATGATGTAGTGGAAGAGGAAGCGTATGTAGAACAACCACTCAATTTTGAGACACATGACAAAGATTCTCATGTATGTAGATTGAATAAATTTCTGTACGGTTTGAAATAGGCACACAGGACCTGGTACGGTAGAATTGACAGCTTTTTATCCAGTTTGGGATTTACCAAGAGTAAAGTAGATTCCAACCTTTACTATAAGGTTGAGGATGGAAACCCAGTGATGCTTCTACTATATGTAGATGATCTATTTGTGATAGATATGGATGGGTTTATTGCTGATACGAAGAGAAAGCTTAGTGCTGAGTTCGAATTGAATGACTCGGGGATGATGCATTACTTTCTAGGTATGGAGGTGTGGCAGAGTAGAGATGGAATCTTCCTTGGACAAGGGAAGTATGCAGTAGATATCTTGAAGAGGTTTGGGATGATGGACTGCAAGGCTATGGCCACACCTATGGCATTGAACCCGAAGCTATTAAGTGATGCTTCATAAGATTTGGTTGATGCTACGATGTATCATCAGATGATTGGGTCATTGATGTACCTGACGAACACGAGACCAGACATTTGATTTGTTGTGAACACCTTGATCCAGTTCTTGATAAATCCGAGAAATGTTCACTTGATTGCTGCAAAGCATATTCTGAGGTACCTGAAGGGTATAGTTGATTATGGGCTCAAGTACGATGTGAATCAAAATATTAACCTGGAGGGTTATGTTGATTCATATTGGGAAGGCAATCCCATTGATAGGAATAGCACTTCAGGGTGTTTCTTTAGTATGGGATCGGGTGTGATCTCTTGGTTTAGCAGGAAGTAATCCTGTGTGGCACTGAGTAAGGCTGAAGTAAAGTATGTCGCAGCTTGTTCAGCTAGTTGTGAGGTAGTATGGCTGTGAAAGCTACTGTCTGATATATTTGATCTCCAATTGGATGCTACTTGTGTACATTGTGACAACCAGAGTTGCATGAAGTTGTCAGAGAAAACATTATTCCAAGACAAGTTGAATCATATCGAGATCAAGTATCACTATGTCAGGGATATGGTGCAGAGGGGAGTAGTGAAGCTCCAGTATGTTGCGATGAAGGAACAAATAGCTGATGTATTGATGAAGCCATTGGCTAGGATGAAGTTTGAGTACTTCAGGGATAAGCATGGTATTCTCCAGATCGAGGTTTCCTCCAAGAGAAAATGATGAGACTTAGTCATTCTGACATGGTGAGAGGATTGGTTCCTTCCATGGTCAGATGTAAGGGTTGAGCCATTCTATCTTGGTGAGAGGATTGGTTCCTTCCATGTCAGATATGAGTGCTGGCCATTCTGTCGAGTAGGACAAATGTAAGGGAAATTGCCATTCTAGGAATGGAGGCACTTGGTCAGTTACCAGGAAAACGCAGTCTAGGACTGAGAAGCCATTCTAATGTGACAGAGGGATGTGTTCCCACTTGATCAGATGTAAGGGATGAACCATTCTGTCATGGCTAAAGGATTAAGTTCCTTCCATTTCAGATGTGAGTGTTGGCCATTCTGTCATGTGGGACAGATGTAAGGGAAACTGCCATTCTCTAGGAGAATGGAGGAACCTGGTCAGTTACCAGGTAGCTCAATCGAGGAGGACTCAAGACCATTCTGTTATGACTGTAGGATTGGTTCCTACAAGATCATATATGAGTGCAAGCCCTTCCATCATTGTGAGCAGGATGTGTTCCCTCCTTGGTGGATGTAAGTGCAGAGCCTTTCTTCAATCATGTGTTGATCAGATATAAGTGATGAGCCTTTCTTTGATAATGTGTTGATAAGATATAAGTGTTGTTCCTTTCTTCGATCATGTGTTAATCAGATGTAAGTGCAGTTCCTTTCTTTGATCATGTGTTGATCAGATGTAAGTGAAGTATCTATCTTCAATCATGTGTTGATCAAATTGAAATGTTGAAGCCTTTCTTCAATCATGTGTTGATCATATGTAAGTGATAATCCTTTCTGATATGATTATAGGATTGGTTCCTGCATAATTAAATGTGAGTGTTCGGCATGCCTTTCAGATGAGTAGGTCAGATCTAAGTGTTGGGTGTGCCTTTCTTCGATCATGTGTTGATTAGATGTAAGTTTAGTATCTATCTTCGATCATGTGTTGATCAAATATAAGTGATGAAGAAGACCTACATGGAGGCTAGGCCTACAACCAGCATGAAAAAGGGATGGCTCTGTAGAACTTCCTATGACAAGAAGAATCATGAGATAGAACCCATGATGATCCAAATCTAGTGATGATAGCCAGTGATGATCCAGATCTAGTGATGATAGCCACTGATGATCTAGATCTAGTGATGATCTAGATCCAGTGATGATGATCCAGCAGTGATGATCCAGATCCAGTGATGACGCCCAGTGATGATCCATATCGAGTGATGATGTCCCATGATGATCCAGATCCGAAGATGAAGATGACTTGAAGACAAAGATGACTTGAAGACTTAGAACACTTGAGATGCAGATGACGAGATGATCCAGTTGATACAGAGAAGAAGACCAGTGCCGAAAGAATACATTCCTAATTAAGAGGGAGTCATGATGTATTTATAACTTCAGAATGTATTCATCTATGTATCTTATGTATTGTAACCCGATTTTTATTCTGAGATGTATCTATAATTTAATTGAGTCATATTGTCATGCCCCGATGTTCCGATCGGGAGGATCAATAATGTAAACAAGTCATGTCAAGTCATAGTGAGTAACCCTCCAATTTTCTAAGGGTTAAAGTCCCCGCAGTTCTGGGGCACTAGGGTTATTAGAATCTCCTAGTAGAGGTCAGCCCTAGTAGGGTTTATTTCATGTCAGGATTAGTATAAATAGAGAACTGGAGTCTCTATTTATGACACAACTCATCCACACTCAAGTGTAGTGCATAGTTGAGGAAGGAGAAGACACTGCAGCTAGATAAGAAGAAGGTTACTGTTGTCGGGAGATCACTTACTATTTTGGAGCTTTTACTATTTTGGTGCGGATTCTATCTCTGAGGAAGTTGCGAGGTTTTATCCTTTATGGTTTCCCCAAGGAAAAACACTTTGTTCTTTGTCTCTTGTGTTTGATTGTTGTACTTGTTATTCTCTCAGTTAAAGATCCTAATAATGCTAGCTTAATGTTGAAAAACTAACAAACGGTATCAAAATATGTGGTGGGTTGAGGAATATACAAGGAAAGAGGATTGCACAATCCAATTTTGGGTTTACTGGGAAGCGCTAGAGGAAACAGCAGAGAAAGTTCCCTGCCTATCAGAGGAAGCCACAAAAAAGTATCATAGGATCGCTCAGTTTGCAATAGGCCCACATAGCATACAGGTGCAAGCACGACATGATCCAGAGAGGTTGTTGATGTCGTATGAAGAGTTGAACACGATGGTTGGTGATTGGCCTGTAGCATGGTGGGAAATAGTCATCACCGAAAAAGTATCAATGAGACCTCCGATAGACGCATCTAAAGATCCTGCAAGGAAAGATGACCAGCAGAGTCACCATGAATTGGATGACGAGTACTTTGCAAAACCCATTGAAAAGAAGAAGAGCACATACGCAATGTACCAGGGAGCGAGTAGCAGCACTGTGCAAGGATTGGAAGTGCATCTAAATTGGCTTATCAAGGAAGCTGTAGATGCAATGAACATGGTCGCAAAGGAGATGACAAAATCTACACAAGAAGGATTCACTGAGGTAAGAACTAAATTGGATTTTGATTATAATGTTGTTTCAAAAAGAGCACCAGAGAGTGTGACTGTGTAGGAGTACACGTCAATTATCACCGAGTCATGGGGAAGGAATGTTCAAATTCCATAGACTTTGAATGACGTTGGGCAAGAGGAATTGAATAGTTCCTTGCTACAGTTGTAGAACGTAGCACTGGATATCAATAGGTTGTCTATTTAGAAATTGGTACACATGCAGTGGGTTGTCAACCAGGAGTTGGAAGAAAGACATAAGGATATAAGCGACTGGTACTTATGGTTGTAGGAGGAAGAGGAGGTAATGCAAAAAGAGGTATAAGATTTGTGCAATGCAAAGGAGAAGCTGATGGAAGACAAAGTGCAGGGGATATAAGTAATGACGAGAGCACAAGAAGAGTTGAGGACAAAGACTGTTAAGGAGATCATGAAGCTGAAGAAAGAAACGGATCATCTCATCATAAAAAAGTCCCACCTTTTTGACATTCAAGTGCAACTAGAAGTAGCAGTTGCGAATGCCTATAAGAAAGTTAGAGAAAACACCACAAAACTAGATGCAGTCATGAAAGCAATGCAACTAGGGGAAATTATTGTCTGTTTCCAGTAGGACAACGATATTTTGAATGCTCTGGTGTATCCATACACACCACAAGAATAAATAGTTGAATGAAAGGATGCCATTGAGGAGATAGTGACACAATTTGAAGTGATGGAGCAGGATGCAAAGAAGATCGTTGAGGCGATAGCTTATTTTTGGGGCAGTGTCATCCAAGACGAACAATTAGAGCAACTGCCAAAGTTATTGTAGGAAGTAGAGGGACAACTGGTGAAACTAAAGACGGTATTAAGAATAATTCCACCAATCGTTCATATTATGCAGTCTATTGATTTAAATGAATTGCAGCAACGAGTCAAAAAGGCTCAGAAGTGACAACATAAGCACACTGAAGAGCTAGACGAGTTCCAAGATATTGGATCCTAATCAGTAAAAGTAGTTGCTGCACTACAAGCCATGCAAGATGGAAGAAAGGAGGTGAATGGGAAGTTGTTTGAGCACCCATTGAAGAAGTATTTTTTATGAATCCAGGACATTGCTGAGAAAATTCAAGCGTAAGTATAGGAAGTCACTCAACAATACGATGACTTCAAGTTGAAAACCAATGAGTACACCATGTCTAACTTACGTGGCTCGAGGGCGAGCAACAAGATTGTGTTGGGGGCCTTTTGGAATGGGTTTTGTGACAAGTCAGCTACGCATCATCGTCGACATTGCACAAGGTCAAAATACACTGTACAAGTGGAGAATGGAACATAAAGTAGAGAATAAAATATTTCAGATATTCTCTATCACCTTTTCTTGTTTTAGACCATATTGTGTGGATATTGGTCATTATTTTGTAGAATCGGTTAAGATATAGTTAGGAATTCATCCAAGTGAACCTTGAATGTAAAGGTGCAAGCCTATAAATGGAAGTAGAGTTGTAAGTGTAGGGGAGAATTGAAATGGAATAGAAGAGAACTGATATACATCTGTTGATTTGGTGAACTATTTTTGAATCTGTGGATTATTGCACGTAAGTAATATGACAAGATGGAAGTTGATCTAAAATATTGTTTTCTTTTATCTTTTTATGTTTTATTGTTTTTGCAATAATATGGTGAGTGAAAAGTAAATTTGTAACATGGATTTATGATGCGATGTTTCTTGGTTCTAAATGATGTTATCTTTTTCGATCTGTTTGTGCATCAGTATGCTTAGTGCAATTATGAATGAATGATGCGATTTGTTCAGAGAAATGATGAATGGTCCTGCTAATGGTTAAATAAATAGTTAGATCTGTTAATGTTGTGTTGAGTTGTTAAGATCAATGCTACATTGTCCCTTTATACTATGCGGAAACTTGGTTCTGTTAGTTGTCCCTCAAACATCTCAGGTGAGGCCTCATCTACTTTGTGGGTGTTGCTGGACAGGCTAAAACTTGTCTCGGTCGGTGATCAGGTAGATCGCGGTGGTTTGGGGGTTGACAGCGGGGAACACCTGTCAACTGGGTTTTGTTGGCTAGGTTTGTGCCAACAAGAACCCATTCAATCATGGAGAGAAGGCATAGGGTGCAAGTGGACGGTTAACGTTTCATCTATGGATTCACTCTGTGAAGAGAAATTAATACGCTAGAAGAATTTCATTAACCACCCTATTTGTGTTGTCAAGTCGTATCCCCCAGGTCCAAACATTAATAAAAAGCTAAACCATTCACATGGCATAGCATTAAAACCTTTCTTGATCTTGAAACATTGCCACGATCCTTCCAAACTTAACTCTTCAAACATTTAAATCCATACTATCGTGTGGTTGTACTTTAGAAAATTTTAATACATAGTTTATGTTATCGTATGTTTGGTTTAAACCTTAAAAAAGGTTTTCAAAGAATTAAACTTTGAAATCAACCTTTAACCATAAGCAAGAGTTAATGCTTATAAACAACAACACTAGTACAAAGTTATGCATTGATCCAAAACTTCGCACTAGGGTTAAACCTTTAGGTTTCAACCTAGGTGCTAATTATTATCTTTTAAAATAAACTCACACCTTCACATTTAAGTAACTTTCTAGGGAACTTCAAATGTAAACAATTTTAACTTACCTTGTCAATCAACAATCCCAATAAGTAGATCTATACATTGTCAGCAAGCAAGCAACATTGTCCTTAAAATCAAGTGTAAAACTTCAGTCAGTAAGCAATTATGCTATTAAGAAAAATAGTATATATATATATATATATATATATATATAGGTATGTTGGGGTTTTGACACTAGAAGCCACGATAGCATGGGAACCCATAACCATAATCAGAATTATGAGCTGGGAAACTAAATCACTCTATAATTTACATTTCTAGAAATTCCTTTCTTTTATACAATTACTAAAACTCCACTACTTGAGGTATCTTAGTAACTGGAGGTTTATGGAGAAGGACTTTCAAAGCCTAGGGTTTATAGTTGTGGAGGAATTTTGGCCAACCTTTTTAGATTCTTGGTGTACGTAGGTTAACATACTCGACCAGATTCCTGGTGGCTCTAGATGAGGATTTTGGGTATAGCACAGTGAAGACTAGAAGGCCTTAAGCATTCTCATAATGCCAAAAGTCAGAAAAGAAAAAGGAGCATGCTTGCAACTTTGTGTATCTATGATGATAGTTTTGATGCTTGTTGCAATCACACCATGGTAATTGACCCTTGTACTAATTGCATTAGATGCACCATACCACAATGAGCATGACGTTTTAGAGTATTGGGTGTGCTTGGAGGTTGATCAGATGGTATGATTGTGGGAGAGGGTGTCTAAGAGAGGAAATGACAGTGTAACAATAACTTTGAGGTGAAGTTCCTCAAAGAGAAGTATGTAATGCCCCTAAATCATTTAGCACATTCATTAGAGGAAATTTCAAGTCAAAATGGGCCTCCTAAGAAAAATAATAAAATAATAGTTAAAATAATAAAGTAATATTTACTAATTTTGGAGGAAGAAAAGAAAAAAACTTCTTCTTTTGTTCGTATTTTCGACATGTCTCCTTGTGATTTTACTCAAATTTAAATTAGGAGATCTTATTGGATGATGAATGAAATTCCCCATCCAATGAGTACCCACTTGGCATACTTTTGACGGACTCCGCTACCCCCCAAAAAAATACCTAAAAAAACATGATGCATCACATTTTTTCAGGTATTTCTTATTTTTGGGGTAGAGGAGTCTGTTAAAATTATGCTGAGTGGGTACTCATTGGATGATGAATTTAATTCCACATCCAACGAGCTCTCCCTATCGAAATTTGAGTAAACGCACAGGGAGATATGTTGAAAATACGAACAAAAAAGTAGTTTTTTTATGATACCTATCCCCAAATTTATATTAAAAATTTGTTTAATACCTATATGATATTTGAAATTTAAATCAATTTCATTGGCTAACACATGATGACATGGAATTTGAATTAGTGTTAAAAGGCCCATTTTGAGTTGAAATTTCCTCTAATGAATGCTAGGGTGGATGTCGTGGTTATATTGTATGCATGGAACATACTGGTGATGGCCACACTAGTAGGTCCCATCCCTGCAAAAAAATATTAAAGTATGTAAATATAAATTATAATATGAGTTATTTAACTATTTAGTTGAATATTGAGTTGGGATATTGGAGGGGGGAATGTGTCCATCCAAAGGAAGATTGCAAAAGCTTAAATAGGAGGAACGAGAAGAGAAAAATGTATCTTCTAGAATCCTTGTTTCTCTTACTGTGGTTTCGAGAGGTTCAAAGGATGAGATTGGGATAGGATTCTATTATGATATATAGCTAGCTTGGTATTTCTACGTGAGGGCTCGGGGGCTCTCAGTTTACGATTGAGGGGTTGGTTGGGAGGAGAGCGATTTTCCCACACGAAGGTTCATAGAAGCTGGTGTGGAAGGACATCGTATTGTATTCAAATGTGCAACTATAAGTTAATCCTTCGGTTCGGATATGTACTATGTTTCTTTGCCCTTTATCTATTGTTGTGAGTATTAATAATTTATGGAAAATATCAAGTTTTGATTAGTTTAATTCATTTTAATTTTCTTATTTACATATTTCTTGTTTTGAAAATATATTCTCGATCTTGCATTCTATATGCATAAATTATCTCGAAAAATATATAACCAACTTTTTTTTTGGGTGCATGCCTTGAAAGAAAATGGTTGTAATATTTTGAAATCAACCATTCATTGATTATGTGCATACAACTCTATTTCTATATATGGAAACCTTGTGCATATATTATGTCGATAAAAGAGGTAGGGCTCTTTAAAAGTCATGCTTATGATTATAGCATTGTAAAGGTGATTGGATGGTGTTGGAAATGTAACGGTTCTTATTCTTTTGTGAAGATCAGTTTGATTTATTTTTTAATTTGAAATGAGGAATTGGTAGTGTAGTTTAAAATTTGTTACCTAATTTTTCATGCCTTTCTTATATGTAATTACATTTTGGTAAGATGAGGCATTACATTAGAAAGGGTTGACTTTTTTATTTATCATTGTTGTCTTTTCTTATAGTTTAGTGAGAAAACGCTCATCGTTTAATTTACAAAGTTGATGTGATGTTTATAAGAGCTTGATTGATTTTTTAATAATGAAAATCAATGAATATATAATTTTTTTTAAATGAGTGTGCTTAAGCACCAATCGAGCTCTATTGCGGGATTAAGCTATTTTTAAATTTAAAAGAATCGGTCAACAAGGATTTTATTAACTTTTTATTAATTCCAACCCTCCCCTCTTATTCAAGCATTTTTGTAGATACAATTTCTTGCACTGAAACCTCTTTATTACATTCATCTTATGTGGCAAAGTTGTAGCTAAGTCGATTCCTTAATGAATAATCTATGGCATATTAATTTATTTTAAAACATGCAATATTTTTTTCCACATTTTGGAAGGCATTAACAAAAATATTCATTAGTTAATCTATTTTATTTTTTAATTTTTGTGAGAATAAAGTTTTTTTGGCAAAATCTAAATTTTAAAGTGTTGAACTCAAATTATATTTTTGAATACATAAATAGATTTAGCACCCTCAAAAAAACTTTTATTGCATTCACATTATAAAATCTCCATAAACGATATCAATAATTCTAAAACAAATTCAAGATTTTCAACCTTATTTAAAACAAAACTAACCATAAAATATAATAAAAAAGGGTTGAAAACATAGAATGTAACATCCCTCTCTTACCTTAATTCATTTCCAAGGGAAAAATCAATTTCATTCTAAAAAGATTCATTTATTAATTATATAAGTATCTGTGGAATATTTTTTACATCATTAATACAAAGTTGATAAGAGTCTTATTATAATATATATGAGATACATTATGGAAAATCAAATATTGACCTTTTAACAAGCATATAACTATTAGCCTAGAAGCTTAGATTGGCATATAGATGTTTTATACGAGCCAAACCAAATGGTTTTCAAGGGATGGTACCGAACCTAAAAACGGTTGCGAAACCCGTTAGGGTTTGCCTCCAACTTGGGAGACTCGACCCGAGTTGAAACAGAGGAGGAGAATTCAGTAGGGAGAGAACTCGGCCTCAAGAAACAGAAGTCGGTAGAGAAGAAAACGAACAGTTCTCTTGGGAATTTGGAGAAATAACGTGGGTCCTTTTAAATTGGGGTGTTGCAGGCCATTTCGGCAGTATGTCTAAGGAGACTATGGCTTTAATAAAGGGAACCGAATGCACCCTATTCACAGGGAGGGCGTTTGTTATTTTGTAACAATTGTCGACAGCATCATATGCTTTTGGATATGCACAGTTGACGAGAATGGTATCAAAAGCCAACATGCGTTGAATGGGAGAACACTACAATGGGAGATTTTATCTCAGCATTCATCAGTGCGAAAGAGGAGATCATGCAACCCTTGAAGGTATGATTTGTGATGGGTGTCCATTCCACTGCTTGTTTTTCGTTGCATGATTTATTTTGGAAAACGCAGTGTGTTTACTTACTGCTTGGCTCCTTTATACTTTTACATCCCATAGTGATTATGGAAAGAGGACGTTGTTCTCCGGTGTGCACTGAATATGGTTATTAATTATTGCTTAGAGTTCTGTAGTCATTCTTGGCAAGCGAAAGGAAAGCGCGTAGCCCCTTTGGAGAGTCGCTATAATCCTTTATACACTTGTTTTTATTAGCCTTCCCTCGATCTCATTTGATCGCTTTTATACGTTTTGTTGGATTGGAAGTGTACAGAAGAAGAGACATAGGCTCTCTTTGGGTTGTATAGCTATTTATACCCCATCATATCGCCTTTTGTGAACATGAATAGCTAGGGTAGGCTCTTTCTGGGTTGTATATCTATTTATACCCCATCATATCGCCTTTTCTGAACATGAAAAGCTAGGGAACAACTCTAAGCTTGAGATGATGTTGCATCTCAAGATGTGTTTTATAATGTCTATGTGAAGATTAACTTGTTAGGGCACTCTCAAGTTTGAACCAGTGTTTTTATTTTTTTTATTTTTTTAACAACTTTATATCCAGCTAGACTTGGCTTCCAAGTTTAATCTTAGCGTAACTCTCATTTTATAATTATAAAATGTTGTTTAAAATTTAAAGGTCAGATTGACAATTAGGAGAAATCCACCTTACTTTCCTCTCTCTATATATAATTACTATTGTTTAAGACTATGAAGAGGAGGGTGCATCTTTTATAAACTAGTAATCTTTATCTATCTATATATAGAGATATATTAAATGCTTAAGTAGAAGTAAAGTTACTTTTGTCGTATAATCTTTTAATATAGCATCTATAATCTTACGAGTCAAAATCTTTTAATATAAAACAACCTTAGTGGTTGTAAATCAAAAGTTACCATGGAAGAGTAAATTTTAGAATATAGCATTGTTGAACCTCTTCTACTAACAATTTTGGTGGACTTAGCCCTTAGTTAGGGGTGAATCACATATATTGGTGTCTATTTCTTCCTTTTGTTTCTTTGTTGTTTTATTTCTCCAATTTATCTCAATAAGAATCATATGTTTGTATAAACATGAAGGTATAACCTTGTACTTTATTAGGTATAAGAAGGTGAATGGTATTCATATGTTCACATAAGTTTTCATCTATGATGTTTGAGATATGATGTTTGAGATGGTGTTGCTTCCCTTTGTATACCACACTTTAGCATTAGCAAGGTATGACTAAAACTACAACAAGTATATGTTAATGTGGTTCATAGGCTAGAAGATTGATAGTTAAAAACAATAAAGTAAATAAATAAATAAAAATTTTACCTCTTTTTCTTAAAATCAGCATGTGGAAATTGGGTTTGTTACAAATGGTATCAAAGCATACACTCGGACGGACTCATCTTCATACAAGTATGTTGAGAAAATCGTAATTTGAATGTGAGATTTTATGTTTTCTTATCATGCTATAGAAAGAATGATGCTTTTAATATATGATCGTCCAAGTATATGAACTAGTTTGTGTGGAGTCACGAGCTTGAATATATGAAACTAGTTGTACAACTTAAATGCAAAAATACATGCAAAAACAATGAAGCTTTGTTTGAAGGTAAAAAATGCGATATGTTTGATTTCATTAGATTGTAAAGGTTTGTAATAAGGAAATTAATGCATTGTCATGTTAACAATAACTTTAATTTGGATACCGATGCAAAGATATGTTTATGCTATTTTGCATGCCTCAAATGCTAGTCTATGCATAACTTATTGAGACTATGCTAGAAGAGTTTTGGAACATAATTAGTTCATATGTTAGAAATGACTAATGCATATGACGTAGTTAAGTTAGTAAATAGCTAATAATTTAATAGGTATTCAAGCTTACAACAAGCAAGGTAAAAGTTATGGTTAGTATACTAAGAAATTAGCTTAATGAGTAGTAATGTATGCAAGTAGACGCAACAAATTTAAAAATGTAGAAATGACTAGTTGGACTATAAGGACACGATTTTGATTATTTGCAATATTGTGTATGATAAATGCATATGGATTGTGCATAATGATAGAAATTGTTGCATCTAGGTTGTGCATTTTGTATAACTTTGGTGTTTAGATGCATCAAAGAATAAACTTGTTGATAAATATAGTTTTATGTCTTGCTTAAAATCACATCAACAAAAGAATATGATGTAAATAACCCTTGCAAAAGTTGTTAGGGTAATGCACAAGTACACTTGTTAAAAAGAAACTTTGCCAACCTGAAGCAAGGTTAGTGTCATTTGGTAATTTCAATTTAAGCTTAGATAAACAACGTATGAATTTTTCTTGAGGTGTAAGTTAGTGAAAAGAATTTACAACTAATTTTTCATGAAAGTAATGCATTGAGATTATGCAAAAGACTAGTTGTTGTATCAAGAGATTATGGACATCGTAAATAGCAACTTGATATTAGATTTTGTTGTTTTGTTTGTGAGATTATGATGGAAATAATTTTGGCAAGAAAATGTGAGTAAAGTGTGCAGGTACTTAAGGTTGAAAGAAGTATTGTTGAATGGGAATAAGTAAGGTAGTAGAAATCAAGAGATATATTTCACAATAGAAAAGGTACCATATATATTGTATATGATTTCTTGGTTAGTATGAAAGATTAGGAAGATGTTATCATTTGATTAAACAAAACACATTTTGGCAAAAACATAGTTTAGATTACTTGACACGCTAGGAATATACTCATTAGAGGTTCTCAAAATTCTACTGAAATATTTGAGTATAGTAAGTATAAAACTATTAGGAATGTTCATAATTATTAAATTTTTTAAATTAATAGTTTTTGGAACATTGAGTATGCTCATTGATGATTATTATATTTCTTGCATTCAAATTTATTTTGAAATGGTATTAAATATTTGTCATTATTATTGTAGAGACTAAATTATGGAAGTACCAATAAGACCGTAACTAAATATTTGAATATGGGTATGAATATATATGAAACCTACAAGAGATAGAGACAGAGAGAAAGAAAGAGACTAATTGGATAAAGACTTATGAACTTCTGAGCTAATCATAGGGGACACCCTAGGTTGTAAGGATCTTAAAATTATAAGAAACTTTTCTTCATTAAATAGAACTAATTAATGAAAATGAAGTAGAAAAATTGTTAAGTGTTGAGCTTGTTGGGCTCTAGAGCACCTAAAGTATTTAGTCTCGTTATGCATAACTACAAGATGTAAGGTGACTTAGAAAAACAGACTTAATTTCTAGAATAACGAACTGAAATATTGAAATAGATGAATACAAAATATTTATGAATTAAGTAGAGCTTCTATGGAGCACCCTTGAGAGGTGTTAGGCTCCAAATTTTTTTATAAGTTAGTACAGAGTTTCTAGTGAACTTTCTTGTGAGGTGTTAGACTTTGTTGAGAACTCTATGATATTAAGTCCTAGTCCTAGGCAAAGAGCTATCGGTGAGCACTTAGAGGACGTGTTAGGCTCTTAAGCAGAACTGTGAGAGAGGATAGAGGTGAGGTGTTAGGTTTTGTAGTGATATATATATATATATATATATATATATATATATATATATGGTGATTTTAATATTTCAGTATCAG
>LPNX011015901.1:30298-88489 GCA_001517045.1 Pseudotsuga menziesii
AGGTTTTGTGTAGCATATATGCCTGAGAGCTTTAAAAAGTTGATGAAGGGTATCATCCTTATTCAGATGAATATGATATATACAGGTTGAGGAGGAATTCATGTGAATGTGTGGTTCGGTAAGGAGATGAACCTCATGTATATATGCATCTTAGAACTTCTTAAACAAGATTTCAGCCAAGAAATGCTTGGAACATCAATTCCATACAAGAGGTATGTGTGTAAATGTTATGTTTGATATTTTATGCATCATAATAGTATTAACCATTGGATGCAAATTTATATATGTATGTTGAATCCCCGTGGGATAAATATGCTAAAATGATTGTGTCTATATTCATTGGTAATGTTTTAAATTAGTTTAAGTTTTAAAATATGTGAGAAAATTATGATTATGCACATGTTATGTAATTTGATATGATTATTTATGTTGAGAAACAATGCGGAACATTTTATGGTACTTGAATATAAGTACCACCATATCATAGGTATGGTTATAAATGTTGAATATGAAAAAATTATGTGATATGATATACAAATTTATCAATATTTTTATGTTAAATGATGGATTTTATACATGTTATACATGATGAACAGTGTGTTAAGAACCCATGTCAACCCTCCTCTTTATTTTGTTAGTATATTTTATTGGACGCATATGCTTTGTAAGTCGTCTCGTTAGTATGTTGTATTATCCCACATTCATGGGGATTAATAATTGATGTTAAGTCATCCAGTTGGTATGTTCTCTTATCTCAAATTCATGGAGAGTAATAGTTGTTTAGATTATACTTAATATATAACTAATTTTTGAGGCCAATGAAATCATCCAAGTGTTATTTTGTATTGAGCTTGCTAAAAGGAGGTTTCCCCCTCGAAGTGGCCCGTGATCAGTAAAATATCTTTTGTGCTCCAATATTTCTGTTATATCATGCATTCTCATTGTTTATTGCAGGAGGTTCTCCACATCTGGTATCAAAGAACTTTCCTGGGAAGAAGTGGGAATTTTTTTTTTCAAAAAAAAAAGGGAAAAATTGGGTGGTAACTTTCAGATCTCTTTCTGAAACTTTCTACATAGAATCAGAAGAAATAGGTTGCATATCTAACTTCTCCTTGCAGAAATACACAGTTTAAAAAAAAACAATCTCGTTTGGAGTCCCAGAAGCTGACATATGCTTTGTAAGTCATCTCGTTAGTATGTTGTATTATCCCACATTCATGGGGATTAATAGTTGATGTTAAGTCATCCAGTTAGTATGTTCTCTTATCTCAAATTCATGGGGAGTAATAGTCGTTTAGATTATACTTAATATATAACTAAGTTTTGAGGCCAATGAAATCATCCAAGTGTTATTTTGTATTGAGCTTGCTAAAAGGAGGTTTCCCCCTCGAAGTGGCCCGCGATCAGTAAAATCTCTTTTGTGCTTCAATATTTTTGTTATATCATGCATTCTCATTGTTTATTGTAGGAGATTCTCCACATCTAGTATCAAAGAACTTTCCTGGGAAGAAGTGGGAAATTTTTTTTTCAAAAAAACAAGGGCAAAATTGGGCGGTAATTTTCAGATCGCTTTATGAAACTTTCTACATAGAATCAAAAGAAATAGGTTGCATATCTAACTTCTCCTTGCAAAAATACACAGTTTAAAAAAAAAACAATCTCGTTTGGAGTCCCAAAAGTTGACATATCGCGGATTTAAAATTAGCAATTTTTTAGAATGTTGGTGACGGCCATGAAAATTGCTGAGTGAAAATATTTTGACTGGGTGCCCATATTTCTATTCTGATTGTGTGGGTAGAAGCAGAGTGAGTATTCTAGTTCCAAAAATAGGCTATAATAACAAGCTATAATAGATATTTTGAACAACATAGATCAGGTTATGCTCATTTTAAAATTTTGTCTCAAAAACCTAACTCTAATTACGGGTTTTTGTTGGGCATCGGGTGGAATTTCTACCACATTTTTTTTGGCACTGTGAGTATTGCAGTAGTTCTTCTTCTTGTAGTGGTACTATTCATTGATATCATAGAATAAACACTATCTCACCCAATCGCCTTCAAATTTTGCCACATTGTTCGTTTCTGAATTTTGCTTCAATGTCCCTCTGTGTCAAATTTTCCCATTCTTTCACCTCGCTTCTGAAATTTGCATTTTATGTTCCTTGTCATTAAGAAAGTGTCCCAAACCTAGTCAACTCCAATTACCCGGTCACGTTTTTCCCAACTCAAAATTTTTTTTCTCTACTATTTTTGTTTTTCTACCCATCGCCCCCCCCCCCCCCCCCCCCCCCCCCCCCAACCCCTTCCAAAAAAAAGAAAAAGAAACAAAAAAAATTCTTCTTGTTGTCACTTGCATAGGAGAAAATATACAAATGGAAGAAGAACTTGTTACTGTTAAGACCAAACTCATAGATTTGGATGAAATGTTTCTCGACCTCCATCTTTAGCATTTAGCCATGAGCAAGTGACAGCAGCCTGAGTCTTCTGCAGACATCGATTTCTCTTCTTCCAACAACTTTCATGGGTTGAAGATTCATTTATCTTGCTTCAATGGTGATGATCTAACTAGATGGATACAAAAGGTAAAACAATACTTTAATATGCATAACACTTTTGATGTCACCAAAGTCCCACTTGCATCATTTCATTTGGAACATGAAGCCCTTCAATGGTTTTGTTGGTACATCGAGGATCATGAAGAACCCCAATGGACATATTTTTTCCAACTCCTTTTGCATCGATTTGGCCCTAGTGGTTTTGATGAATTTGCAGGAGCACTTACCAAACTTCACTAGACTAGAATTGTGAGAGAGTATTAAACAAAATTTGAGAAATTAGTCAAGCACACAAAAGGATTTCCTAATGCATTATATAGGAGTTGTTTTATTAGTGGTCTTAAGGATACAATCCAATTTGAGGTTAACATGTTCTTTCCCAAAACAATGATGGAAATCCTAGGGTTGGCTAAGTTGGAGGAGGACAAGATCAGGGCTCAACAACGCCCCAAATCCACTTTTGTTCCATTCAGAAATATGTTTTCCCAAATTCATCCAATCTCTCCAACTCTTAGACCCACTCCTATCAAGCATTTATCAGAAGCTGCGATGTGGAAATGTAGGGAAAAAGGACTTTGTTATAATTCTGATGTATAATTCACCCGGGGACATCAATCTACTGAACAAAATCTCTATCTCTTGGATATTGTTTCTCCTCCTGCACTTGAAATTTGTGAAGCCGCTTAGGATCTAGTAGAAGATCAGGTCAAAATTCAACAACCGCCTATTGACCCTCCTTCTTATGACGAACACCCAGATATATCTCTCCATGTATTAGACGGAGTCACCACCCCATAAACCATGTAGGTCAAGGGTTTCGTCAAGAAGATTCCTCTTACAATACTCATTGATTCTAGCAGCACCCATAACTTCATTGAATCTCGTATTGCAAAACAAGTCGATAGTTTTTTCCATCCTTTCTCGATCTTTAATGTCATGGTCGCCAATGGGATCACCTTACCTTGTAAAGGAAAGTGTTGCAATGTGTGTATCTCTATTGGAGATTATAACTTGCGCTCTAACATGTTTGCCATGCCTCCAAGACGATGTCATGTGATTTTGGGAACTCAATGGTTATGCACTCTTGGACCCATCTTATGGGATTTTGTTGAACCGTGGATGCAACTTTTAGACAAGGGGAACAAACACACTTTTAATGGCTTACAAGTAGGTTCTCTTAGCATCATTATTTCCCATCACATGGAAAATATCCTTAAGACGAATTCACATGGTGTCATTGCTCAGCTCCATTTCATTCAGCTGCAACCTTCAGTAGTCTCAACTACTTTCTTAGATCTTTCATTTTGATGGACCCTTCAGATGCCTAATTTTTCCAAGCTCTTAACTCTTGAGAGTGATGCTTACGACAACCCTACTAGGGTTGACCTCTGTAGGAGAGTCTAATAACCCTAGTGCCCTAAAATTGTAGGGACTTTAACCCTTAGACAATAGGAGGGTTACCCACAATGAATTAACATGACTTGTTTACATTATAGCTCCTCCTGATCGAAACATCAGGGCATGAAAACATGACTCAATTACGTAATAGATACATCCCAGAATAAACATTGGGTTACAAGACATAAGATACATAAATGAATACATTCTGAAGTTACAAATGCATCAACACTCACTATTAATTAGGAAAGTGTTCTTTCAACATAATTTTCAGCAACGGTCTTCTTCTTTGCATCAACTGGATCATCTCGTCATCTTCATCTTAAAGTATTCTTCATCTTTGAGTCTTCTTCATCTTTTAGTATTCAAGTCATCTTCTTCTTCAAGTATTCTTCATCACGGGATCTGCATCATCATGACTACTGGCTCATCACTACTGGATCATAATCACATATAGATCATCACTCGATCTGGATCATCACTTTATCTAGATCATCATTGAGTCTAGATCATCATCACAACTGGATCACCACTTGATCTAGATCGTCATCAAGTCTGGATCAACACATCTGTATCCCTTGATCTAGATCATCATCAAGTCTGGATCATCATCATATGCTATCCCATAATGGTGCTATCTCGCTTCTTGTCACAAAAATTTCCATAGAGTCAATCCTATAGGCCTACCCTTCATGTAGGTCTTCATTAGCACTTATATCTAACACTTAAGTCATAATGGCCCACCCAGATCTTACATCTGACCTCATCTTGTCAGAAAGGAATGCCCAACACTCACATCTGACCTCATCTTGTCAGAAAGGCATGACACTCACATCTGACCATGTGTAAACACATCATGCCAGAGTGGCTCAGCACTTATATTTGACCATGTGCAAGCACACCACATCGAAAGGGCTCTGCACTTACATCCAACCTCATTCTATTAGAAAGGCACAGCACTTAAATTTGGCCATGCTCGAAAGCACCGCATCGAAAGGGCTCAGCATTTACAATCCGACCATTGTCAAAAGCACTGCATTAGAAAGAGATTTGCACTTATAATCTGACCATGCTCAATAGAATCACATCATAAAGGACATGTACTCACATCTGATCATGGAGGAATCTAATCTTACCATCGCATCAGTATGGCCCCCAGTCCCAAAATGAGCTACCTGGTAACTGACCAGGTGCCTCCATTCTTAGAATGGCAGTTGGCCTTACATCTGACCTACTCGTCAGAATGGCCAACACTCACATCTGACATGGGAGGAACCTAATCCTTTAACCATGACATAATGGTTAAGCCCTTGCATTTAATTAAGTGAGAACACATCCCTCCATCACATCAGAATGGCTTCTCAGTCCTAGACCGAGTTTTCATGGTAACTGACCAGGCACCTCCATTCCCAGAATTGAAATAGCACTCATATTTGACATGCAAGGAACCTAAATCCTCTGACCATGACAGAATGGCTCAGCCCTTACATTTGACCATGGAATGAACCCATCCTCTCACCATGTCAGAATGGATATGGGTCTCATCACTTTCCCTTGGAGGAAACCTCGATATGGAGAACACCAAGCTTCTCCCTGAAGTACTCGAACTTCAACCTAGCCCATGGATTCGTCAATACATCAGCTATCCATTCCTTCGTTGCAACATACTGGAGCTTCACTACTCCCCTCTACACCATATCCCTAATATAGTGATACTTGATCTTGATATGCTTCAACTTGTCATGGAACACTGGATTCTATGACAACTTCACAAAACTCTAGTTGTCACAATGTATACAAGTAGCATCCAAATAGAGATCAAATATATCAGATAGTAGCTTCCTAGGGCATACTAGCTGACAATTAGCTGAACAAGATACGACATACTCCGCTTCATCTATACTTAGTGCCACACAGGATTGCTTCCTGCTAAACTAAGCGATCACACCTGATCCCATACTGAATCAACATCCTGATGTGCTCTTCTTATCAATGGCACTACCTACCCAATCTAAATCAAAATAACCCTCCAGGTTAATATTCTGGTTCAACTCATACTTGATCCCATAATCAACTATACCCCTCAGATGCCTCAGAATGTGCTTTGCACCAATCAAGTGAACATTTCTCGAATCTGCCAAGAAATGGCTCATGGTGTTCACAACAAAGGAATTTTTTGGTTTCGTGTTCGTTAGGTAAATTAAGGACCCAATCATCTATCGATACATTATAGCATCAACCGACTCTGATGAAGCATCACTCAATAGATTCAGGTTTGATGCCATAGGTGTCACCATGGCTTTGCAATCCATCATCCCAAACCTCTTTAGGATCTCTATTGCATACTTCCCTTGTCTAAGAAAGATTCCATCTGCACTCTACCACACCTCCATGCCTAGGAAATAATGCATCATACCCAAGTCCTTCATCTCAAACTCGATAGTAGGATTTCTCTTCATATCAGCAATCAACCCATCCATACTTGTCACAAATATATCATCGACATATAGTAGGAGCATCACTGGGTTGCCATCTTCAACCTTGTAGTGAAGGTTGGAATTTTCTTTACATTTGGTGAAGCCCAAATTGGATAGAAAGCTATCAATTCTACCGTACCAAGTCTTGGGTTCCTGTTTCAAACCGTACAGGGATTTTTTCAATTTGCATACATGAGACTCTCTGTCATGTGTCTCAAAACCAAGTGGTTATTCTACATACACTTCCTCTTCCACTACACCATTCAAGAAAACAGTCTTGACATCCATCTGGTGTATCTTCCATTTCATCACTGCAGCTAGAGCTAGTACTGATCTGATGGAAGTGTATCTAGCTACAGGGGAAAAGGTTTCTTCATAATCTATTCCTTCTTTCTAAGAGAAACCTCGAGCCACAAATCTTTCCTTATAATTTTCAATGCTACCGTCTGCAGCATCCTTGATTTTGTAGATCCATTTGGAAGTTACAACTGAATTCCCTTTCGGTATGGAGACAACATCCCAAACATCATTCTTCATGACTGATTGGTACTCTTTGATCATAGCATCCTTCCATTCTTTTTCGTTCGTCCGCATCTTCATAAATGGAAAGTTCTTTATCAATGAAATCACATAGTAAAGCTACATACATGAAGCAGGATCTTGTCCTCTTTATTTCTCTTCAATTCTCTTATGTATCCCCATATATTTTCGCACCTTGGATAATTTCACGTACCCAAACAGGTTTCCTCTTATGAGGATTCTTCTCCAAAGGTGGATCTAAAGGTATTTGTGGTGCTTCAAATTCTCGATCTTCTTCTTGAGTTTCTTTGTTTATGGTTGTATCATGAATTCTGAGTGCTTCTGCTTCTTCAGGTTCTTCAGCAGGTCTCTTTCTAGATTTGTCATAAGCTATGTCTTCATCGAATGTCACATCCCTACTGATGTTAATCTTCTTGTATCCTGGGAAATATATTCTATAAGCCATCGAGCTTTCAGAGTATCCCACAAATATACCCTTCTTTCTTGAAGGATCTAATTTTGTTCTCTTCTCTTTTGGAATGTGTATGTATACAGGACAGTCGAATATTTTGAGATGGATGACTTCTAGTTTCTTACTGGAGAAGACTTCTTCAGGAGTCTTCTTCTCAAGTACTCAATATGGAGTACGGTTCTATACATACACCACTATTCTAGCAGCTTCCTCCCAAATATGCATAGGAAGATCTTTATCATGAAGCATAGCTCTTGTAGCTTCCATGATAGTTCTATTCTTCCATTCCACAATCCCATTCGATTGTGGATTATAAGGAGTGGACAACTACCTCTTAATCCTTGATTCTTTACATAGCTCTTTGAATTCATTTGAAGTGAATTCTACTCAATTATCGGATCAAAAGGTCTTGATCTTCTTTTCAGTGCGATTCTCGATCAAGGCTTTGAATTCCTTGAACTTGTAAATACTCCATATTTGTTCTTCATGAAGTAAACCCATGTCTACCTAGAAAAGTCATCAATAAAAGAAACATAATATTCATACCCACTTAGTGAGCTTGATGACATAGGACCACATACATCAAAGTGGATGATTTCCAAGATTCCTTTTTCTTTTCTTTCACTACTTGGAAATGTTTTCTTTGTGTTCTTTCCTTTCGCACATCCTTTGCAGACCCCATCATGTTTTTCCTGTATTTTTGGAATACCTTCAACAGCTTTGCTTGCAAGAGGTAGTGCTCTGTAATGAACATGTGCAAGCCTTCTATGCCAAAGTTCACTTTGCTCTACTGTGTCTTGGACTAAGGCTTGTTTTGGATGGCCTTTCAATTTGTACAAACCTCCTTCTTGTTCACCAATCACTATTGCATCATCAATAGTCTTTCCTTTTGGCCACATGATGACTTGACCATCTATGAATGCAACCCTCATTCCTTTAGCATCAAATGCTGATATGGAGAGAAGGTTCTTCTTGAGTCCCGCCACAAACAACACTTCCTTCATTGTTATAGACTTTCGAGAGTCTAGCTTATCGGAATATTCCATACTACCTTTTATTGGATATTGGTAGTCATCTCCTAGCTTCACCTTGTGAGGTGATTCATGTTATAAAAGTTTCACAAAGGATTCCTTGAATCCAGTCATATGTTTGGAATCCCCAATGTCTATAAGCCAATCATCACTTCCATGAGTAATGTTTCCCGTGAGAGTAGAGATCAAAACATATTCATCCTCACTTGAAGAATCTTCACTTTCATATCTCGTTATCTTTGATGAAGGTTTATCATCCTCTACAGTATGAGCATGATGTCTTTTTTTTTTTCCCTTCTTCCTTTGAGAGCTACTTTTGTTCTTAGGACAATCTCTAGCAAAGTGTCCTTTTTCATCACATGTATAGAAAATTTACTTAGACCTATCTCTAGGATTTCTAGATTTAGTCCTATGATGATAGTAATTACTTATGTGATGGATGGATTTGGATTTCTTGGATTGTACTATGAGAGCTTGATCTTCACTTCCCATCTTCTCTTCAAGAGCTGCTATCTGAGCTTCTTCTTGAGAACATTCATCCCATAGTCTGTTGAGCTTGACTAACTTCTTTCTAGCATAGATCCCTTGAATGAAAGAGTCCCATGTCCTAGGGAGACCATTCAAGGTGGTCATCACAATTTCTGCATTCTCCACTTCTTCATCTACTGCTTCCAATTGTTCCTTGATCTGAGAAACCCTTGTGAAGTAAGACTGGATGGTTTCTGCATTCTAGATCTTCACATTCTTCAGTTGATTCCTCAAAGTCATCTTTTGGTTTATGTTCTTCCCTTCAAACAATTTGGTTAGGGAATCAAACATAGCTTTAGGTGTCTTGAAAGAGGACACATGTGGGATAAGGTGATCCTTGATAGAATCAGCAATGATCCTCTTTTCCATAACCAACTTCTTCTTATGTAAGGCATTAGCCTCATCTCCCTCTAGAACTGGAACCTCCTCAAGGATGTAGGATTCCAACTCATTTTCTTCCAGGACCAGGGAGATCCTATACTTCTAGGCTCTGAAGTTATCATCTCTCTCAAGCTTTTCATCAAGTTTGGTATGATGAGACATCTTAAGTGAGAACCTCAAATGGAAAGACAAAATATTTAGATCTTACCAGGTCAAGATGTTGGATCTGGGTTTGGAGCCGAAATCCTATAGTGCTTGATCAGGAGCAAATTAGGGTTTTTCTTTTCTAAAGTTTTGTCCACCCAAATGCTTTGAAATTTATTCCTAACTTCGATTTTGGGGAGGAGATCAATCTAGGCCTAAGCTCATTGAAAAGTTCCTCTTCTGTGAAAACCCCCAATTTCTGGCAATAGTGTCAGGTCCAAAACTGAAAAACCTCAGAATTGGATTCTGCTTCGATAGAAAGATGCACCCTAAGGAGGAGAGTTATTCCACCTAATGTTTGCTGAAAATATATGGAGGAAGATCCTCAAACTAGGAATCCATAGTTCCCATAGCTCCACAGTGTCTTCTTCTCAGGTTAGCACTGATACCATGTTAGTTTTTCAACATTAAGCCAGCATTATTAGGATCTTTAATTGAGAGAATAACAAGCACGACAATCAAACACAAGAGACAATGAACACAGTGTTTTTCCTCGGGGAAACCATAAATTGAGAAAACCCGCAACTTCCTTAAACGTAGAATCAACACCAAAATAGAAAAGCCCAAAATAGTAAGTGATCTCCCTACAGCAGTAACCTTCTTCTTATCTAGCCCCAGTGTCTTCTCCTTCCTCAACTATGTGCTACACTTGAGTGTGTATGTGATGTGTACTAAATAGAGAGTCCAGCTCTCTATTTATACTAATCCTGGCATGACTAAAACCCTACTAGGGCTGACCTCTCTAGGAGAGTCTAATAACCCTAGTGCCCCAGAACTGCGGGGATTTTAACCCTTATACAATAGAAGGGTTACCCACAATGACTTGACATGACTTGTCTACATTATATCTCCTCCCGATCGAAACATCAGGGCATGACAACATGACTCAATTACATAATAGATACATCCTAAAATAAACATTGGGTTACAAGACATAAGATACATAGATGAATACATTATGAATTTACAAATACATCAACATAGATTAGGATCTTCTTCATAGTTAGGTTTTTGTTTTCCTTTTCTTTTATTAACTATTTGTTTTTCATTTTGGAAAAAAAATCCCCTTCTAGATTAAATCCATCCATAAACCAGTGGAGGATACAATAGTATCTGTGGGAGATTACCATCCCTAATAGCTCAAGGATAGAACAATACCTGCATGGGATTGCTTGAAGCCTTTGGCTAGGTTTTCTTTGTGTGTTGCAAGTCTTAAACACCCTAATCAACCACATACATAGTTGGGGATTCAACAAATGGTGCCAGAAGGAGCGTCAACACATCATGCCTAAACGAAATGCTTACACACCTCCTCTAGCAAGAGATCCAATAATTACTCATAGTCGTGCTACCGCGTCCACCTCAGGGGAAAAAATAGCTCAAGTCTCAGACACTCATCTAGTTACCTCTAGACAAGAACAGGCTACCGTGTCAGATAGATACGTTCTCATATCACCAATCCTAGGGCCCATAATAGTTGAACAATTGTTGAAGGGTAACTCCCACAACGTTGCCAAGTTTAGAAGAAAATTCATTGAAGATCATCCTACTCAAGATTTTCCTCAAATCATTAATCAAGACAATCCAAGCACACGTGATCAAAACACTGAAATATATGGCAAACATTTTAGTGATCCATCCACTCCTAGGTTAGATCTAGGTTCCTTGTTTTCGGAGTCAGAAACTCCTCGACATGACATCCAAGTGGGAGGGACACCCTCGTCTCCTCCCTCTTCTTCATCTTCATCTGATGAATCGTCGGATTCTAAATCTTTGGACTCCTCAACAAAATCTATTTCGATGGCTGACAAATGACATAACAGGCCATGGTTAGATGGGGATGTCGTATCCGTTTTAGGAGATCAGCATAGATTGCATAAAAACCCTGAGAAGTGGCTTCTGAAATTTAATCCAAATGATAAGATTCCTATGGAAGACCACATAAAATCCTTCATGCGAGCCATTAAAATAAGAAACATTATCCAGGAAGACGTTGTTTGAAGACGGTTCCCTTACACATTTGAGGGAAAGGCTTCTACCTGGTACATTGCCTGAGAAGCTAGCTCCATCCCATCATGGGATGTGTTTTCTGAACTCTTCACTCAGAAGTTTGGGGATGAAAATACCACGGAGGAATTATTCAAAGAGCTCTCTTCCATGAAAACTAAGGGTAAAGAAAGAGTCAAAGACTACAACCATCAGTATTCATATTTAAAGAATAGGATCCTGAATACAGTACTTCCTGTTGAGGAATTACTGGTATCTTACTATATTAAGGGTCTCCCAGCCCAAATAGTCATGTGGGTTAAATGCTCCCATAAATATTCCTTGAAAGATGATTTCTTCAAAGCTATACAAGTTGAAAGAGACATGTTCTATCTCAAATACAACTCTGACATTACATCTGAGCAAGTGTCTACCTCGCGCAGGAAAAATGACACTTCCCCTAAACCCACTGCTACAAGTCAAGATCCATTTGATATGAGTGAAATGAAGAAACTCCTCCAAAAAATATCTAACAAGATGGTTAATATAAAAAATACAAGCAATGAAAATCAATCAAACAATTGAGGATTCAATAGGCCAACTTTTAGGAGACCAAATCAACCTCCTCAGAATCCACCACCTCCAAATCCCAGCGAAGGGTTCACCTCAAAAGAGACCTTCTCGATCTTGAAATCCTTAGCTGCAGGAACACTAGACATTCTAGAACCCTCAGAAGATCAGTCCACCCAAGAATCACAACCCCCCCAAGGGGAAGAGGAAAACGACCAGCAAGTTAGCTCTGTCAGCCTCTTTTTAAAAGAAGAAGAAGAAGAAGAAGAAGAAGAAGAAAAACTTGATACCATTTTTAATCTCCAGCACACACACAATACCAGGTCTAAAGGGCCACCTCCCCAGGAATTATCTCCTCTGACATAGACCCTTAGCAAAGGTAAGAATCAAACTTAAAAGTAAAACCTCATTCCTGAGCCAGAATACAACTTGGCTAAGGATCTTAAAAGAGTCAAAGCAAAGATATCTTCATTTGGTCCTCTTAAAATCCCTTCCATAAGGGATTCCTTACCGAAAAGCATGATCATAAAGAAACCCCAAGAAACTCATAATAATAATTTTGACTCCACTCCCCGACAAAACCATCAAAAACTGGGAAGTAAGGGAACTCCTCCCTTTTTACTTACCTTCGAAATATTTAATAGAACCATGCATAATTGTATGATAGACTCAGGTGATTCATCCAATGTTATGCCCCTTTCGGTGCACAAGAAACTTAATGCCACCTGGGAAAACTGTCCTATTCAGATTATGCAATTAGTTAGATCAAAGGTTAAAGTGGCAGGGAGGGTCAGAAGTGTTCTTCTCAGACTATCTGTAGATCCTCGAATTCACCAAACAATCGATATTGTGATTGTGGATATTCCAGATACCTATGGTATGTGGCTGAGTNCAGGGAGGTTCAGAAGTGTTCTTCTCAGACTATCTGTAGATCCTCGAATTCACCAAACAATCGATATTGTGATTGTGGATATTCCAGATACCTATGGTATGTGGCTGAGTCGAGATTGGTTAGAGAAACTTAAAGTTTACTTTGCTACTGATTGGTCTCACTTGTGGTGACCTCTTAATGGGAAGCCTAATAAGCTCAAAGTTGACAGAGAACCTTTCATGAAACAAACTATAACTGATATCGATGGTTCCAATGAATCTATCTCCTTCTTTAAAAATCAAATCGCACATTTCACATTTGACACTTTCTTTGGAGACTTACCTGCTGATGTATCACCAATAGAAAATGAGCATAAACACTCTCAAGTAACTCATCTTACATCTGTTATGTTCTCTACTACTGTTTTTCATAATGTATATAATGTAAACACCAATTTTAGAATTGATCCTATAGTTTGGACCTTGTTTTTCGATGGCTCCAGGTCAAAGGAGGCTGCAGGCATAGGATGTGTACTTATTGATCCTAAAGGGATCAAAACCATGATAACATGTAGGTTGGAATTTGAATGTACCAATAACGTGGCTCAGTATGAGGCTTTAGTCCAAGGACTCGCGAAATCTATTGATATGGGAGAGAAAGCAATTGAATGTGTAGGGGACTCCAAAATCATTGTGAAATAGGTACATAATCAGATACCTTTTCTATCTCCACACTTAGTTAATTATCAAATATTAATCAGAGACATGACTAATTCGTTCTCAGCATTTAATATTAGATCTATTCCTAGATCTCAGAACTTTGACATAGATCTGTTGGAGAAAACCACATCTAGACTGATCCCTCCTGAAGGCTTGTCTCCAAAAACCTTCTCTATTGAATTGATGTACGGACCCTCCATACCTGGCAATGGAAGGTGTTTGATAATGATCATCAAATACTTGACTTAATGCAGCCAAAAATACATTTGAGGGTATGGCTATTGATGAAGCTAATCATGAGAAAACTCTATCTGGTCCTTCCAACATCATCCCCAAGTCTGTCATTAGTGTGGAGAAGTTCTATGATTTACAAGTTAAATTTAGACAAACCATCAATTGCAATACTCAAAGCTCAACCTTGAATCACACCCCTGTTAACTTAGGA
Organism: Pseudotsuga menziesii; assembly: GCA_001517045.1. Lineage (NCBI taxonomy): Eukaryota > Viridiplantae > Streptophyta > Pinopsida > Pinales > Pinaceae > Pseudotsuga > Pseudotsuga menziesii. The sequence continues at coordinate 44,454 of LPNX011015901.1, forward strand.
ACATAGCACAAACCTCGATTTATCAATCTTGGAATACACCGTTCCCATGAAGAAAGAAGAGGTTTTATCAAACTCTGTAAGGAATTTAAAGACATTTTTTCCTGGACATAAGATGCACTCAGGACTTTTGATACTACCATCATGCATCATAACATCCCCATGAGACCTCATGTAAAACCCTATAAGCAAAAATTGTGGAAAATGCACTCCAGTCTAGATCCTTTTGTCAAGGAAGAACTAGACAAGATGCTCTTGGCTAGGATCATATTTCCCATTTGACATATGTAATGGTTAGCTAATTTGGTTCCCATTCGTAAGAAGAATGGGGCAATCAGACTCTACGTAGAGTTCAGGAATCTCAATCGGGCCTCTGATAAAGACAACTACCCTGTTCATCCAATGGAGCAGATCCTATAGAAGGTAGCTGGATCAGAGATGTTTTAGCTTCTAGATGATTTTTCTGGCTACAACCAAGTCCCGGTTGTACCCAACAATCAATTGAAAACTACTTTCCAGACCTTTTGGGGAACATTCACATACAAACAAATTCCCTTTGGACTAATAAATGCAAGTGCCACGTTCCAGAGAGATATGGACATAGCTTCCAGGGAATTGATCCATAATTTTGTCATTGTGCACCTAGATGATGTTACCATTTACTCTAAAAAACAAGAGGATCATCTGTCTACTCTAAAACAGGTATTCAAAAGGTGTAGGAAATTCAGCATCTCCCTCAATCCCAAGAAGTCCATCTTTGCAGTAACAGAAGGTAAGTTGTTGGGTTTCATAGTCTTGAAGGAAGATATGATCATTGATCCATAACGCATTAAAGAAATCTCCAAGATCGGCCTTCCTAACTCTCGTAAGGCAATGCAGTCCTTTTTGGGTAAGATTAATTTTGTTCAAAGATTTGTTCCCAATTTTGGTCAAGTGGTTAAACCCCTGCGGTTTATGGTCAAAAAAGATGTACCATTTAAGTGGTCCGAAGAACAGAAGAATGTATTTACTGAAATTTGGAAAACCATAGTAGAAGCACCCACGCTCTCATGCCCCCAAATTTCAGTAAAGATTTTATATTGTATACATTTGCTATTGACTTTTGTTATGTAGCTGTACTCATGTAGAAAAATCATGAAGACGTCGAAATCCCCATTTCCTTCATGCGTTTGACATTCAAAGTGGCCTAAGTCAATTACTCCCAAGTTGAAAAATAGGCCTACACAATGTACAAATCACTAAAACATTATAGGCCTTATCTTTTGAAGTCCAGGACTAAGGTGATTGTCCCTTATGCGGTAACTCGCAATTTCCTCATCCAAAAGGAGTTGGGAGAAAAGAGAGCTCACTAGATGACCGCCCTTCAAGAATATGATCTGGATATTAATCCTGGGAAGATTGTCAGAGGACAACATTTGTGTCAACTCACCGCCCAGTCAAACAACCCTAAAGGTCAGCAAGCCGATTACGAACGGGAAGAAGCTACTCCTACAGGTTTTGGTAATGCATTTGAAACTGTGGCATATGAATGGTATGATCACATCAAATTCTTTCTTCATAATGGGTTTTCTCCTAAAACCACAAATCCCAAAAAACATAGAGCATTAAGGCTGAAATCAGCCCCTTATCAACTTATTGATGATGTTTTGTTTAGAAATAATTATGATGGAGTGTTTCTTAGATGCCTGGAAAAGGATTAGACTGATGAATTCCTATTTCAATTTCATGCAGGACCTCCAGGTGGACACTTCTTAGGTGATCCCACAGCTCATAAAATTATTAGGGAAGGATACTATTGGCCTACCCTATTTATATATACCCATTCATTTGTTAGAAAATGTGACCCTTGCCAGAAGTGCGCTGGGAAAGTTAAGAAACCTACTTACCCCTTATATCCAGTAGCAGTCCAATTCCCATTTCAGCAGTGGGGATTGTATTTCATTAGACCCATCAAACCTATATCATCGTTACAACGCAAATAAATTTTAACAACCACTAACTATTTCACAAGGTGGGTTGAAGCACTCCTTTTAAGGCTATGTAACATGAACCAGGTATTTTCCTTCCTTGAAAATCAAAGAGTCACTAGATTTGACACGCTCAATTATCTTGCTTTTTACAATGCCTTATATTTCCAATCCATTGACCTGACTAGCTACACCCTTGAAAAGGGGATTACGATTAAGTTTTCTACTAATTACTATCCTCAAGGAAATGGTCTCATGGAATCCTCAAACAAGAAATTGATAAGCATTCTTAAAAAGACATTGGCTTCACATTAGAAGAAATGGCACGTCTAACTCTATTATGCTCTTTGGGCAGATCGAATCACCCCAAAGGTGTTGATGTATTTGTAACTTTGGAATGTATTCACCTATGTATATTATGTCTTGTACCCTGATGTTTATTCTGGGATGTGTCTATAATGTAATTGAGTCATTTCATGCCTCGATGTTTTGATTGGGAAGATCTATAATGTAAACAAGTCATGTCAAGTCATTATGGGTAACCCTCGTATTGTTCAAGGGTTAAAGTCCCTGCAGTTCCAGGACACTAGGGTTATTAGACTCACCTGGTCAAGTCAGCCCTAGTTGGGTTTAGTTAAGTCGAAAATTAGTATAAATAGAGAGTGAGCCTCTCTATTTATCACACACTCACTCACACTCAATTGTAGTGCATATCTAAGGAAGAAGAAGACACTAGGGCTAGGAAGAAAGAGGTTGCTGCTATCGTGAGATCATCTTATTGTTTTGGGGTTTTACTTTTGGTGCCGATTCTATCTCTAAGGAAGTTGCAAGGTTTTCTCCATTTATGGTTTTGCCAAGGAAAAAAACTGTGTTCATCGTTTCTTGTGTTTGACTGTTGTGCTTGTTATTCTCTCAGTTAAATATTCCAATAATGCTAGCTTAATGTTAAAAATGTAACATGGTATTAGAGCTAACCTGAGAAGAAGACACTATGCAGCTACAAAAACTAGGGCTTCCTACTTTGTGGATCTTCCTCCACAGATTTTCAGCAAAAGAAGTTTGGATTAACTCTCCTCCTTAGGGCACATCTTTTTGTCGAAGCAGAATCCAATTCTGATGTTTTTCAGTTTTGTTGTCGACACTACTGCTGAAAATCAACGCTTTCCATAGAAGTGGAATTATTCAATGATCCTAGGCCTATATTGATCTCCTCCCCAAAATTGAAGTTAAGGATCAAATTGAAATCATCTCGTTGGACAGAACTTTGGAAAAGAAAAACCCTAATCTTCTCTTGAACTAGCACTGCAGGATTTCAGAAACAAATCTAAATATGACATCTCGAACTGGTAAGATATAAATCTTTTGTATTTCCATTTGAGGTTCTCAGTTAAGATGTCTCATCATACCAAGCTTGATGAAAACCTTGAGGGAGCTGATAACTTCTGATCCTGGAAGTATAGGACCTCCCTGGTCCTTGAAGAAAATGAGTTAGACTCCTACATCCATGAGGAGGTTCCAATTTCAGAGGGAGATGAGGCTAAGGTATTACATAAGAAAAATTTGGTTATGGAAAAGAGGATTATTGCTGATTCAATCAAGGATAACCTCATACGACAGGTGTCCTCCCTAAAGACACCTAAATCTATGTTTAATGCCCTAACCAAATTGTTTCAAGGGAAGAACATAAACCAGAAGATGACTCCAAGAAACCAGCTGAAGAATGTAAAGATATAGAATGCAAAAACCATCTGGTCTTACTTTACAAGGGTAAGGGTCTCTCAGATCAAGGAACAACTGGAAGCAGTAGATGAAGAAGTAGAAAATGTAGATATTATGTTGACCACCTTGAATGGTTTCCCTAGATCATGGGACTCCTTTATCAAGGGATCTGTGCCAGAAAGAAGTTAGTCAAGTTCAGTAGGGTATGGGAATAATTCTCTCAAGAATAATCTTGGATAGCAGCTCAAGAAGAAAAGATGGGAAGTTAATATCAAGCTCTCACATTACAATCCAAGAAATGCAGATCTAGCCACCACAGAAGTAAGTACTCTCATCAAAGGAATAACTCTAGAAATCCTAGAGATTTGTCTAAGTACATTTTCTATACATGTAATGAAAGAGGAAATTTTGCTAGAGACTGTCCTAAAAATAAAAGTACCTCTCACAAGAAGAAGGAAAACAAGAGAAGAAATCATGCTCATGCTGCAAAGGATGATGAACCTTCCACAAAGAGAAATAGACAAGTTAGTGATGATTCTTCTAGTCATGAAGAATATGTTTTGACTTCCGCTCTCACGGGAACTATCACACATGGTAGCAATGATTGTCTTATAGACAGTGGTGCTTCCAAGCACATGGAAGGATTCAAGGAATCCTTTTTGAAATTATTTGATCATGAAACACCTCAAAAGGTGAAACTTGGAGATGACTACCAGTATCAAACAAAAGGAATTGGGGAATCCTTCTAGAAGCTAGACTCTGGAAAGTCTTTGACAATGAAGAAAGTATTGTTTGTACCAGGACTAAAGAAAAATATCCTCTCCATATCTCAATTAGATGCAAAAGGAATGAGGGTTTCATTTATAGATGGTCAAGTCATCATGTGGCCAAAAGGAAAGACCATTGATGATGCAGTAGTGATTTGGGAACAAGAAGGAGGCTTATACAAATTGAAGGGCTATCAAGAACAATATTTGATTCATGACTCAGTAGAACCAAATGAGCTTTGGCATAGAGGCCTTGCACATGTGCATTACAGAGCACTACCACTTGCAAGAAAAGCTATTGAAGGACTCCCAGAAATGCAGAAAAAACATGAAGGAGAATGCAAAGGATGTGCGAAAGGGAAGAACGCAAAGAAGACATTTCCAAGTAGTGAAAGCAAGGCAAAAGGAATCTTGGAAATCATCCATTCCGATGTGTGTGGTCCTATGTCATCTAGTTCACTAAGCAGGTATGCATACTATGTTTTTTTTATTGATGATTTTCATAGAAAGGCATGGATATACTTTATGAAGAACAAAGATGAAGTATTCAGTAAGTTCAAGGAATTCAAAGCCTTGATCGAGAACCACACTGAAAAGAAGATCAAGACCTTCGATCAGATAATGGTGGATAATTCAGTTCGAATGAATTGAAAGAGATATGTAAAGAATGAGGGATTAAGAGGGATTTTTCCACTCCTTATAATCCACAACAGAATGGGATTTCAGAAAGGAAGAACAGAACTATCATGGAATCCACAAGAGAAATGCTTCCTAATGAAGATATTCCTATGCATCTTTGGGTAGAAGCTGTCAGAATAGTAGTGTATGTACAGAACTGTACTCAACACAGAGTACTTGAGAAGAAGACTCCTAAAGAAGTATTCTCCACCAAGAAACTAGAAGTCAACCACCTCAGAATATTTGGTTGTCCAATGTACATTCACATTCCAAAAGAGAAGAGGACAAAATTAGATCCTTGAAGAAAGAAGGGTATATTTGTGGGATAATCTGAAAGCTCAAAGGCTTACAGAATATATGTCCCAGGGCTCAAGAAGATTGACATTAGCACAGATGTAACATTTGATGAAGATTCATTCTACATCAAATCCATGAAGAAACTGGCTAAAGAACTTGAAGAAACAAGAGAACCTAGAATTCATGATACAATCATGAATGAAGAAATTCAAGAAGAAGGTCAAGAATTAGAAGAACCTCAAGAACTTGTAGATCCACCTCTGGAGAAGAATCCTCCTAAGAGGAAACATGCTTGGGTACATGAAACTAACCAAGGTGCAAAAATATATGGAGCTTCAAAAGAAACACCCAGAGGAAGAAAGATAACTAGATCATGTTCTAGTTATGTAGCCTTGCTATGTGACATTATTGATAAAGAACCTTCCAACTATGACGAAGTGACAAAACAGAAATAATGGAAGGATGCTATGATCTAACAATATCAATCAATCATGAGGAATGATATTTGGGATGTTGTTCGAAGACCAGAAGGCAAGTCCATTGTAACTTCCAAATGGATCTACAAGATCAAGCATGTTGCAGATGGTGGCATCGAGAAATATAAAGCAAGATTTGTGGCTCGTGGTTTCACCCAGAAAGAAGAAATAGATTATGAAGAAACCTTTGTACTTGTAGCTAGATACACTTCCATCAAATCAGTACTTTCTTTGGCTGTAGTGATGAAATGGAAAATACACTAGATGGATGTCAAGATCGCATTCTTGAATGGTGTAGTGGAAGAGGAAGTGTATGTGGAACAACCACTTAGTTTTGAGACACATGATAGAGAGTTTGATGTATGTATATTGAAGAAATCCATGTACGGCTTAAAACATGCACCTAGGACATGGTATAGTAGAATTGATCGTTTCCTATCTAGTTTGGGATTTACCAAGAGTAAAGCAGATTCTAACCTTTACTACAAGGTTGAAGATGGCAATCCAGCGATACTCCTACTATATGTGGATGATCTGTTGGTAATAGGTATGGATGGGTTGATTGCTGATACAAAGAGGAAACTTGCTACTAAGCTTGAAATGAAAGACTTGGGAATGATGCACTATTTATTAGGCATGGAGGTGTGGCAGAATGACGATGGGATCTTCCTTGGACAAGGGAAGTATGCAATAGAGATATTAAAGAGATTCAAGATGATGGACTGCAAGGCCATTACCGCACCTATGGCATCGAACCTAAATCTATTTAGTGATGCTTCATTAGAAGCGGTTGATGCTACAATGTGTCATTAGATGATTGGGTCCTTGATGTACCTGATGAAAACGAGACCAAATATTTTCTTTGTTGTGAACACCTTGAGCTGGTTCTTGACAGATCCGAGACATGTTCACTTGATTGATGCAAAACATATTTTGAGGTACCTAAAGGGTACAATTGACTATGGGCTCAAGTACAAGGAAAATAAGAATATTAAGCTATAGGGTTATGTTTATTCATATTGGGCAGGCAATGCCATCGATAGGAAGAGCAGTTCAAGATGCCGCTTCAATATGGGATCAGGTGTGATCTCTTTGTTTAGCAAGAAGCAATCATGTGTGGCACTGAGTATAGTTGAAGCAGACTATGTTGTAGCTTGTTCAGCTAGTTGTGAGGCAGTATGATTGAGGAAGCTACTGTGTGATTTATTTTATCTCCAAAAGGATGCTACTTTTATATATTGTGACAACCAAAGTTGTGTGAAGTTGTCAAAGAACTCTGTGTGCCATGACAAGTCAAAGCATATCGAGATCAAGTATCACTATATCAATGATATGGTGCAGAGAGGAGTAGTGAAGCTTCAGTATGTTGCAATGGAGGAACATATAGCTGATGTATTGACGAAGCCATTAGCTAGAGTGAAGTTTGAGTACTTTAGGGAGAAGCTTGGTGTTCTCTAGATCGAGGTTCCCTCCAAGGGGAAATGATGGGACCGAGATCCATTCTTACATGGTTAGAGGATTAGGTTCCTTCCATGGTCATATGTAAGGGTTGATCCATTCTTTCATGGTGAGAGGATTTGGTTCCTTCCATGTTAGATATGAGTGCTAAGCCATTCTGATATGACTGTAGGATTGGTCCCTACATGATCAAATGTAAGGGCTAAATGCCATTCTTGGAATGGAGGCACCTGGTTAGTTACCAGAAAAACTCAGTCTAGGACTAAGGTTCGTTCTGATATGACTATAGGATGTAGTCTTACATGGTCATATGTGAGCGGATGGCCATTTTGATGTGATTGAGGGATGTGTTCCCACTTGATCAAATATAAGGGTTGATGCCATTCTCTGGGAGAATGGAGGCACTTGGTCAGTTACCAGGAATCCTCAGTATGGTACTAAGAGCTCTTTCGATGTGGTTCTTTTAAGCATGGTCATATGTAAGTGTAGAGCCCTTTTGATGTAGTGCTTTTGAGCATGGTCAAATGTAAGTGCTGAGCCCTTTCGATGCGGTGCTTTCGAGCATGGTCGAATATAAGTGTAGCGCCCTTTCGATGCAGTGTTTTGAACATGGTTAAATGTAAGTGTAGAGCCTTTCTAATGCGGTGTGTTCAAACATGGTTGAATATAAGTGCTGATTCATTAGGGTATGATGTGTTTACACATGGTCAGATGTGAGTGCTGGGCCTTTCTGACAAGATGAGGTCATATGTGAGTGTTGGGAATGCCTTTCTGACAAGATGAGGTCAGATGTAAGAGCTGGGTGTTCCATTCTGACTTAGGGTTAGATATAAGTGCTAATGAATACCTACATGAAGGGTATGCCTACAACTAGCATGCAAAAGGGATGGCTCTGTAGAACTTCCTGTGACGAGAAGAATCGAGAGATAGCACCCATGATGATGATGATCGAGACATGATGATGATCTACATTAAGTGATGATCTAGGTGTGTTGATGATCCAGACTTGATGATGATCTAGATCAAGTGATGATCTAGATGTGATGATGATACAGTGATGATGATCCAACAATGATGATCCAGCAGTGATGATGTAGATCTCGTGATGAAGAAGACTTGAAGAAGAAGATGACTTGAAGATGAAGAAGACTTGAAGACAAAGAACACCTGAAGATGATGATGACTTGAATAAGAAGAAGACTTGAATATGAATACAACTTGAATATAAAGACAACCTGAATATGACGATGCCAAGATGATCTAGTCGATACATAGAAGAAGACCAGTGTTGAAAATTGTGTCGAAAGAATACCTTCTTATTTAAGAGGGAGTGTTGATGTATTTGTAATTTCGGAATGTATTCACCTATGTATCTTATGTCTTGTACCCTGATGTTGATTCCAGGACGTGTCTGTAATGTAATTGAGTCATGTCATGCCCCTATGCTTCAATTAGGAGGATCTATAATGTAAACAAGTCATGTCAAGTAATTGTGTGTAACCCTCCTATTGTTCAAGGGTTAAAGTCCCCGCAGTTCTGGGGCACTAGGTTTATTAGACTCACCTAGTGAAGTCGGTCCTAGTTGGGTTTAGTCCAGTCAAGAATTAGTATAAATAGAGAGTGAGCCTCTCTATTTATCACACACTCAATCACACTCAGTTGTATCGCATAGCTAAGGAAGAATAAGACACTGGGGCTAGGAAGAAAGAGGTTACTGTTGTCGGGAGATCATCTTACTATTTTGTGGTTTTACTTTTGGTGCTGATTCTATCTCTGAGGAAGTTGTGGGGTTTTCTCCATTTATGGTTTCCCCGAGGAAAAAAAAATGTGTTCATTGTTTCTTGTGTTTGATTGTTGTTATTTTTATTCCCTTAGTTAAAGATCCTAATAATGCTAGCTTAATGTTAAAAATCTAACAAAAGGCAACCCTTGGTAACTCCCCATACTGCGTTGTTTATGGAAAGGAAGTTGTCCTGCCACCTAATCTCACCATTCCTTCATTAAAGTTGGACCAATAAATCTAAGAGAGTGACTCTTCCCCATTACAATAGAGGATTCATTCTATGGTCAAACTAGAAGAGGATAGAGAGAAAGCCAAGAATAAATTTTACCAACATCAACAATTAGTTAAGAAATCATTCGATGAGAGGTCTTCTTCAGATAGAGACTTCTCAGTAGGAGATATAGTGCTGAGATGGGAAAAACAACACAAGGATAACAAAGAGTACACCAAGTTTCAATGCCTTTGGGTAGGACCATTCATTGTTATAGAAAATATTGGTCCTAGTACAGTTCGACTACAAACGCTGGAAGGGGTCGTTGACACCTTCCCAGTGAATGTTTTTATGTTCAAGAATTACTTTGTTGAAAAGGTTGATTCAACCCTATATATAGTTTTGGTGTGTTATTTTCCTTTTATTTTTTTAAATGTTTTATTTATTCTTGTAACTTTGTGTAATATCTACACACATGGAAATAATGAGCAATCAGTTTTTCTCAATATTTAATACTCTCAACTGAAAAAGACCTGTTAGTTTCTACATTTCTAATTCATATCAGGAATTGTTATATCTGAATGATAACGATATTTACAGAATTATTAATTCCCTCTCATCCAGGTTAATACATTCTACATGCTTTACTCTAATGATGATAGTTGTGGAAGAAAAGGTTCACCTTATCTAAGGTCTCATTAGGGTACTGTGGCATATCTTCATAGCCTGGTCAGTATTACTCTTTGGGAATCAATTATGGCCATCTATTTTATCATGTGGATTACAAGATGAGGGGTCTTATTACGAGCCATCACATTACGTTCATAGGTGCTCAGTGGAATGACATCTTTGCCATTTAATATGGGGAGATGGCTTCCAGTTCTATGGAAGATGGGAGATCTTATCACAGGTTGGCTCATTCATGATCTGTAGAGTATCGCTGAGTAACACTGCCTATACATGGACACCAAGCCATGGCAGTGTATTGTAATTCATGTTTGATATTAAACCCTAGTCAACCCCCAAACAAGAAAGCATTATACATCAAGAAGAGGGGTTCCTATCTAAGGCCATCCTCAATATTATCATGGGCTTGATGTTGGAATGAAACTACCACTTGATGGTTCCCAAGCCATGATAGTTGCTTTTGGCCATATAGTTGGAAGACAAGAGGTCTCCTTACTAAGCCGACTTGCTTAGTTTTTGGGTCAGGTTTGTGAATGGCACTAATTACCAAAACATGGGGTTGTGGTCATGTGTCAATGCAATATTCTATTCTAAAAAAAAGATGGGGAAAGAATAAATGATGGTTTAAGAGGCCCTGTGTAAAAAAAAAAAACCAAAGTGGTAAAGAGATTTGACCTTAGGTTCAACTTTAAAGTACATGCCTATGTCGGCCTGAGTTCAGATGACCCTATCCTCCAACAACATCTGAATCATAATTGCATCCTCTTTAAATGACCATGGATGGGAGTGCATCAATAATTTTAATAGCTTCTAGTTGGTTACATTCTTATATTAATATTTCTTGAGAGTTAATCATTTTCCCACTAACAAGTTTGATTGGTAAGGATTATTGTTTTGCAGATATAACTGGTTCTTCTAGCCAGTCGCCATTTGTTGTAGGTACAACAGATCCCATGCTATTTTGACACAGGAGCCCAATTACACATACGAAGATTACTTGGTAAGACTCTTCGTAATCTTAATGGGTTTCATTAAAAAATTTATTTGACTTTTGGGGTTCCTTAACTTAACCAAATTTACAAAAAATCTATGTTTAATTTGTTTTTTTTAAATGTAGAAAGATTCAACTTTTTGTTTGGGATTGTTTTTTCACACCCTGCATCCTGCAACCCTCAAATTGCAGCATGCGAGGGACATTTTAATTGATATTTTATTTTTTCTTCCCGCATCCCACATCCCACAAATGCGGGATGCGGGAGGAGTTTTCATGTGTGTTTATTTTAATCAACCCGCATCCTGCATCTCGCAAGTCACGAAATGCAAGTTGCGGGGTTATTATTTTTTTACATTCTAGTTTGTGTATGGCCGCAACCCACATCCCGCATCCCACAAAATGAGGGATGCGGAGTGCGGAGCCAATTGAATAATTTTTTCTATTTTGCGATTCCTCTTTTTTCATCCCACAAGTTGTGGAATGTGGGTTGCGGAATGATTAATAAACTTACAATTTCATTTTTGATCCGGCATCCTGCAAAACTGATCCTGATCGTTATTTTTTTATCCTCATCTGACGATCTATATTATTTCCCAAGAATTATAAATAGGATATATTTATTTACAATTTTCATTGTTTTTACTATTGTAATTTGTTTTGTTGTGTGATTTTTACCTCCAGAATTCACCACACGATTTCGGAAGTGACTACTACAGTTTCAGGTTGGTTACCAAGTCGCTCTCTCACAATTTGAATTGGTCACTGTGCTTCTTGTGTACTTTAGTTTTAATCTCTCGTACAAGTATTCAAAAAAATACATGGCAACATCCAAAACCCCTAGATTTACTAGTAGTAAAAACCTTAAGAAGGACATGTTCACAAAAGACCCAAATTTCGATGTCTTCTCTTATACTAGTAGCCGAGTGACTGAAACTTATCATTTCGACTGGTCTCGGGTTTAATCTATCTTCGATAACAATGACCTCTCAGATTTCCAGAGTTACCAACTTGTTTATGAAAGAATTAGAGATTATGTCCTACATGTGATTGCTGCAAGACCGGCCATCCTACCTTATAATGATGTCGTTAGGTGGATCATAGACCACGCCTATGTTAAATATCATTTGTTCAATACCAGTATCGGGTCTCAGCTAGCCAATTTATTCTTTGAAACCTTTGTCAAGATTTATTCTCTTAAACCCTTTACACAGCTTCTTGATGCATACTTTGTTAAAAGCTTCCAAATCTAAATTCAATTTCGACCAAATGCTAAGATCTTGGATGACTGAACCACACAAGTTTTCCAAGAGGAAAGACAAATTATACCTCATCAAATGGTTTAAAGAGCCTTACTTCCTTCTTGCAGGGATGTTGTGTAGGATTTATGGTCTTCCCAACTATTCTTTCTTTAAAGAGGAATGGTATCCCATCGCTCATCATATTATAACTACAGGTGAATCTTTCCCCTGGGCCTCAGTCATGTCACTTGAACTCAAAAATACCATCCAAGAGTTCCAGAAAGCCACTGCAATGAAAATGCCCAATTTTTATCTTACTACCTTAATTATGGACATCTTCTGTGCTGATTTCCATTACACTAATTTGGGATGGGGTTGGGAATTACCGGCCCCACCTGTACATATTTATCATTATGAGCTTTGGGATAGCAACTATGTGGCCAATTTTTATGATATATGTGAAAGTTTCAATAATGGCTTTATCGTCATTATCTGATGGTTCTATTGTGACACCTTTTATGACCAAGCTCTATCAAAATGTCACTTGTCTTCCTAAATCAATCACACCAGTTCCTATGGATATGCATATTCCTTCATCTATTTTCCCTCTAGTTTTCAAAATCCCATTGCATATTCCTTCAATCAGCTTAGTATCATCCCCTATGTTTGATAAAATAGCAATAGTGTCACCATCATCATTACTCAAAGCCAGTACTATGCAAATTTCTTCTGTGCAAGCTTATGTTCATGACATTTCTTCAGCCCCTGAAGTAACTCTTGCTTAGAATGTTACCCCCTCCCCCGTTACCTCCCATATCAATATGGCTATACCTTCTCAAACCAAAACTCAAATTTCATCTTTGATATACATAGGCCTTAGCATACCCCCCATTGATGAGGTCAGAGATGATTTCAGTGAAGATTTTATGGTATCTTTGGGTGAATATTGATATAGTAAAGCTGGTAGATCAATGGTAAAACAAGTCAAGAAGAGGGGTAGAGATCAAAATAATATGGAAATGTCAATGGTAAATAAAGTTGTATGGACACAACAATCAAGTGACCCACAAGCCTATGCTACAAATGTAGCATCTGTTCTACAAATGTCCATAGGTGCCAATCTGGATGCTGTCAACTCTTTAAATAGAGAGTTTGATAAAAAAAAGGTAGAAATTGTTAGTTTGAAAGAAGCACTAGAGCAGCTCAAGAAACAACATGAGTCCAAGTAGGATGAACTTCAACTAAAGAATGTTACTATCAATGTAGATCTCCAGATAGAAAAGAATGATAATGACACTCTAGTTAAGAAAGTTGCAGTATTAGAAAGGAAAAATGAAGATGCAACTGCAAGGGCAGCTTCATCTTCATTTTCCAAATTTTTGCAAGAAACGTTTAAGGAGCTTGCTATCAGAACTAACAGGGAACACTATGATTTGGTATGTGAGTTATTTAAAACTCTATTAGATATATTTGAGACCCACATGGTGTTTGACAAGATGTCTATTGTTTTGGAAGACCTAATTGAGAAAAGAAAGCAAGCCTCAAAAGCTTATGATGAGGTCATAGATTGGCAGATGTACATGAAGGACAAGCTTGATAATGTCACTCTCCTCACTACTTTTCAGTATAAAAGCTCTAGAACTATTCTGAGAGCTTGGGAAGACTTGGATGAAATAGTAGCTGAAACTATAAAGAAAGCTCAGGCTATATGCGGTAGAAGATGGTATGCAGTTGACAATATCATGACTGAATTATCCTTTCCTACCATGGTTCTTATTGAAAGGGCATGTCCACCAGCACTGATGATCGAGCAAGTTTAGAAATGAAGGGATGACTAGGAGGAGAAGATCAAAAAACTTGACCACATCAGCATACACAATGTAGATCATTTAATGAAACAACCATTTGCAGTACAAAGCAAGATCCATATTTACATCCGAGTTTGGCATAAGTTGGCTAATAATGAGGTCGAATATTATAATTGTAATGCTCAACTTGGAATAGAATCGGCCACTTATCTCGATATCGAGGAGATGCTACGTATTTGGAGGGTGTGGAAATATTTCTTAGGATATTAGCCTTGTTTAGGTTTTTTTATCCCCTTTTAGGGGAATTCTATTGTTCGTAATAATTATTTAAGTGAATGATCTCTAATGGATGAGGGACTTCTTGAACTTTTGAACTTTTGAACTTTGGAAGAAGGGAGAATGATACAACGGATCGAACAATACTTCATTTTTTTCCAATGTCTTTTGTGTAATTTGTTATAGATAATTATAAATAAATATAGTGTTCCAATTATTCTCTCTTGTACTTGATCTATCAAATTTCTTTGACAGGTTTTATTTTCTTTTTCCAAATTATTAGATAGTATGGTGGTTCATTTGCAATTGGTTAATGTGTTTATTTAATTCTGATTTATCTATGTTAATTATTAATGCATTAATAAAACTTCATGAAATTTATTTTATCAATTGTGTTTATCTTTTTCTGCAAATGTTTCAGCAACAAAATTTTTACGACTTATAAGTTGGTTTTTCAACCAACTTGAGAGCCTGTAGGTTATCTTGAATGGTTTAATTCTGATTTACTTTTATTTAATTTTTATTGATCAATTGTAATATCAGTAAGTATAGTTTCATCTTATTTACATTTTTGTCCATATAATGAATTGCTTTTTCTTCATGCAGCTCAAGACAACCTTTCATTCATTCAACACCTCTTTAAAGTAGTTTATATTTATATTAGGTACTTCTTCATAGTTAAGTTTTAGTTTTAGTTTTATTTTCTTAAATCTTTGTTTTCCATTTTGGAAAACATATACCTTTCTGGATAAAATCCATCCAGGAGCTAGCAGAGGCTACAAAAGTATCTATGGGATATTACCATCCCAAACAACTCTAGGATAGAACAATAAGTGTACGGGATCCATCCAGGAGCCAGCAGAGGCTACAAAAGTATCTATGGGATATTACCATCCCAAACAACTCTAGGATAGAACAATAAGTGTACGGGATTGTTTGAAGCCTTTGATTGGGTTTTTGTTCATGTGTTGCAAGCCTTAAACACCCTAATCAACCACATACATGGTTGGGGCTTCAACAAGGGTCTAGGTACAGTTAGAGTATATGGTGGAAACATGCTCTATATTATAGAACTTTTTCAAAGCGGACTTCAAAAACAACTATTCATTATAAAATTTTGGTACTAATCATCGCAATCATGTTCAAATATTTTTAATTGTAGACCTCGAATTAAGCCTGATATTGGACATGAGGTTCAGATATATCCAATCGCTTAAGGTGCATGCTAGATCGTAGTTCAAAATTCAATCCAATAGTAAACAACATGTATCAGCATGCATTCAAATATCAAAATTGCATTCCTTTGCAGCCATCAAATCACAAACTAGTACTAGCAAATAAGTATTACGCTCTTGCCAAATTAGATCCTTCAGATATGATACTTAACAACACATAATCCAGATAAAAGCAAAACCTAAAATTGAAGGTTAGAGCATAAAAAGAGATCATATTTGTTATCTGTCAACTTATAATCCCAATTAAACATAAAAAAAAGTCAACGTAGGTTGTAAGCAAAGACATGTTAAAATCCATATCCCAACATTGGATCAAATAGTTATAATTCCCATAACACAGATCCAAAGCATGGATAATTTTGCACAAATGAAAACATTGGCTCCAAGCATTGACAATTTCAGTATGAGATAGTCATAATTCTATACCACACTTCCAAACATGGATAAATTTACACACACCACAAGCACAGGTTGTAAGAGTTGACAGGTTAGGTATCAGATAGTTATAAATCCATACCACAGATCCGAATAAATTACGTGGAGGTCATTTCAGCTATGAATATGTTCACAGATCTCAACAAATACTGGGTTAACCTTTCCAAAATACATAGATCTAACCGACATACCTGGATATCGTTTCGGCTACGACTCTGCCACGGGCCCTAGAAAATAAATTGGTTATGTTTTTCTGAATACGTAGATCTAAACGATTATATGTATATCCTTTGAAATAAATTGATTAACACTTTCCTTCTGTGTATATATATATATAAAGTAATATATGCATATCGTTTTCTATAAATTGGTTCACACTTTCCAATATATCACAGATCCAAACAATTATTGTTGTTCATGAATAAACACCTTATAACCAAAGGTCTGGGGTTACCAACATACTCTTAAAACTTGCAGACAATCAGCTTCGAAGTAAAAAAAGGAAATAGGAAGTTAGAATGAACTCACCCGATTAACGATGGTTTATCCGAGCCTTGACTTATTCCATTCTGCTTCTTCTTCAAAGCTTTCAGGCATGCATCTCCTTCACCCGCAAAGAGCAAATCTTCCAAATACAATCTCATACATGTATATATGACAAGTTATATAAACAATATATAGAGTGCTTAATCATAAATATTCATCAAACCATGATACATGAAAGACANAAGATTTTGAGTTCCGCTGCTCCAAATACTTCTGAATAGATACCACTAGCATAACTTTGCTCTCCAAGTATTATTGATTAATTCCCTCCCCACGGGCTCTATTTATACTTACGAAAATAGAGCAGTTTCGAAGGTTGAGGAGGTTGAGACAGTTAATATAGTTATTGATTAGGGCTTAACACATCTCCATCAATCACAATTTATTATTTTAATGTCAAGGTAAGGTGTACATGAGTATTGATACTGGAAACCCGTGTATGACATGTGAGTTGCTATAAGAGAAACCTGCGTACAGATCTGTACGTGGGATGCAATGACAATACTCGCATACAATACGCGATATGCTGTAGGAAAAAGTCATGTATGTACACGGGTTTCTTATAGACAAAGTCATGTATAACAATTGACATATGAAAAGGTAAATATGGAAATCTGGATGGATAGTGAATGTATTTCATAACATGCCCATCTATAGTGTTTTAGGCAACCTTCAATCCATAAATTTCCTTTTGTGTGCCAACAAGTGAAGTGTTGACACTCGGATGGAGAAGTGCCATTTGGGTTGATAACAAATGGGGAAGTGATGTCTGAAATACATATAATATTTGTCTCTGGAGAACTCAGAAAATCAATGCAGCAGAGGTAGTACCTAAAACAAATACATAATAATGTCATATACAAAATCATATCTGAGGATGTTATGTTCAATATACTGGAACACTAGCTCCTTTACAATATTTGAGTACATCATATAGTACAGGTGCAAGACCACATATATTACAAATGTGGATCGAAGCCAAAATATACAATAATGATGAGTCTTCAAAGATCTAGAAGCTGTATACATAAGTGGAACATAATCTTGCACAACTTAGCCCATAGATGAGGAACTAAGGCCTTCATAAACAATCCCAAAGAACTAGTCCAATCACAGCCATCTGAATAAATGTAGGCTGAAGTCGAACATGGAGCAGATTCAGCAGTTTGTCAGTTAATAGGTGATAATTGACCACTGAAGCAAAGGAATTCACCAATGATGGAAGTGAATCATGAGGTACTATCATCAAAACTCTAGGTCTTCGTCGTCAGGAAGTACTGAAGCGGAACCATACTCTGATAAGGAAGGAAATAGAGCCTCCAACGGATCACAAGAGTGACTAGGAACTGGGAAAAGGAAGGGAGACACAATAGATAACAGATATAGAGACACAGGAGATAACAGATATAACAATGATGGGATCAGGATAGAGATTAGACATTGAGTTAAGTCCTTAAACAGTGAGCACAACACAGAGATGACCCAAGGCAGCTTTTAACTTTATAGATAGAACAACTAGACTTATCTGTCATGTAGGATACATGATCACATTCCCTAGGTATAACAGGCAAGAGGAGGAATAATAAAATCGAAGTAATAGCCGAACTGAAAGTGAACACTGAGACATGGGTATCGGAGAAAACAGAGAGTGCTATGTTCAAGGACAACATGCTGCCAGTAACTGACAACAAGAGAAAACATCTTCCTTACCTTCCTGTTAAATTTTAACCAGTCCAGGAAAGTCAACTCGGATCTCTCTTCATTTTTTAACAATCTTGAAGAGAAGAGAAAATAATGCTTGATAGTGTTACTGATTTGTGGATTTAATAAGCCCGAACTAGTACATGCTCAGTTGGTGTTTTCACATTTAGAGAGTCTGAAAACTCCAAAAAATACTCCAGGGGGTCCTTTTTCGTCCAATTTATTCTCTTGAGGCTGAAAAAGTATAAAACATACTACAGAAGAACTCTCTTAACTTCCAAGGAAGAAAAGGTGAATCTTTTTTGTATTTAGTCAGGGAGGTCCGAAAAAGGTTAAATTACCACCTACCCAACTCTCCTTTAAGAACAACATAAATAGCTTGAGTTTTACGACTGTGAAGGAAATCAAGATCACTCGAAAAGATCCATTTGAGTACGAGAAATGGGACGTACAACAATAAAATTGATGCTTTGTTCTTTAGTTTTTAATGAGCATGAAAAATACATAAAGTACACTCAAAATATTTTTCATGTTTAGGTCCAAAGCACAAAAAAGAGAAAACTAAGCTCATACCGCGAGTTCCTTTTCCGTTAATTTAGTCCCTCAGGTCTGGAAAAGTAATAAACCTATGCCTGAGAATACTCTTCTCAATTCCGTAGAAAAGAGAGTGATCATTTCTCGTGCTATCCACATGGTCTGAGAAAGAGATAACCTACCACCAATGATTCACTTCCATATAAATTTGAAATACCATAGCTTCTAAATGGGGATACTCATGAGAGGAAGGCCCTATCCATGGAAGAATGATGGTAAAGACAAGGAGCTAATGGTTATGAATACCATAGTCTGTGGTTCAAATGTTGATTACGAAGTTTAAAATGGAATTAGTATAGATGCAAAATGCATGTGGAATAACATAAATCCATCCTATATGAGCGAACAACACTTGAAAATGATAAAAAAACCTATTACAAGGCCAAAAGATATGGAATTAGTTTGATAAAAAAAATGAACTGTAGGCCAAAAACCCACTTAAGAAATTTAATTTCTATAAAAAGTTAAAAAAAAAAATCACCATTTTGAATTTTAGCCATAAGAAGCAAGTTTTTACCTCTACCTTAATTCAATTGGTGTGGACAATCTAGTGGATGAAATTTAATTCTGTAAGTGTCAGGTAATACTAGACCCCAAGCTCTTCATTTTGATCCTAGCAAATTTCAATTTTGAGTCCCAATTTCATATTTTTGAGCACCCTAAAACAGTGAATGCTGTGTCTACAGATTTACTAGACTAACACTTGTGTACATGCATTCTGTACATAGGTTGTTCTGAAATACATTCGTGTATAGTATGCAACATGTCTAACTAGACAGTCGCATACACTGCGTGGAGGGTAAAAAGATATATAAAGAGTCAAAAATTAAAATTTTTATATGAAATTAATGCTTCACAATGGTTGATTGGCTAGGTGTGAAGATGGTGCTTGAGTTGAGGGAGTGTGAGCACGAAGATTTAGATCAAGAAGCACTCCATGATGCCCCCATTGTGAATTTTCTACGTTCAAGCAGGTTATTAAAATTCTTTTGCACATCACCCATGCGAGCCAATGTCCATCTATGAGAGTACATGATAAACTACTAGGATCGTGATATGGGAATGTTCGACCTACAGGGTGAGTCCTTGGAGATTACTTCCGAGGATATATACTTCATTACTGGTCTGTCACGATGAGGAGCTCCAATAAACTTGGAGGGCACTGAGAGACATGGTGATCCTCTAAGTGTCCAAAACTATATTGATACATTCTATGCACCGGGGACCCAGAAGAGAGGGAGTTGCATCCCTATTATGCATATACGTGATCTACCCCTACAGGTTTTGGAAAGTACAATAGTTAGGGTTGTGGTATCATCTTCTTTGCATCTCGCTACATGGAACCACATGAGGTTGACAATGGAATGCATTCATGGGGCTTTATATGATTGGTGTTCGGGGGTAATCCTGATCCTAAAAAACAACTCTCATACTGCCAGAGAGGAAGAAGGAAAAAATTTGGGTATTCTAGCATTTTGGTGGCCTTCTTCGAGAGAGAGTGATGGGGTTAAGCCCCACAATAACTCTACCAATTAGATCTCCATGTCATCCTAGGCTGAGGAGGTGGGGAGATATCTTCCTTCGCTAGGGAGGAGGTGGTTCAGTGCAGAGTGTGTGCAATGATGACTTCTACTTCTTGTGGGAGCAGCAGTTTCCAGTACTAGAGCAGTTTCCATATTTCGGGATGGATTTCTAAGGTGACCCAGACCTTGTCCTCCCTCTAGGAGGAGAATGGGGAGAGCTACGTAATATTTTTAATTTTCAAGTTTTTTTTTCTAAATTTTTTATGAATTTTAAAATATAGTGATATATACATATGTATAAAAGTTTTCATCCTATAAACATGTCAAAATGCAGATATTGGACCGGTCCACCCTATAGGGCATCCACATATGTTTGTTCATCCTATATTAGTCAAAGACCAGGGGATTATCAGAGTTCTGGAGGGGAAGCTGGCCAGAGTTACCCAGAGAGTCCCTACTATGTGGATTGAGCACATCCTAGGCATCATGCAGGAGTATGTGGTTGGAATGCCACCTGTCTGGATTCGCCTCTTGAGTTGGGTAGCCATAGCTGTTTTGGTGTACATGGATGTTGTAGAGGCTGTCAAAGCCAAATAGGTTGAGGAAGCCAGAGTATAGAGAGACTCAAAAGACAAGGGTGGTCCAAAATAGATCTAGGACATTTTGATGAACTGCGATCCACTTTTTTGTATAGTTTTTGTATATTATACAGTTATGACTGGATCTGAGGATCAAACTCGACCTATCTATAGAAATATATTCACACACACACACACACACACACACACACACACACACACACACACACACACACACACACATATATTGTTGTCAGTTTATTTACAAGTGTTTTTATGTCCATGTTGTATATTTTTATGACATGTGTATTAGATGCCAATCCAGAATGTAATTAGCATATGCATCAGTTAATGAATTATGATTTCTTGGAATGTGATTGAATATAATGAAATCGAAATTTCTTTCCAATAACCTAACATGCATGAATTGACGTAATAGAATAGGGTTATGCACCTGGTAAGCTCGATAGAGCTGAAAAAACACCAGTTGAGAGTCCAGTCGGACTTTCAGCTGGGTTATACCACATGGAAAAGCATCCCATAGAAGCTCAATTACAGCCTTATACTTAGAAACATTATTAGAAGCAGGACTTAAGCAAGCGCCTCCTGAGACAACTATCCATCCTGCGGGAGAATAAATGACCCATGCCTTTGAGGCTAGATTACAAGTGTAATGGCTGGTGCCATCAATGAAACCTATGTACCTCTCGAAATACATCTGCAACAATCAGCAGATAGTATAAAAAACAAAACCGACAAAGTAATTGACATAAAAATACAAGAAAAAGTTCTAATCCTAAGCATAGTACTTTTTCAAGTAGAGCACATTTCTAGGCTTAGGCAGCTTGCTCTCGTCAAAATCAATTAACTCATATGTGCCCTTTTTTAAGACCTTCAACACGACATAAGGCCCTAACCACATGGCCTTGAATTTTCCTACCCCCAGGGATTCTTTGTCTTAGTCCCAAAGAAAAACAAGTTCCCCCTCATAGAAAATATGAGGTTTGACTGAATTATCATATTGGTTTTTTATCCTATTCTTGTGATCTTGATTAGCAGTCAGCGCATCTCTACATTGTTCATCAAGGTGATATAAGTGTACCAGATGTTCCTCAAGCTCTGTCGTATCGCGTAACACATGAATAGATATTTTCAAGGACAAGATGTCACACTCAACCGGGGTAAGTGCTTCCACTCCA
The DNA here is from genome assembly GCA_001517045.1 of Pseudotsuga menziesii. Classification (NCBI taxonomy): domain Eukaryota; kingdom Viridiplantae; phylum Streptophyta; class Pinopsida; order Pinales; family Pinaceae; genus Pseudotsuga; species Pseudotsuga menziesii. Next base: position 66,621 of record LPNX011015901.1, read on the forward strand.
TGAACGAGTTGGAAGGGGGATAAACCCATAGTAGTTTTTACATTATTTTAGTGTTCCCAAAGGGCGAGGTATAGAATGATATGGAAGTTATAATGGGATGCATCAATTGTACGTTTGAGGATAGTCTTCAAAGTCTTTTTTACAGCCTCAGCCTAACCGTTTGCATGAGGATAATATGAAGATGAATGTTCTTGTCTAAATCCAAGCATAGTGTTCAGTTCCATCATCATGCTATTTTGAAAATGACTACCATGGTCAGTGCGAATCACTTTAGGTATACCAAACCATTCTATAATGTGATTGAATATGAAGAAAGCTGTTGTTTCTTCGTTGACTTTAAAAGTAGGCATTGCCTCTGCTCATTTTGTAAAGTAGTCAACAGTGACAATGATATATTTATGCCCCCCAGATGAGGCTGTGTTCCATGTCATGTAATCAATCCCCCATTTCATAAAGGGGCCTACATAGACAATGGGAAACAACGAAGCAGGATGCAACCGCATTTTCCTGGTGTAAAGCTGACAAGGATGACAGTGCTTCACTGCTTCCACACAATATTTGAATATTGTGGGCTAGAAATAACCAACGCATAGTATATTCTGGGTCGTTGCTAACCCAGATAAATGACCCCCACATGCTCCACTATGGGAATCATTTCGGACAATCTCCACTTCCTCATGGGTAAGGCATCGACTCAAAATGGAATCTACCCCTCTTCGATATAACATATCTCCTATGATGAGGTATTTCTTAGCATAAAGGCATAATTTACGTCATTCCTCCCGTGAGGAAGATGTAGGATACTTCAATGTCTAGAGATATATAAGTATATCTCTGTACCAGGGATCAAAGGTGGATATCAGGAAGATATGCTCATATGGGAATGAGTCATCTTCAATGACTACATCTTCTTCAGTAGAAAATTCTGCTATAAGCTCAATAAAAAATAAGGACTTTTCAGACTTAGCAGACTGAAAATCGAAGTCAAACTCTTGGAGAATGACTATCCACTTGTTGAATTTGTCCCCAACAATCCGTCGAGACAAAACATATTGAAAGGGATTCACATCCGCCACTACTGTTGTGGTGCTCAGTAAAATGTAGTGACGTAACCTCTGAACAGCATAGGCAGCTGCTAAGGCTAACTTTTCAACGTGGGAGTACTTGAGTTCAGGTCCAGCTAAAGCACGACGAAGATAGTAAATGACATTCTCTACGATCTTATCATCCTCCTAGACTAGTACTACCCCAATGGTTGACTCAGATGTGGCCAGATACAATATAAAATCCCTAGAGTAATCTAGCAGATGCAGTAAAGGTACCCACAACAAAGATTTTTTCAATGCCTCGAAAGAGAGTTGTGCAGTTTCATCCCATACAAATGAGGTGTCCTATTTAAGCAGGTGCATGAAACCCTTGGTGATCTTGGCATAGTTAACGATAAAACATAGAAGGAAATTAGAATCTCCTTGCAGGCTTTCAAGTTGCTTGATAGAATGAGGAGGAGGCATATTTACAATGGCCTCTACTTTTAATGGATCCACATGGATTCCTCTATTAGAGATAGTGAACCTGAGCAGTCTCCCTAACTCGACACAAAACACACACTTATAAGGATTCAAGTGGATCTTATAGTATCTGTATCTCTCAAATATCAACCATAAGTGATCTAGATGGTCAATCCTCTTACGAGAATGTGCAGGAAGATCATCAAGGTAAGGTTTGACAATGGCTTTGATATCATGGAAGGCAAATTTCATAGCCCATCAAAAGGTTTCCCAACCATTTTTTTGTACACGAAGGTATCCCAAGGACAAATGAAATCAATTTTATGTTGGTCTTCTGGTTTTATTTGAATTTGATTGTATTCAAAGAAACCATCCATGAACAAGAACACTTCACTTCTCACACAAGCATCTATGATATGGTCTATAAATGGCGTGGGATAGTTTTCCTTATGATAGGCTTTATTCAAATCTTTGAAGTCAGTACAGATGCATAGGGTCCCTTGCTTCTTATAAATAGGAATAGGGGTGGATACCCATTCCATGAAAGCTATGGGATAAATAAAACCAACCTTCAACAGTTTTTCAACTTCAGCCTCCACAGCCACCGCTTTACGTGGGTTAACAGGTCTTAACTTTTGCCAAACAAGTTTGGCATCAGGGTAAGTTTAGATATCATGTTCAACAATCTATGGATCAATGTGTGGTATCTCCTCATATGACTAGGCAATGACGTTGTAGAATTCCTTAAATAGGGCTGCATAGATAGCAATCTCCTCAAGAGAGCAGTTTGCACCTATGTATTTATTTTCCATGACATCTGGATTCATAGAGATGTTGATAGGGATAGTGACAGAAATATCTACCATATTCCCCTTGGCAAACATTCCTTCCCTGGGTAAGGGATTGATGGGTGTATCAACATCATCTGATAGTCTCATATGAAACTCTAGATTTTCTATCCTGCTTAGCTTTGGAAGAAAATAAGATCGATGGTGAAGATCTTCACAGATCTTACCACGTCCACACATGGCTTCTAGAATGGTTTCATCAGAAGCTAAAACCATATCTAAATAGTTCATAGAGTGCAAAGAGTTTTCCACCCAAGCGGGCAAATAGACTTCTTCTAGGTCCTCTGAGACTAAGAGAGGGTTTGGAATGGGATGAATAGTGGTTTGAGTGATATCTTGGTAAGCTACTTCCACTACCGATAAGGGCACTTCTGGTTCATGGGGGGAAGGGAAAACCCAAGGATCGGAGCTATCAACAACTGTGGCTATGGACTTCTCCACACTAGTAGAACCAATATAGTTAATTGGGGCTGGAATATCAAATTTTCCAATCAGTGATGCATACATTCCATCCCCCAAGCTCTGTGCAGTAGGTTTGACCTGATCAGCCAATGGAACAATGGACTCATTAAACTTCAAGAGGCCTTTTCGAGTAAAATTGAGTTGATCAATAGTAACCAACTTCCCTTTGTGTGGAAATACTACCACTTGAAAGACGGTCGATGCAATAGCAGACATGGCATAAGTCCAGCTTCTTCCTAGAATCAAATTATAATCGAAAGGTGTATCAATCACTTCCACCTCAAAAGATAGTGCTTTTCGTTCCAGCTTAATTTCAAAAGACGGTAGGATACCATGCAGATGAAATGACCTTCCATCGAAAGCAGTAAGTAGAGTGTTTGATGGGACTAGCTCTGGGGATCTGAGAGCCTTCCAACAGGACAAGAACATAACACATGTATAAGAACCCTCATCAACAACTTCCCTTCCACTGGTCTTTCCACCATGGATGACATCTATTGATAAGGTTACATGGTAAGGTAGGAGAACTTTAACATTAGACAAATGAAATTTCTCCATGAGACTTAATGAGTCCATGCTTCCTAAGGCTACTAAGAGGGCATCCCACTGAGCGAGATAGCTATGTAAGACCTCTAAAGCTAACATTGCACACAGGGTTTGGGCTAGGTCTTCAACCGTGGAGTAGTTTGAAGAATCCCTAGCATTAGGGTTATGCAAGGTCTTCTTAAAGACACCTTTCGGTATCTTCGGCATAGTTTCAGCAGGCTTCTCAATCATGAGAGGGTTAGAAGTTTCACCTATAGCCTTACTCTTCTCAAATTTCTCTTTCTCATAATTTTTATTCCTAGTCTGTAGCAAAGTCGAATATTGAACCATGTTGATATAGGTTGGGTTAGGGACATTTGGATTTCCCCTTGCTGCATTAGAAGATGAAGCAGAGTTTTGCCTTTGGGGAAAAGGATCCTTCAGGATAGCCATTTATTGAGCTTTAAGCAGCTTCTAGGATTTTTCCATAAGGGGACAAAGGTGATTGAGGTGATCCTCATGGCACAACTTACATGGGAATTTGACCTTTTTCTTTTCTTTCTTGCCCCCATCAGCATTGTTCATGGACTTCTGCTTGTTTTGATTTCATTCTCGTTTCTTTCCTCTTTTTTTCTTCCCACCAGGATGCTGGTTTCCCTTCTGAGAGGTCTATGCAAAAACATTTGCACTCTGGGGAGAGGGGGCATCCTTTCCTTCCTCTACCATAGAATGCTTGATAGACAGTTGATGAAGTTTTTCTACCAAAGACTCTACAGTGGTAGAGTTTACGAATCCAACCACACCATCGACATGGGGTCCAGGCTTAGGCTTCTCTGCATCGTGGGTAGGCCTCGTTGCCTCAGGGATAATCTCATACAAGATCCCAGATTGTGAATAAATCAAATCCAATTGCTATGCCCTGAGAATGGCTTCTTCTTCATTTATCACTCCTGAAGTGGATACGTCCTTAGATATGTAGGGCAATAGGGATTTAAGGAACCATTCTAGTAAGAACTGAGGAGGAATTGTGGCTTTTATAAGGCTCTTTTACCTCCTCCACTCTTGGATATGATCTGAGATGTTGGTAGCGTTGTTCTTCCTAAAGGTAGATAACAAGTCTATTTCGAAATCATATCAGACTGGAAGCTGAAAGTGGCTAAGGAATGCACTAGCCAAGTCCCAAAAACCACTGAACGTGGCAGAAGGCAACTTGATGTACCATTTTGCCACGGTACTTTTTAAGGTACTCTAGAACAACCTTAACCTAATTGAATTTTCTTTCAGTGAATTCGAAGAACACCATAAATGAAATGTGGTGCCATGATCCCCGGGATCTTCACCAACTTTGCCCTTGAATTTAGGGATGTCTGATGGCAATCTGGTGGGAACAGGTGGCCACAAGGGGCCATGCCTCACTGGGTCATTCATTAACTTAGACAAATATGGAAAGTTTAGCATTGCCAATAATGGAAGCTTGGGTGGAACCGGGGCACTAAAAGTGTCAGTCTGGGCATTAGAGGGACCTACCCCCAAATGCCCATAAGTAAAGGTGGGGTTGCCCCCTGCCACCGGTTGCAAAGTGGGTGGATCACTTTGAAATGGATTCCATCCGTAAGCCACAGGGTTGTGAGTGGGAGGTGCAGTATAAGAGGTTTTGGCTATCCTAGTTGAAACTGGGGTCTGACAAATAGGAGTTGGTATCCCTCTGCTAAACAACGAAAAGGGAGAGCTCATAAATGGGGTTGAGACTGGAGTTTGAAAACTTTTCCCATAAGAGGTGTTGTTTCTAAATTGCACTCCTACATAATAAGGTGATGGGCCTACATATGGAGTAGATGGGGGAATGTCTCCCCCATTCCAAGGAAATCCATGGACGAAATCCAAGGATCCTACCGGAGCATTATGGATAGTGTATGTGAAGGAGGAAGGAATAGTAGGTATACTAGGAATCCCAGTAATCATGTCACCAGAAGCACCTGCTAGGCTTGAGTGAACTGGCAGTTGGACCAGTCTGCTCGCTGGAGTCAAAGGCGTAGAAGGTATGCTAGATCTAGGGGCATTTATCGGGGGAGGTAGTACCCCTTCAGCTGAAATGGCTAAGGTGAAAAAAAAAAAAAATTTCTCCTGCAATAGACATAATCCTACCCATAGGGACACCTAAAACAGGTGAATCAAAAGGTCTAACCTGGAAAATCACATGATCGTTTAAGTTAGTCAAGGGTGTGTTAAAATTCCTTGCAAACTCATCAGTCTGCAAGTCTTCTATCTCAACTGTATCAAAATCAAAATGGTTAGCTATAAGTGATGGTTCACCTGGAACTTCACTTACTCCTACCGGTTCAAATGAACCATCTGTGTCCAATCTCCACCTTTGGGGTGGAGGTGGAGGTTCCAATGTGATGAGAGGATGAAGGTTTTGCAACCTTCATGACCTTCTTATAGGTTGGTCCTCCACAATTGAAAATTTTGACAAATCAAAACCCTAAGTTCAGCTAAACACAGAAAAACCAAAGAACACTCACTATGAAGTTTCCTAAAGTCTCAAACAGACAACAAGGGTAAAAGATATGCTTTCCCAAACAAATCTGAAGGACAATTACTTGGCATCCTTGAAGTGGTTCTTAGGCACAAGAGGAGGAAACACCCACCGCCCTCCTACACTTTCAACAAGGGTTACCTTCCAAGCCCATCCAAGGTGAACTATAAATAGCCTTTTGGTTTACCTAGGTATGAACCCTAGATGTCAAGAGACTAAAGGCTACCTTAGATATACCAACAGTCTGGGGGGACATTCGCAAGCCTGAATCGTATGCATGGGCGGGGTAGCTGAGCCCGAACCTGTGTATAGGATGGAATCCCCAGATGTGTAAAAGTCCTGATTTATGTTTTGACAAGGAATCAGAGGGTTATCTCCTTAGTCCAATGCCTCCACGTGGCCTCATGCTTGAATCCCTTTTGAGAGGAGCTTCCCAAATACAGTCAATAAAGATAAGGATTTACCTATCGAATGGTCCACTACGTCTGATTTTTAAAACTTATGGGAAGTTTACACTTCCTATGCAACAAGTCTAGCCTAAGCTAGTAGGTGAATGGCCCTAGAAAATAAAAATTACTAGTAAATTTTAATTATTGCATTTATTTTAAAGGGCTATTTATTACTCAAAAGGAAATGGAGTGATGGACTATGGTGTTTTTGACTCGATAAGAAATAGAAAAAGCAAAGGTGTATCTTTTCAAAGCAAATTACCACTACTAAAACAAAACTTTTTTTTTCTTTTTGCAAATATAAATTGATGAATAAATGCAACGATAAGAGAAACTAAGACTATGTTTTTGTAGTTTTTTGAGATAATATTTAAAAACTGAAAGAAAATCTACTCTATGCAAAATCAAATGCAAAAGCTTTAAAATGTTTTTCTTTTCACTTTTTAAAATCCTCAAAGACTACGTATGCACCTAACATGCACAAACTTGAGTATAATTGAATTAAACAAAGTATAAAGTAAGCAAAGCGAAGTAAATAGATTCAAAAGTCTAAGAAATCAACCATCCAACGAAGACTTAGAAGCCTAGCTTGAGCGGACAAAATGTAAATAAAACACTGAAATCACACAAACGCAAGTGACACCCCAATCACTATTCAAAAATAGACTGAGACAAACAATGTCTAGAAACCTGATCACTGCTTCAGACAAGCAACACTAAAACCTATAACCCAAATAGGAAAATCCACTTCAAACTTGCAAACAGAACGAAAATCCAGCAAGAGAAATCAAGGGCTTTACAAGAAAGCACAAGGTATGGCCAACAAGGTAATCAAACTAACAACACAGTGTTCATAAGGAAGCCCAACCAGCAAATAGAACTTAAAGAGGGATAGGGACAAGCAAACCCTAACCCAAAAATTCCTATGCTAAGGCTTGTACATGACTGTGTATAAGGGTAACTCGCGTATTGTACGCGACTATCCTAGAGAGAAACCTGTGTACACAGGCCTCTGTACGCGACTGTGTACAAGAGAAACCCGCGTACAGGTACAAAATTTTCTAAAAAGAAGGAAAATTCACAAGCTTTTCAAACACTATGGTAAGCATGAACCAGGACAAGATACCACACACAAACTCAAAGCAAAGACAGGTCAAGGGTAACATAAATAACCTACAACGTAACATAAATAACCTACAAGAGTTTTGGATCCCTAGCGGAGTTGCCAGTTTTGTTGTTCAGGAATACACACCTTATAACCGAAGGTCTGAGGTTACCAACGTACTCTTAAAACCCACAGACAATCAGCTTCGATGTATAGAAAGGAAATAGGAAGATAGAATGAACTCACCCGATTAAAAACAGTGATCCAAGCCTTGACTTCTTTTGCTCTACTTCTTCTTCAAAGCATTCAGGGATGCATCTCCTTCACTTGCAAAGACAAATCTTCCAAATATAATTTCATACATGTATATATGACAAGTTAGATAAACAATATACAGAGTGCTTAATCATAAATATCATCAAACCATGATACATGAAATACATTCAACACACATTTGGAATAAGGATTGTCTTTATTAACAATAGTGAATGAGATAAGATTACAACCCAACACCTGAAACAAGGACTCCTCTGCAACCAAAGGATTCTAAGTTCTGCTGCTCCAAACACTTCTGAATAGATACCACTAGCATAAATTTGCTCTCCAAGTATTATTGATTAATGCCCTCCCCAAAGCCTCTATTTATACTTAGGGAAATATAGCAATTTCGAAGGTTGAGGAGGTTGAGATAGTTAAGATAGTTATTGATTAGGGCTTAACACATCTACATTAATCATGATTTATTATTTTAATGTCAAAGGAAGGCATACGTGAGTATTGATATTGGAAACCCACGTATTACATGTGAGTTTCTATAAGGGAAACCCATGTACAGATCTGTACGCGGGATGCAATGACAATACTCGCATACAATACGCGATATGCTATAGGAAAAATTCGTGTATGTATGCGGGTTGCTTATAGACAAAGTTGCATACAACAATTGACATATGAAAAGGTAAAAATTGCAAGCTGGATGGATAGTGAATGTATTTCATAACATGCCCATCTATAGTGTTTTAGGCAACCTTCAATCCATAAATGTCCTTTTGTGTGCCAACAAGTGAAGTGTCGGCACTCAGACGGAGAAGTTCCATTTGGGTTGATAACAATTATGGGTATATCATTTTCAATAAATTGATTAAATAATATATGCTATCATTTTATATAAACCAGTTCACATTTTTTTGAATATCACAAATATAAACCAGATATTAGTACAAGGATCACTACCTTCATTTTTCCAAACCATGCTTCCCGACCAGGAAATGTTGTACTACAAACTCAATATCTTTCCTGTCTACTGCAACTCCAAGATAATGAATTAAGTCGTGTTCATTTCAAATGCATACACAATCATGTGTAACTTCGGCTATTTTTTTGAGAATTATCACCATCTTCGTTAATGAATTTGCTTCTGCAAAGTTGAGCATTGAAACCCTCTGAGGTATTAACACCCACCAAAGTGGATGTGGGTTCCATTCAATTATTTCATCTTTCAGTCGCCTAGGTTTTTCTTCCCCTTCTCCAATTGGGCATCGTGGGTCATAGGCACTATTTCTTCGTCATTTTCAATGTTAATGACGTGTTGTGGTGAATTTTTGAGTTGCAACAAAGTAGGGATGTGGCTTAGGATGAGAATAAGAATTGTATGCACAAGATTCGAAGCCTTCACTTTTTCCTTTTCATCAATTCTAGATTGGTGTGATCCTCCACACTCACGCAGATGTTAAAGGAAGATCTTAAAATGGTATACCCATCACTTGATTTGATGCTTGCGTCCATTCCAAAAAAATATACTTCTCATATCGATATCACCACAAAGCAAATGCATAACCATAGATGCACCATTGGACTCTCACCGAGAAAAAAATTCCCCAAAATGGATTGCCTCCCCTGTTTACTAATTTTCTTCTCTTACTTATACCATGAAAAGAAAACAAACATGCCTTGATTCCCACCGGACTTCGTTGTAGGGTCCTAAAACCTATGTAACTCCATTATATGCTTAGCGATGTGGGGAAACAAATCCTAGACAATCTGTTGTTCGTGTTTCCATGTCAGGGAGGAAGCGACACCTACTCATCCACTTCGATATGAAATCAATGATACTATTGGTTCTTCCGTACAATGTGTGGGGTCTAAAGCAAATCATGGACCAATGCCTTAGCATTTGTTTGAGTGATTGCATACTTGGGTCATGGTTAAGAGATTTTTTTTTGGTTCCATTTAAAAATACAATGGGCGACCACTAAATCTTGATGACAACCTAACATGAGCTTGGCGCGTCTTAAAAAGTTGAGGATGACCTAGGGTCTTTTGGCTCTCCCCCCTGTACACCTTTCCCAAAATAACAGAAGAAATAAAAAGGTATTATTTTAATGGTATGACTCACCATTAAATCAAATGTCATTTCCTTCTATAAGGAAAACCAAATTCTCTTGATTCGTCTATATATATATATATATATATATATAGGGTTACTATTATAATTTTTTAGTATACCAACAAAATTCATTGATTTGGTTTAGAAAACTTTTCATAGGAGACCTTTAGTAAAACCTTCATAATTAAATATAAGATTTCCTAAGATAATTTCTATCTCACCTATATATTTAATATAGTGTTTATTTTCATTCTAACATTGCTAATGCAGATAAGCTTATGATGAAGCTCATACTAATAATTTTGTGTACTTTAACTACTAATTTTTATAATAATAATACTGTCACATTAAGTAAAATGGACCAACCATAAACATAGCTTGTTTAATGTTTATAGGGGGATATCAATCCCTTCATCATTTCATGCAATGAGTCGAGTCACTCCAAGTGTCTAAAACCTATAAGTAAGCACACTATTGTTTTTAGGTAAAAAATAGTGAGAAAAACAACTTACATTCCTTTTAAGTACCCTAAACTATCGAGATGACCCCTAGCCATCGCAAGCTAAAACCTCAAAGTTTCACTAGAATTTAACCTCTTCCCCTAGTGGACTCTTCACCCTATCTTCATTTAAGTCGTGCAAGGTTTTCCAGTTGACTAACCCTATGAGTTTCATTCACACATTCATGAATTTCGATTTACTTACAGTGCGTTTTACTTACTCTTTGTGTCTTCAGGTCATGTTGTACGTGGGATATTACAATATGGATAGAAAAATCATTTATAGTGTTACAAATATATAATGAACCTGTACATAAAGCAACCATCATTTATGCTAGTAATGAACGTGACATACTAAGAACTCATACCTATAATTTTCTAAAGCTCCTTTAATGGATGAACCTACACACTTTTAAATTACGAGCATTAACAATTTAAGACAAATCTGGCCTTTTGTTTTGATGACCAAATCACTTTGGAAACACCACGTTCCTCCCAACCATGACCCAAAAATGTTCTGGTTTTAATCTGGATCCCCCGAGCTAGAATTCAACATGCAAGTGGCTTAGAGCTCCTAAAGTAAGGTTTCCTATCTAGTGTATCATATATGGACCAGTTCTCCTTTTTCCTTCTAGGAAAATGTTTTGTCAAGAATTTACTTGAGAGAAAACAAGCAGAAAATGACTCCTCTAATGATAGATTAGAACCCCAAGCCTTTCCTTGGCTTGAGTTTTTATAGACACACTTTTTAGTCAAAAGGGATAGTTAAATCAACAAACCTTGGTTTCTTGATTTAACCATTTTCAATTACTTTGGGTAATTATTAATATTTTAACTTAGGAACTTTCTACTAGTTCTTAGTTGGAATTTCATAGACATTATACTATTTATTAATCTTTAATAATAAATAATAATTGATGGAGCTTCTCTTCTTTCTTTCATTTATTTATATTATTAATATATTTAATTATTTATACACATCATGTATAAAGTACATAATAATATAACACTTTATTAACAATGTCTTTGGGCATCATATGTTTAGGTCTATTAGGCTAGGCAACTCTAAACATACTTACATGTTGGATTTCCCTCGTATAACGTGGTAGCTCTTCAATACTTGATGAGAATACAGAAATTCAAAATTTCATTTAATTACTTATAAATAAGTATGATGAGATAAATATTTTCTCGAGTCATTTTCACTCGGAACTTATTAAATTCTTTTCAGTAACCCCTAGCGCTTTCCAGATCCCATACTCAAAGCTTTAACAAGGAGTTAAAAGTGAATGCAATTCTAGAGCTCCTCGCTCAACACTAGTGCTAGGATGTACTTGTACAATACACCTAGGGATACAATGGACAAGGATCCAATTTTCAAGAGCTTATGCTCAACATCAACATGGAAGGATCGAGGGCTTATGCCCAACACATATAATTATCTTTTCATTTGTTACAGATCTTCTTGCTCAACACAAAGGAAAGTACTCATGTGCTCTAGAGCTTCTTGATCAATACAAATCATTAATCACTCAAGTGCTCCAGAGATCCTTACTCGACAAAAAACATCACTCAAGTGCTCCAGATCTCTTCGCTCAACACAAAACATCTCATCAATCATGTGCTTCAGGGTCCACACCCAACACAAACAAGCTTATACATATATTATCAATAATTGGCTTATGCCCAATATAAAAAAAAATCATGTTCATATGCAGTGGGGTATTCGACCCAATATAAAAATAAAACGTCAAGATAATCATCATAATCAATAGGCACATGCCTATAAGTGTGAGGTCCAAAATTCAGGATGTTACATAGTTGTTCTCTATATGTCTACTAGTTTTCGTAAGTTGATTTCATCATTTAGGCACTCAAAAGATGCATCCACAAAAACATATACCTTATAATTTGTCAAAAAAAATGTCAATTAAAAAATATCAAACTTTAGATAGATAAGAACATTTTCAATAGATAAAAAACTTTATTCAATTTCCAACATTTCATCTTATTTACTCATTGTATGACTCATTGTATATACCTTTCAAAATATAGATGTAAATAGAAAGATAAATTGTTTTCCCACTCTAAAAATAATTACAAAATATCTAATTAGTATTGCACTTCGAAGTTAGCAGAAACCTAATTTTATATTATTAATCGATTGAAAAAATAGAAATGAATCGAAGCTTAATATTATTAATCAATGTTAACAATGGAGAGAAAATCCCCTCATAAACTAAAACGTATGGATTCGAAGGAACAAGGAATTCAAAGAAAAGGAACGTTTTCAATTAAAAAGTGATTTCGTGTGTATGAGATGAATAGCAAGATGGAAAAATTTGAAGAGGAAAATTGATGCCAAGGTATGTTATGAAAATAAATATATGTAAAAATTTAACCATTAATTAATATTTTATCTATTTTTAATAAAATTGATTTATGCTACTTATTTTTATGTCTCCGACAAGGGACATTTATAAATAGTTCACCTAGATTAATCTATCCATGCCTTCATTAAATATTTCTATCCATGCCTTGATTAAATATTTCTCAAAACCTAATATTGAGCATTAATTACAGAAAAAAAATTAAAATATTTCTTAAATTATAGATTTATCTCTTATTTTATTGGTTCGTTACATGATGACATCTTCAATGTTAACTGTGTCTTCGACATTGGTGGCGGAGCCGATGTAAGCTCTAATTAAAGCTCTAAGATGGTTTTTTGGCTGGATTCAATATGTTAGATGTAACTTTTTTATAAAATACACAATAAATTAAATTATCTTTAATGTCTCTGTTGCTGTTGCTTCGTGCTTTCTTAACTACCAACTCCCAGTGAGCAAACTACTGAGCGAAACTCTCTCATCATGAGCAAAGAAATTCATAGTGCTCCACATTCCAACGTGGCCTGTCATGATTAATAGAGAGATTTGAACTGCGTGAGAACGATCTGCACAGAATACTTATGGATGGTCTTGAGATTTGGAAGTAGCGCTTTTAATGCTTAGGACTCCACCGATGGAAGATATAGTGGGTTGAAGAAATATTGCAATTACTTCAAGATCCAGGTAACCTAAAAATGGACAGTCGAATCTTTATTTTTTATATTTTTGAGGTTCTCGAGAAATAAAAAAGTGATGTACATTGTAAAGTTTTCTGCAATTTTAATTTGTACCCATTTTCGTTTGCTGAACAAGATATTGTTAATTCTATTTACAGGGAAGCGGGTTCCCATAGAAATGCATGACGACGCCAACGACGCCAACGATCCCAATAGAGAGAATGTGAATATGCTCATCAATTTTGCAGATGGCATGTTAAAACGAAGACCATGGAGTCTTCCCCCTTTGGAGTAAAATGAAATCTCTCCCTCAGCAATGGCGAGCGGCTCGTCTCTCCCTCAGCAATGGCGAGATGGCATGAAGGTGTAAGGCTTGAACACGGATTTGATAAGGTTTGCAATGTTAATATATATTTTTTGTTTTTGGTTTATATTGCAATTGTTTTTATATTATAATATATGGTTTTTGGCATAGTTTACAAGGTTCGAGGCAATGATTGCAAAATCCATCATTGATCTAGCCAAGGGTTTAAAAGTGTTGTACTTTGAGTTCACTTTCCTTAGAAGCGTGTCTTGGTTGCAGGTTGACAGCATAGCCAGGCTCCACGTTGGCCTTGAGATCTCATCTTGGACGTCTAGTTGTAAGGTTCTACATTTAGGATTTTGTGAGAATCTAATGTCTACATTTACTTATACGAACCCTACACTCGTGTTTGTTTGGTCTATAAGAGGGAGAGAAGAGCTCTACTCTGTAAATGGAGAAATGTTTCATTTCTTGGTGTAACTGCTTCCATTGATTGATGGCAATGTAGCTTGTTTATTCCCAAGGTGTTCTTGAGCTTTTTCATGGTTTCCATGGTCATCTACAACTCGTTGCTTCTCTCAATTAACTATTGCAATTCATAGCTACATTCAATAGGTACATTTGGTTTTAATGATGCAAGTTTTAAAATGAAGTTTCTTTCTAGATATTAACTGTAAATTATATTGCAACATTGGTTTGTGTATGCAAACGAGGGATAATGGGAGGGATAACAGTTGTCTTGGAGGAGTCGACCCCTCGCCTCTCTACAACTCACACAATGTAAAAGGGGAAATGGTGTTTAGCTATAAGTTCAAACTTGTTTACAGGGGTTAATAACATGTTTTTAAATAGCACTAACGCGTTTGTTGCAGGTTTGGAATGTTGGAAAGGAAGGAGACAGGGTCACCTCATCCCAGGACTGCATCTTAGAACACCTCAGGTTAAGAACAAAACCCCATTTCTGGTTTTTCATACTGTAAAAAAATGAATCCACCGTTGTTAATATATAAAGTATGGTTTTATACATGTATTAAAATCCTAACCATAAGGAGCTGAGAAGAGGAAAATGATCCAGCTATGCACAAGATAAGTGTTGTGTGTGTTTTTTTTCACAACCCATGGGGTTTACACTATATTTTACAAATTTATTTTATATACTCTCTCTTATTTGAATTGCGTTTAAGTGCATTAAGGTCTATTTTAATGCTTTCGTGGGTATTGTGGGTGCCATCGTGGATAGTAATACCATCACTTTGATTACTTTGTATTTGAGGTTTATTTGTGGTTTTTAAAACAAAGGTTGAAGCCATCATAGATGGTATTAGAGCCACAGCCTCTATTCGTACATTGTGTTGATAAATGCTACTATATATATAAATGAAACAAACCTTAGGATCTCTGTTCTAAATTACTCTCTGGTTATCTTTTGAGTTATTTACTGGATTTCAAACTTTGATGGTATTATGACCATTAATATGTTTTGGTAATAATACCTCAATTATGTTTACGCAACATTGGTTAGTTACTGTATAAATTTATTTTCCTTATCTTTTTTTCTAACGATGGAATCCATAAAAATGGGCTTACACCCTTAATTATTTAACTTATTATTGTTTATACGACCCATTGGGTCTTGTCATTTCTGTGGAGTAGTTTTAGTTATGGAAATATTGCTTTAAAAGATAGTATGTATACCTGTAATTTGTTTTGGATTTAATATTGATTTTCTTATTGTATTACATTAATGCTTGGTGGCCATTGAAGATGGGATTACTACGTGTCTTTTGAAATGGAATACATGTTTTTGCTATTTGTTTACTCTTGTAAAGTAGATTTTCTTCGATTCCTTGAATATGGTCAATGATTGTTACCATTAGATCTATAATGGATTTGGTTGGATAAGTTATATGTTAGTTATAATTATTTTGTAGGTGATTGTTGGTATAATATCTAGACTATATATAAACAAATCTACGACTCTAGATGAATGCAATTTTTGGATTAGTAGTTATCTAGATTATAACTCCTAAATATTTGTATATTTCTTTTGTAAATCATTTGATTCTAGTTTATTTAATTAGTTTTCCCTTGTTTAGATCTCATAGTACACCATTTAATATTTTAACTTATTAACCTTAACTACTTAATAAAAAATTAACTAGGTCTACAGCATGATAAAGAACATAAGTAATTCATTGATATATAATCATTTAAGGAAAGAATTCGACTCTACAACATATAAGTCACTTATAAACCCATAAATCGGATATGGATTCCTGATTTAAGAAACTTTCCCAAATAGAATTAATCATTCGTAGATATAAAAAAAGCATAAAGAATTTAAGATTTATACATAAACCAAATCAAAATGATACAGGTTAGATAACTGTGTAATAAGATTAAGTAAAACATTTCTACTTAATGAATATGGAATCACATCAATATCTACGATAAAAACCCTACAATAATTAAAACATAGACTAAGAACATTGAAACAATTCTCGGAAAATAGAAATGTAATAGTTGTTCCTCCCAACCAACTCCTAGAGCATCCAAGTTACTTGCTCGAAAACTCTCAAGCCTGTTTTCTGAACCACAAGAAAAAAATACACTTAATGTGCCACCTCTTGCATTTTTATATTCAATCCTCATCCAATGATAGCATCTTTCTTGCTAATGGACATACTATTATATAGTATTTTTCCTAAGACTTGGTCATTTATGAGCACCCCTCTCTTTAGCACTCAATTAGGGGTTGTGACCTGGTTTTTGGAAAGATGCCTCCTACACCTTGAGTTCTCACTCAGTACCTTAATCCACTTGTCTTTTCCTCTTATGGGTCAACAAACACTCTTCAACAACTATTCCAGTTTTGTTCCCTTCAATATATTTTATTAATAAAAGAATAATTCATTACATTTGTTTTATTTTTTACTTTGTGTTAAAAGGATTTAAAATAATAAATAAAATATTTCAGCAAAAAATAATAATAAATTAGTATTTTAGATGCATTACATACACATTCCCTTAGAGGATACCACCACCCTCGGTGTTACATACATAAATTTTATTCTTCCATTTCTTCATTCTGGAATAGGATTGGATATGCCCCCTACGAAACACTTTCCAATTCCCAAGTAGATTCTCCTATACTAAGGTGCTTCTATTGCACCTTAACTTGTATGATCGTACAATTATGGAGTAAAAGTTCTCTCTTGTTGATAATACACTCCAATCCCACTTGGAACTCTCCTAAGGGTTCCACCTGGATAAAATTCCAATCAATCACATGAGTAACATCATGAATATATCTTTTTAAAATGGAAACATAAAAAACGTTATGAACTTTAACAGTGGGTGTTTGGGTGACCCCACTTTAGCCAAAATTTCAAATGGACTGCAGTACATGGGTTCCAACATTTAATACTTTCCCAATCTCAAAGAGATTTCTTGGGTTTTACCTTTATGTAAACATGTTCACCCACCTAGAACTCTCTAGGATTTCTCTTTAGGTAAGCATAACTTTCCTACTTTTCTTGGGAAGCCTTCAAGTTTTGTTGCACCTGTTTCATGGTTAGTTCCATATATTTTAACAAATCAAGTCCTAACATTAACCTTTCAACTAGACTTCTCCAAGAAATTGGAGTATTACATTTGTGTCCATTTAGAAGTTCAAAAGGACTCATACCTTTTGATACTTGAAAATTATTAGTGTAAGAAAATTATAGTAAGTGTAGGTAGTCTTCCCACTTATGTGGTATGTCCATTACATACATTCTTGGCATGTCTTCTAGGACTTGGTTTACCCTTTCATTATTCCCATTCATTTGTGGATGATACGCAATACTCAATTTCAACTGTGTACCTAACCCTTGAAACAAAGCTTTCCATATTCCTGTAAACTTTGCATCTCTATATGAGACTATTACTCTTGGTACGCCATGTAACCTAAAGATCTATTTCATAAAAATATATGCAATGTTAACAACCTTATAGGTATATTTTAGAGGAATAAAATAACCTACTTTACTTAACTTATTGACTACGACCATGATTGAATCATGTTGTTTGAAAGTTTTACATAGGCCTGTTATAAAATCCATACTAATTGTTTCGAACTTCAATTATAGAAAGGGTAGTGGTTGCAACAAACATGTTGGATGTTGGTGTTATACCTTGACTTGCTAACATTCTATGCAGCAAACTAACTACTTCGCTACCTCTTACTTCATTTTAGGCCAAAAGAAGTCCTTTATGATCATGGTCATCATCTTCTGGTATCTAGGATATTTTGAATAACTTGGTCATTTATGTAATTCATTCATGACTGTTACTTTGATTTCTGTTGTATTTGGTATGTACAACTTCTTTTTGTGCATAAGCAATCCTCTTCTCTTTAGGATGAAATCTATTATTATTTAATTCTTTTCATTTTCAGTAGTATTTTGTTTTAAAATTTGGTATTCCTTATTAGTATTTTTTGCACTTAATAGCTAATTCATAATTGATGCCTGCAAATAGTAAATTTTCCTGATGAATCAAATTGTATGCTAATTTGTTTTGTTTTTGCTTTATGTGTTTTATTTCGAAGTCATATTCACTTAAGAAAGACAACCATATTACATGTCTAGCATTTAAATTTTGCTGCTCAAATAGATATATTAATCTTATTTTATCTGACATTAGCAAAGATTTCTTTCCAATGAGGTAATGCCACAACATTTTTAATGCGTGAATTATTGCACCAAGTTCTAAGTCGTGTGTTGCATAATTATTTTTACGTTCCTTTAATTTTATAGATTCATAAGCCATGACATGATTTTCTTGTATTAATACTCCGCCTAATCCTTATTTACAAACATTGGTACATACGAAAAAATCCTTAAAAGGTATCATCAATATTTAGGATAGGGGCAGTAGTTAATAAATGTTTTAATTTATTAAATATTTCCATATAGTTTTCACTCCACTTGAACTTTTTCCCTTTCTTCTACAATGAAGCTATGGGTAGGCTATCCTAGAAAATCCTTCAATGAAGTTTCAATAATAACCAGTAATATCCATGAACAATATGATGTCCGTTACATCTTTAGGAGCTAGACAATCAGTGATAGACTTATGAGTGTGTGCAAGAAGTTGAGGGACATTTTAGATGCAATGCTACTTTTAGGAAACACACTCATGATACATAAAAACAAAACGCGCTCACGTTATGTAATCCTTGGTTTAGTTAAGCTCGATCCTGACATGTCATGTGACACGTATGTTAGAATAAGAAAAACATGCATGTGTTTTATATTTACAAAACGCATATGCGTTATGGAGAATAAAAATGCACATGTGTTATGGAGAAGCAAAAAACACACGCATTATGAAGAAGAAAAACATGCACACATTTTGAAGAAGAAAAACACGCATGCATTTTAAAGAAGCGGAATGTGCATGCGTGATGGAGAAGCACAAAAAATGGTTTTAGTGCATGGCCATGGAAATGAATAAAAACAATAGTTTGCATCATCAAGACTTAGGACCTATAGTAATATTTTAGCATCATCAAGAACAACATCTCAAACAGCCATGCCTAACCTCCCAATAGCATAATTTTTCTTTGTGTGGTAAGATGGACACCATTAGGAGGTTTCAAGAACTATGTATGGTTCATATTCCCTTGATGATTCTTGAGGGAGGAAACTCAAGACTTATGTCTTAAAGGTATCTTTTAAGGCTTGAGGTCCATGAACAAGGTATCGAACCTGCACATTGGACCTTTGCATGTGATATTTTTCATCTAAGAGAGAATATTCAGTATATTAGAATTCTCTTAGCACTAGAAACATATCCATAGAGATGGTTGACAGATGAAACCTAGTCCTTAGGCCCCAAAATAATCCTATAGACATATAGGGCCAAGAACAACACCCCGAACAAACACACATGATCTCTTAAGGATATCCTCAAACTTTGGGTTGGGATATGGGGATGATTAGGATTTTTTAACATTAGATATGGAGGATAAGGTGTTAATAACGCTTGGTACTTAAAGCTTTAATTTTAGGTTGTAAACCATCTTTTAGGGCTCAAGTTACATGAATGACACCTTGAATCACCATACATGACCTCTCATATTGATAGTTTTTTTTTGAACGAGGACATGGGAACCATTAGTGATTTCTAATAATATGTATGTGTCTTAGGAACTTAAACATAATAAGGGAGGAACCTAGGCCTTATCCCCTAGAAGATGCTTCTATCCATCTAGAGCCAAGAATGATGTGTTGAACAACCTTAATAAATCCTTCCATGGATTCATTTACCTTGAAATGGGGATATTAGTGCCATTAGAACATTTTTAGCAATAAGTACAGATATTAGGTCCCTTCACATGGGTGGGGGGGACCACTTGGTCCTTAAACCTTAAAGGAAGTTGTTAACCATTTAGGGAAAAAATTGATTCCTCCAACCACCTCACATGATCTTGAAAGTGAATCATTTTAATATTAATCAAGATATGCATGCCATCATCATTTGTTGAGCACCAGGTATGTATCTCAAGGCCATGGACATAGGCAGAGGAGGAAACTATGGCCATAGGCCCTAACTAAAGCTTTGATGCATCCAGGGATAGGAAGGATGCCTTAGAAAATCACACATGCCATCACATAGGTATATTTGGACTATGAATATGGATGTTAGTAGAATTAGGTGATTTTGAGCAGCAAGTATGGGACCTCTGAGACATGTTTGAGGGAATATGCTCATTCTTTAGGCCATAATAGATAATTTGAGGCACCCATGTTAATAAAAAATTCCTTGAAGCACTACAGATGACCTACTCAAGATATGCTTGGTCTCCAAGAAAATATACAAATGACTTTAAGAGGTTTTGAGCATTAGATATGGGTATTAAGGTCTCAACATGGTCAAGGAGGAAATACAAGACTCAATCACTAAATAATATTTCTAGAATTTATCACTACACATGTGCTATACTCACTATCCCTATATGCCTTACTCACTAGCCCTCTCTGCCTTTGTATTTCCATCTCTCTCTATCTATATGTGTATGCATATGTATTTCCCCTTTCTCTCTCTAAAAACCTCCCTATTTCTATATATCTCTATGCATTTGTGTGTGTCCCTCCCTCACTCCCCATTTCTCAAAACCTCTCTCCACATTATTTATACTCTCCCTCACTATCCCTCCCTACATCACTCTCTCTTTATGTTAGTTTTTCAACATTTAAGCTAGCATTATGTTAGGATCTTTTCACTAAGAGAATAACAAGCACAGCAATAACATAAGCACATCACATGAGACAAGAGACACAAAAAATTTTGATCGGGGAAACCATAAATGGAGAAAACCCCGCAACTTCCTCTAAGAGAGTATCACCACAAGATGTGAAACCCAAAACAACAAGATGACCTCCCAACACAGCAATAGCCTTCTGTCTTCTATCAAGCCAAAGTATTTCCTTCTCCAATAGTGCGCCACACTTGGGAGAGCAAGTGATGTAATTCACATGCGATAAATAGAGAGACTCTCACTCTCTATTTATATTCATTCGTTCACTTGAATTTCCTTTTCACACGTAGGCTCGACCTAATATTACTTACCCGAGCCTACACCTTAATTAGTGTATAATAACTCAAGTGCCCCGAAACTATGGGGACTTACCTAATGACTTGATATGACTTGATTACATTATTAATCCTCCCGATCAGAACATCGGGGCATGACCACATGACTCAAATACATAATAGAAACATCCCAGAATAAACATCGGGTTACAATAATTAAGATACATAGAAGAATACATTCTGAAGTTACATATACATCAACACTCCCTCTTAACTAGGAAGGTATTCTTTCGACACAATTTTCAGCACTGGTCTTCTTCTCTGTATCAACTGGATCATCTCATCTTCAAGTCATCTTCATCTTCAAGTCATCTGGATCTGGATCATCTCTCGATCTGGATCATCATAGAACGTCATCACTGGATCTGGATCATCACTCGATCTGGATCATCATCACTGGACTGGATCTAGATCATCACTCGATCTGGATCACTACTACTGGGTGATTCCATGAAGATGGGTAACACTTTTTGGCCAAATTTGGCGATGAAAACCTTATTTTTTACTCATGTGCTAGATAGAAGCCCTCAAAACGCATA
>LPNX011015901.1:102679-122775 GCA_001517045.1 Pseudotsuga menziesii
ATATATAATTTGGGAGGGATCTTACTGATTATATCTATGTGTATTTTTATTAGTGAGATATATCAGAGTAATAAGAAACCTTTTAAATAACCAATTTGAGGAAAATTTTAGATTTTAAAGGAGAGAAAGGGGAAGAAAGGTGCTTGTTGTTGAAGCAGATCTGCAGAGGGGAAATGTCTTCATAAAAATTTGGATGTGTAGTGGATTCAAACTAGATCCACAGCTCGTCCAATCCTTAGATCCACAGCATGTCCAATCCTTGCTACCTAAAAGCTAAACACACAATCCTGCATGAAACCTCATGAGATCTTGATATATATATGAAAAAGAAACAAGGATTACATGCAAATAAATTTATTAAACATGTATAATCAAGATATTCTAACATATATTATATGACCTATAAGAAAAACAAGTAACCTTACTTGCCCAACTCTACTCCTATTGATTTAGCTGAATCGTTCAAGCCAGACAAGGTTCAGATGCAGAAATTGAGAGAAAAGCCGGCAACATCAATAGCAGTAAGACAATGCTTAATCCACACATATGAGAGCATTACACCATTTAGCCTCCAAAGCTTCTTTATTTCAACAATCGAAAGATTACAACAGTATTACAATGGAAATCCCTTAAGTCTAGCTCTAACTAGCTTGGAAGAGGGAGCCTCAAGCAGGATATATACAATTTATAGGCCATCCAGCCCGGGGGGGCACAATTCCTCATGGAATGAAGTGAAATCAACTGATGGAGAGTTCATCAATGCAGAACCGAGGCTGAACTGAGCCCACTTTTCAATCCAGGGCCTGATCTGGCTGACACATCAACCCATACACTGATACATCAGCCCAAAACTCATCTAGATGAGCCAAAACGTGTTGAGGAGAGAGGGAGGGAAAATTTCCCCATAAAGGATGCTCAAGATCAACTCTGGATCTGATTTGATCACCTCTTTCAGTCAAGGATTTGTCAGATCCAATCAATCTGCTTCAGATCTGACTGATTTCAATCAAATCGGCTGAGAATCCACTGATTTATGATTTTGGATTTGCTCCATTATTCATCAATTTATTAATTAAAACCATGAATAATTGATTTTTGGGGCTTTCTGACTTGAGTGATGGAAAATCACTCAACACTAGGAAATAGTGGGTCCATGGGTTTACATGGTACTCTTAGCTTGAAAATTAGCACCTACATGACTGAAGTAGATTATTTGGCCCACTTTTATTATAAAATCAATTTTTCCAATTAAACTATTAAAAAATAGCCTAAGTTTTGGAAAAATTAAGATTTAATAAAAAACACTGAAAAAACTAAAAAATTGAAAAATTGAAAAACACCTAGGGGGACTTAGACATGTTCATATGACTCAAAAATGATGTCTATCATGTTTATACATTGACACATAGGCTCTAATAACCTAAATAGGCCTAAATTCCAAGCTGACCACCCCAACTTTGGAGGTATGCAGTGAAAAAGTCAGAAATTATCAGTCGTTTGTTCAACAACCAATAATAACCAAGGGAAAAAACACCTTGGGCTGATCGGATTGACAAATGAAGTCTAAGAGACCGATTCTTTTACAGACACTATCATGCTAGAACATTTATTACAATTCCCCCATGGGGTATGAACATGTGATATGATACAACAAGCACTTCCCAGAAGTACTTCCATAGCTCTTCTGAGGTCCGAACAAGTTATCCCTGTCCGGTTCACTAGGATCACTTGATAAAAAACCACTAAGTACAACTTAGGTGGTAACATTCTAGCTCCAACTGTGGGATGTGTGCTCGATCTGGTCCTTTAGGCAAGGAGAGGATACGAGAACACCAGCATCTCTGGTTGATATACCCTGTAAAAACATCTCAACTTGACAAGAAAAACCTCAGTAGCACAAGTTTTATAAAAAACCAAATGAACCATTAAGCTGATTTATTTAAACAAAATAAATGTAACTAACTAAAAGAAGTAAAGTTTTATTATCACTAAGTATAAAATAGAAATGCAGAAAGTAAATTCTCTCTTTCAAGGAGCTTATTTTCCTACTCTAAGCATGATATAAAAAGGGTTAAGTGTAATCAGAAATCCAATGTAACCACCTAAGAATTCTATTTACATAAAAAAAAATTCCTTGTCTTTGGTTACCAGCCAAAGTAAGGATACTTTATTCAGAAAATGCAAACCTGGGATCATGGATGGGAAATCATAGGCATGAATAATGTCATCAAAATTCCTCCCAAACTGGTAAGTGCTTGCGCAGGCTACTCTATCCATGGTTGTATAGGGTTGATGTACAAATCGGAATGATGAGGCAGATTGACCACACCATCATACTGATTGTCAAGGCTTACCGGATGATAATTCATTGTATAAGCCCCAAGCTGCTCCAAGTCATGAGGAAACTCTATATGTGAAGATGATAGTTGACACTGATATTCTAATAACTGCATCACATCTGTCTTTTCACAACACTGCTTCTCCATGTCTTCGTTATTGATACCTTTGTGTGGCTCTGCATGATATGACTTTGAATGATCATATGGATAAACTGCATGCTCCTTTTTCATATCAAAGTTTCTGAAGGCCACATGGTCCATGCTCTCTCCTTTAGATATGCCATAGACAGAAAAATCAACAAAACCATCAAAAGTTTCTGGTTCATTATTTTCCTCTTTATTCATGTCACATACTAGATTTTCCATGAATGTCCAGGACTCTTCATCAACATCTTTATCGGGGATAAGGGAGTCCTCGTCACTTGTATCATGCTCCAAGCTATACTTGTCCTCATTTTCATACTCATCTTATTCGGAGAAAAGGTCACAAGGTAGTAAACCTTTCAAACTGTGATCATTATATGGAGAACACATAGGAGTCCCATCATGTATATTACAGTTTTCATCATAAGCTTCACTATAAGATTCTACAATGGTTTCGTCCTCGGGCTTGTATTTTTTAGATGGTGATTGCTTTTCGAAACTGTAATCCATGGCCTACTTCCAGTGCTTGTTTGATAAAGGATAGGTTCGGCCTACCATGTACACATGATCACACTTACCTGATGTTGTTTCCTGATTACTGACCTCCCCCATCCCATGTTCTATAACCTGATTTGCTATGTAGCAAGTGCTTTCTGGGTGGAATTGCTCACAAGGTTTACACCATGGAATTACTTCATCTACCAAGTTAGTTGAGTCTAACTGGTTTGGAATCCTAGGCTCTTGCTGAGGAAACTTCTTTTGATACACTTGATTATGTTTTGGCTGAAAATTCCTAGGTCCACTATTTCTCTCCAGTGTGACTATTCTGTTTTGGATTTTATTCATTTGCACAGATTGGTTTGTCATGAATTGGTCCTGACTAGTCATCATTTTTTCAAACATGCTAGTTATCTTTCCCATGGGGTCTTTAGAGGTTTCCTTTCCCTCTAATTCAACGGCCTTTCCCTTCTCTTCATTGTACGAAGTGTTTCCCCTAATGTAATCTGGAATGTTGGAATTGCCCGAAGATTGCATATTCTTTTCTATTTTCTCGGCCAGATGTTGAGCAGTTTTAAGATCGACCAGTACTTTATCCCTTAAGTGGTACCTCAAATCCCCAGTGAAAGCTTCGATGTAAGATATGAGGATGGAGGCATCTCTTGGCTTGATTTCTCTAGCGAGGTCCGCAACCACACGCCTGAACATAGTATTAAATTCATCAATGGTTTCATTCTCCATCTTCTTTATATTATGAAGGGAGACAAGCAAATGTCTTGGTTCTTTCTTTTCCCCCTGTTTCTTCTTAAAACCTGCAAGGAATTCATTAGGGGTTTCATATGAATCATCACCAAGGTTTTCATACCACTCCGCAGCATCATCCTCTAAGGATAAAGTGAAGAGCTTCATTTTGATATCTTCATGGTCATGGGCAGCATCATTGCAGTAAATGGCCAAGTGCTTTTCAAACTTTCAAAGGTGAGACTTGGCAGTGATGGCATTATTGCCCTGAAATATGGGGAGTTTCTTGATAGCATCATTCGGAATGTCATGAGGACTACCTGCTATCTGAGAAAAGTCAAGGGGTTTGTAAAATTCCATCATTTCTTGACATTAGTGAACATGACTCTCTACAAATATGTGATGGATATCTGAGAGGGATTGGTCTCCTAAATCTTCAAGGTTTCTATGAGAAATCTCCCTATTCAATCTTTCCCTAATAAACCTTTCAGGATCAGGGAGAGGATTGAATAATTTTCGGCGGTTTCTTCGGGTAGAAATTCTTGAAGGAATGTTAGACAATGGAGTCGCCAGATGGATCGAGTTTTAATTTTTATGTTTTTTAAAGACTAGATCAATCAAATTTTTTTATCTTTTTAGTTATTTAGAAAAAAGTTAAGCTAATTCGTACTCGGGAATAAAAATATTTATCCCCGGCAACGGTGCCAAAAAGTGTTTCCCCCTTTCACACACCTGGGTCACGTGGCAGAAATCTGCAAGCCACTCGATGTGTCCTTGGGGGCAAGTCTTGAGTCAAGGTTGTCACCTTGTTCTTGACTCCTCGATTTAGGCTCAACTCCTAACGAAGCGAAGGGGGGTAGACCCTATTAAGTTACTAAGGATGATTTCTTAGTGTGGTGATGTTAAACTGAATCATTTACTTAGGGGTTCAAATATTTTAACTATAGACAATTAAAGATGACAAGATACAAAAATAAACACACGAAAGCACAAAGCTGATAAACAATATATATATGAAGCAAAAATGAGCAGTTCCTTAAAATGGAGTCAAATCAAAGAGATCAATGTGCTTGCATGTGCTTGGAGTGAATGTTTTGTGATTGCATCTTGGTATGTTTTAAGTTAAAATTGAAGTATGAATTGATTAAATTAGGCTAACGGGGGACTCCAGATATATCCGAGAGTACTTGGAGTATGTCCAAAACTAAACCTTCAAGGCTACCCGCAAGGAATATGTGGGATAAAATGGAGTCTTTGGGGCTATTGTTCGTAAAGCACCTATTAGGGTGTGAAAGAGATCTGCACCCTGAGGTCACTTTTCAGAAGTTCCCGCTTCCTTTGGGTAGTTTGCCACCGTAGAGGTTTGATTGAGGTGTTGGAATTTCACCTGATGGTTTGTCAAATGGGGAGGGTGAGTCTTAATTATGCTAGTCACCCAAGTGCTTTTGATACAGCTTGACTGATCGGACGAACCACAGCCAAGTGCAGAGCATATGCACTGGAGTCTTGTTGATTTTAGTAAGTTTTAAACTGGATGTTCTTGTTTAAAAGAAAAGCCTCCAAGGACCTCTTTCGATCCAAGTGGATCTAAATCAAGGAATCAAGGAGGGGTAAATTTTATAGTTGCCTATAAACAAAATGTAGAAGAAAGCAAAATGATACACAATTCAGATTTCTTAATTAATCCTACCACGAATCTCTTTCCCCTTTCGAGTCAATTGGGAAATCGTGGGGTAAGTATTACGATTACTTTGAAATGTGAGATATGGAGTATGGAATTAATAACAATATCAATTATACTACCCTGCAAATCATATCAATTCTAGTAAAAATGAAATAAGCAGAAAATGACGAAAAGAGCACCGACGCGAATCCCCCCCTAGGGGATGGGGAATGGGCTCAGAAGAGCCTATTCCAAAAATGATTTTATTACAGCAGTTAGAATATCAAGGAACTGATAAATCAGAACTTTCTTGGTCATTATACAGGCTGAAACCAAGTTTTTACAATTTTGCAAAACAATTAAGATTTTTTTGGCGAAAAGGGAGACCCCTGGGCAGATTTGAACGCTCCTGAGACCACTTCAGATAGAAGATTCTGTTTATTTCTGTCATACCTGATAAAGGAAAGCGAGCAAGTTAGAATAAAATCTTCCCAAAATCACTTTAAGAGTACCTTTGGATTAGCCTACTTGATCTCAAAAATAATGCGGTTAAACTAGCTAAAACGACGAAAAAGTAACCAAGGAAAGAAAGCTTTCCTTGGGATCTTGGCTTAATGCTTGTGCAGCCAATTAAATTGCACTGATATTTCAGAATATTAAACTTATTTAAGAGTAAATGAAACTACCTTAACAGCAAGCTATGAATTTTCACTAAATTGCTTGCGAAAATAAGGTACTTTTAGCTAGATCTCTTGAAATTGAACTTTAGGTGCAAAACAAAACTAAGATATAGAATTTGGGAGGGATCTTACTGATTATATCTATGTGTATTTTTCTTAGTGAGATAGATCAGAGTAATAAGAAACCTTTTAAGTAACAGATTTGAGGAAAATTTTAGATTTTAAAGGAGAGAAAGGGGAAGAAAGGTGCTTATTGTTGTAGCAGCTCTGCAGAGGAAACTTGGTAGTGGAATGCAGAGGGGAAATGTCTTCACAAAAATTTGGATGTGTAGTGGAGTCAAACTAGATCCATAGCTCATCCAATGCTTAGATCCGTAGCTTGTCCAATCTTTGCTACCTGAAAGCTAAACACACAATCTTGCACGAAACCTCATGAGATCTTGATATATATATGAAAAATAAACAAGGATTACATGCAAATAAACTTATTAAACATATATAATCAATATCTTCTAACATATATCCTGTGAGATATAAGAAAAACAAGTAACCTTACTTGCCCAACTATACTTCTATTGATTCAGCTGAATCGTTCAAGCCAGACAGGGTTCAGATGCAGAAATTGAGAGAAAAGCTGGCAACATCAATAGCCGTAAGATAATCCTTAAGCCACACATATGAGAGAATTACACCATTTAGCCTCCAAAGCTTCTTTATTTCAACAATTGAAAGATTACAATAGTGTTACAATGGCAAGCCCTTCAGTCAACCTCTAGCTAGCTTGGAAGAGGGAGCCTCAAGCATGATATATACAATTTACAAGCCATCCATCCCAGGGGGGGCACAATTCCTCATGGAATCAAGTGAAATCAACTGATGGAGAGTTCATCAATGGAGAACTGAGGCTGAACTGAGCCTACTTGTCAACTGGGGCCCTGATCTAGCTGACACATCAACCTATACACTGACACATTGGCCCAAAACTCATCTAGATTAGACAAAACGTGTTGAGGAGAGAGGGAGGGAAAAATTCCCCATAAAGGATGCTCAAGATCAACTCTGGATCTGATTTGATCACCTCCTTCAGTCAAGGATTTGTCAGATCCGGTCAATCTGCTTCAGATCTGACTGATTTCAATCAAATCGGCTGAGAATCCATTGATTTATGATTTTGGATTTACTCCATTATTCATCAATTTATTAATCAAAATCATGAATAATTGATTTTTGGGCCTTTCTGACTTGAGTGATGGAAAATCACTCAAAACTAGGAAATAGTGGGTCCATGGGTTTACATGGTGCTCTTAGCTTGAAAATGAGCACCTACATGAATGGAACTGATTATTTGGCCCACTTTTATTACAAAATCATTTTTTCCAATTAAACTACTAAAAAATAGCCTAATTTTTGGAAAAAATAAATTTTAATAAAAAACACTGAAAAAACTAAAAAATTGAAAAATTGAAAAACACCTAGGGGGACTTATACATGTTCATATGACTCAAAAATGATGTCTAGCATGTTTATACATTTACACATAGACTCTAATAACCTCAATAGGCTTAAATGCCAAGCCGACCACCCCAACTTTGGAGGTATGGAGTGAAAAACTCAGAAGTTTGTCCAACAACTAATAATAACCAAGGGAAAAAACACCTTGGGCTGATCGGATTGACAAATGAAGTCTAAGAGACCGAGTCTTTTACAGACACTATCATGCTAGAACATTTATTACAATTCCCCCATGGGGTATGAACATATGATATGATACAACAAGCACTTCCTAGAAGTACTTCCACAGGTCTTCTGAGGTCCGAACAAGTTATCCCTGTCTGGTTCACCAGGCTCACTTGATAAAAAACCACTAAGTACAACTCAAGTGGTAGCAGGCTATGCTGTGAGTGCTTGCAGCCATGAGAGGCATGTAACTTCCTTATTTGTTGGCTCTGTAGTCTGCCTTAATTTGCAAAGTGGTTTTGGTATCGTATTTTGTATTTTTGGTTTCTCTTGTGAGTAAAGAAATCACTGTGTGAATGGTTAAATACTTCTTTAAGTGGATCGAAGCCTGTAAATGGTTTTACCTTGTAACTGCTCGTTCCTTTCCTCAGCATTGTGAAACTTAAGACTATCTCCTTGTTGTCTCTGTCGCATAGTTGGCTTAAGGGTTTCCTTGGTTTGGTGCATTCAAGCCTGGTGACTATTTCTTCTCTACTCCAATTTATTCTTATTCACAGGTATACTATTTACTTTACTCGAATTCCTTTTGTCAAAAGATTTACTAAGTTAGGGTTTTAATAACTTATGAAAAAAATTTAATTTACTTTTTGAATCTATGTTTTTGTAGGCACCTGCTAACAGCTCCGGCATTTAAGTGGAAAGCAAGCTTGTGCTTCAGTTAACTTCATGGGATTCCAACTGGTAAGCCCAGGTCTCATTGTGGGTTCTCACTGCTTGCGATTTGGGTTTTTCGATGAAGGTTCCTATGGATGGAAACATGGATTTGTATTCTCTATTAGTTATGATATTTAGTTTATTGATTATTACCCAAGTTTTATTTGAAAACCCTAGTGATACTTCACTCGGTAACATATGCTCTTGAAGCTGTGATATAAATGTGGTTTTGGTTAAGAAGTTTCAGCCTTATGGCTTGAGTGATGTAATGCTATTGTTTAAGATTATAACGAACCTCCTCTATTATTAGAGATGTTAAGTGACCTCTGTCTCATTTTATTTAGTTTTTCTTTTTACACTTTAATTTAAAGAAAAGAAGACTGTGGAACAGTCTAGTTGTAAAGTTAGCAGGGTTTTTACTTATACTGTCAGCAATGTATCCGGCTACAGTTTAATATAAATACTTTTGTATCATGGTTTTATTATCAGGATTGGTTTCAACCCTTCGATTCTACAAGCTAAAATCCTACGTTTGATTAAGGATTTTATAATGCAAATGGTTAGTAATTACTGGTTTACTTTGTTCATGATTTACATATGTATTGTATTTATTAATACTTTGTAATTATAGTTCACTTAAATAATTGTTTAAAAGATATTGTTATTTTCTAGAAATCTGCTTCTAAGGGTTTAAAAAGAATTATTATAAAACCCTACATTCTATGAAATCCTTCTTTCTGCTTATAGTATTCTTGACTCTGTTTTTTAAAATAGAATAATGAATGATGAATGACTTATAGTTATAAGTTTGATACTAGCTCTTGTTAAAATAAGAAATTTCTAAATAAATTTTGTAGTTTTTGCTTCTAGTTTTTTTCAGTCAAGATAATACTTAGGGTTTTAGTGTAGACTAATCGAAACTATGGTATTATTCACTTTCAATAATTTTTGTAATTTTGTAATATAAAACAATTATAAAAGAATCATTTGGTTCTAGATTAAACACACACTAGTATGTACTGTTAATGTTTATAAACTATTTTACTATTTCCTTTTACATGTTTTTCTTAAATATTAGTTTACTTACTCTACTTGTGTAAGCAATAATATCTATAATTTTATCAGTATACTAATACTAGAATAATAATAATATTTATTGTTTCTTTTATACCTTATTTTCTATTTAGTTAGCTACAGTAAATAAAGCAGACAATACATAACACTACTATTTAGTGTAATTTATAAACATTGAAGTAAATTCTATCTATTATTTACATTCAAATAAAATAATCATATTTATTGTTTACATTCCAATAAAAGAATCATTTCATTTACCTAAGAAATCCAACTGTGCTAGAGTGCAACCTGAGTTCAGGTGTGGAAAAACATAGCTTGGAGATTTTAATGCTATCTATTTCACTATATACATAGTCATTTCTATATCTACTATAATCTATAAATTTACTGAATCTAACATTACTCAGTTACTTTTCATTCATAAACATTAAACACTAACATGCCTCTAGTAGATAAACTAAGAATTATTTAATCGAAGACAATAAAAGAAAATAGAACCTATTGAGGACAATACAACAACAGCTTAAGGAGGTTGTTCCTTCCAACCAAACTCTTGGAGAGTGCTCAGACAACGCTTCCTCATGACCCCTGAGCTTGTTCCTGGTCTTCTTGGCTGAGGAATGGGTGGAGAATGCAACTGTAAAACCTCTATCACCAGACTAGTCCAGTTACCTCAATAATCAATATCTTCTCTCAGTAGTATGATCTCCAGCTTAGAAGCTAAAACTAGATCAATCTCAGCATTTAATCCCCTCAAACACACTCCAGACTCCCCTCCATTGAATTTATCTTGAGTAAATTCATTCACATTGAATGATCACCCCTCTAGAAATGAGCAGCCTTAGCTCTCTTCAATGGGAAATTTTATGGAGATGCGTAGGTATTCTGGGTAAGTTTTCATTAAATGAGCCACTTGCTCTGATTCCACTTTCTTGGGGACTCATGACCACAAATATAGGGAAGTTGCTACCTGCAACTATTGGAAGTGGTTCAAGGATGCTGCCACTTGTTAGCTTTCTCTCCACCTAGTCTCCTACACCAATTAACTAGTAAACACTCTTTTAACAGCTTCCCTCAGTTGTTGTCTCCTCATTTATTTATTTATAAATAAAATATTTTGAATTTACATTTAATATTCTTGACCCCACTGAGTCATCAATTACAACTTAGCATAAAATTTGACACAATGTTCCTCAAATATTATAAAATTGTTTTTGCAAATTGGGGCATGTGACACCTGCTGTGCATATTTTGTTGCTTTGGCCTAAACTTTGTACAAGACTAGGAGTGGAAGGGACATAGAAGGTTCTTGATAAACCTTGGGTGGAACCTCATGATAAGATAAGAGTGATTGGTGAACCCACTCAGCACATCCTGAAGAGCACTGGAAGGGAAGGGGTATCCCGAGGGACTATGGAGCACATAAGGGGACACTTACTTGTGTTGGGTGTGTAGACCATTGGGTTGTCAAGCGAGATAGGTCTTGTGCAAGTTTCCTTAGCTTTGTCGATGATCTTACCAGCTTAGTAGTTCTTCCTATCCACTTCCTTAGAAGCCTGATAAACCCAACCGGAAGGATGGCTTGGCTGATAGCCTAATAAACCCATCTATTGGCTTCGTTGTGTCTTGTTGTGTTTGGTCTTTTGTTTCTTGGCTGATCCTTTATGTCACTATTGGCTTAGTTGTTAGTCTTGATAAACCGAGTAGTGTATTTCTCATTAGCTGAATTACAACCTGATAAACCCACTATGGGGGCTTGGCTGAGTCCTGTTGTACCTTAGACTATGTTTTCTTGGCTGAGTAAGTCCAAGTGACTCATCTATTAGTTATTATGAAAATGGTTGGGTGTGAATGTTGCTTGGCTAGGTAAGTCTAAGTATCCACCTGTTAAATGACTTGATGTGTGTTATTGTTATTGTTTGTTTGTTTGGCTGAGTAAGTTCAAGGAACCCACATGTTATTGGCTTGTTTCCTTGGAAATCTATGAAACCCAAGAGGTGTGTTGGCTTGACAATGGATGTATAAGTTGGGCTATGTGTCAACTTATTCATTTTTTTCCCTAGATCCTTGTGGAATCATGTCCAACTAGGGAGTGGCAGTGCTGGTGAGAGATTGATGAGCATACTGGCCTATGGTTGGATGGAACTTTGTAGCGATGTAGCTAGTTGTGGGACAAGCTCATTTCAAGATAAGTATTCTCTTGTCTAGTTTATATATATATTCAATGGTATTTGTTTATGAATTTTTATGAATATGTTGATTATATTGGATGAATGTAATTGCTTCTGTTGTATATTTCATTATGCATTTATGTATGTTTTATATCGAATGCATTTTATATTTTATCTTATGTTCATGGGGCTTAAGATTGTCATGATTATTAGCAAGATCAGTCATGTCCTCTTCGCCGGTTAGAGGGCTGTGGACGTGACAGTGTGGTATCAGAGCCTAATGTTGCATATTTTGGAATCAGTGGGAAAATATGAACAACTAAAAGAGGCAGGATCAACCTCTGTGCTCAACAGAAGGAAAAAGAAGACAGACATAAAAATTTCTAAATTTTTTCTAAGTGTTGAATATTCTCCTATGGTGGCTAATATCACTAAAGTGGAGCTGATGAGGGAGGAAAAAGTTGGTTTTCAATCCCCATTGGTGACTAGATTCCCAAGAACCGAGTCGATACATTGGTTGCATCATCCGGAGGGAGACGATGTGCTAAAGCAGTGGCAACGGTGGGAAGAGTTAGCCAAAGCTAGCCGCAATGACTACTGAATTCGCTAAAGTTCACCGACACAGTGGGAGAAAGCCCACAATATTCCATCACGGTGGATGAAACTTAATGAAGGATCCACAACAGCAGCTAGGAAGTTAGGATTGGAGTCGATGAGCATTGGGAGAGTCGAGCTGATGTGTGGCATATCGGAGATGGGAAGTCTTCTGAAGCAACCAGCAAATGAAATTCCAATTTTTTTCTGTGGCAGTGGAAAGAAAAGGAAGATTCAGCTATGGCGGAGACATAAAATTGAAAAGTGAGCTGATGCGTGTCGACTGAGGAAAGGCAATAAGAAAATTTTTCAAAAATTTTCTATGGATGGAACTACTCTTGCACGGGGGAAGAAGGACAAAGACCGAGTCACAACAACGGCTATAAATAGGAAATTCTTCCTATGCAATGAATGAAACTGTGGAATCTGTCTGAGGTATCGTGGAAGTCTTATCCAGTTTGGAAGCAAGCGAGAAGAGGAATTCTTTTGGATGTGGCGGCAGAGGGAAAAGAAGGAAGAAGCCACCATGGTGGTGGACGAAAGATGACGAAAGTCGATACGTCGGTAGGAAAAAGAAGGCTGAAGCTAATACATCAGTTGGGATGGCAGGTTCAAGCCACCATGATGATAGATGAAGGTTGAAATTCTTTCCGGTCTGGAAACGGTGAATGAAAGACCAAGATAGATCCGCAATGGTGGGCGGACGTTGCGACTAGATCCACAATGGAAAATAAAATTATGAGATTCAGGATGACACGTAGCAATGGTAGAAAAGGAAGGATGGAGTAGGTGCATATGGGTGGGATAAAAAGGGATCGACTCATCACATGGCAAGAAGAAATTGAAATTTTTGTTGATGCAAAGAAGAAGAAGAAAAATTGAATTTTTTTTTCTATGTGTCAGAAACATTCTAAGTCGACAAGAAAAGGAAAATGTCACTGGTGTATCAGGAGAAAGTTGAAAAACTTTGTGCAACGGTGGATGGAAGTTGAATTTGGAGCTGCAATGGTGAAAGGCTTGGGCAGGAGGAAGACAAAAACTTTTTCGATGTGAAACTAGAGATTTTTCAATGTGACATAGTGGATGGAAATCAGAAATGTTTCTGATGCAGCTGACAGAAGTTGAAATGTTTTCTACTATGGCAGAAGGCCTGCGGTGTGTGAAACTTAAGTTTGCTTCCGACACAGCGGTGGATGGAATGGGAAAACTGAGCCGACATGTTGGAAAATGTTGGTGACTTCACTGAAAGAAAGGAATTTGATAATAATTCTCAGTGAGCATTGCTTGAAAAATTGTTTTGTTGAGGTATGCATTTGAAGGAGTTAAAGAAAAGGTCAGTAGGATGGTGATGAAGTGTCCATTTTGTCATTGATAGGTTAGTCACCTGTGAAGATATGAATGTTCTTCCACCTTGATTTCTATGATGTCCTTATTGAATGAATTGTTGAAAGAATATAGGAAAGGCTTGGGTGTTACAACAAGGCCTTTGAACTACTTGGATGAAGAAATAACCTAAGGTTGTGAAAGGCATTATAGAAGTGATCTCCAGGAGGAAGATCTCAGCAATGCAGTTGAAGAAGTTTTGTGTGAAAATTTGCAGAGTGTATGTAACTCATGTTTTGGAGGAAACAATTAATTATACTCCTAGGTTGGAGGGATTTCATGTAGGACAAGGACCCATGCTTGCTAGAACTAAGGGTGGAGTTGCAGAATTGGTGGGAAAATAAGTATGTCAAGCTAAGTGTGTCCCAGTGGGGAGCAATAGTTTGTATTGATAAAAAGAAAGATGACACATTATGGTGGTGTATTGGTTACAGGAAGTTGAATAGGATTACTGCAAAGAACGAAAAAGTATCCTTTTCTTAGGATTGATGACCTCTTGATCAAGTGCAAGGATCAGAGGTATTTTCCAAGCTTGACTTAGGGTTTGGTGACCATCAGGTAAGAGTCAAGGATGAAAATGTCCATAGGACAACCTTCAGAGCAAGGTATGTATCATATGATGCCTCATGAATAATGTTTCAGTAAGTATCTGGACAGGTTTGTTTTTGTTCTCCTTGATAGCATTCTTTTTTATTCTGAGAATGAGGAAGAACATGTAGAACATTTGAGGCTGACTTTGGAATTGCTTAGAAAACATAATTTGTATGCATGTTCAAGCAAATATGACTTCTATGAATATAGAATTCGTTACTTGAATCACATTATTTCAGATAGAGGAATATTTGGAGACCCCGAAAGACTGAGTCCATGTGGAGTGTGCCTGCTTCAAGAAAGCTAACATATGTGATATATTTTATGGTACTTGGAGGGTATTGCAAGAAGTTCAGTAAAGGATCTCATGCAGGTAAGTGGATCCTATGTATAGGTCAAGAAGGCCTGCATGTGAGCTTGTAGTTCCATGAGGGAATGGCCCTTCTGTGTATGGGAATCCATATGAGGACTTCTAGAAGACTTAGGTAGAATGACCTGAGCAAAGCAGTATGGTTGTGGCAATGGAATCTAGGGAAGGAAGCTACCATATGTTATAAGAAGGGTCACATGACTAAGAGAAGGTCTTGAAACTTTAGATTGCAAGTTTTTTCTGTTGACTATAGGAGACCATAATCTCTTGTGATGTTTTTTAACTATGATAACCATATATATGCTTGTCTTGGATTGTTTGATGAATGAAGCTTCCTATTTGACTATTTGGCTCATTTAAAATTGTGTCAGGATGACATGTTGTATGCAGATGTCCAAGTTTGGGACAACATGTGTAAGCATGGGACGAGTGACCCAACCTACAAAATGTTGATGTAATTGTAACTTCAGAATGTATTCACTTGTATATCTTATGTATTATACCCTGATGTTTATTCCATGAAGTGTTTGTATTATAAGTGAGTCATGTCATGCCCCGATGTTCCAATTAGGAGTTTCGATAATGTAAAAAAGTCATGTCAAGTCATTTTGGGCAACCCTTCTATTGATCAAGGGTTAAAGTCCCTACAGTTGTGGGGCACTAGGGTTATTATAATCTCCTAGTGAAGTCGACCCTGAGTTATTGTCAAGTGGGGAATTAGTATAAATAAAGAGTGAGCCTCTCTATTTATCAAAAACTCACTCACACTCAGTTGTAGCGCATAGCTGAGGGAGAAGAAGTTGTTGGGGCTAGAAAGAAAGAGACTACTGCTATCAGGAGATCATCTTAATATTTTGGGGTTTTACTTTTGGTGCTGATTCTATCTCTGAGGAAGTTGCATGGATTTCTCCATTTATGGTTTCCCTGAGGAAAAACATTGTGTTCATTGTCTATTGTGTTTGATTGCTGTGCTTATTATTCTCTCAGTTAAAGATCGTAATATAATGCTAGCTTGAATGATAAAATTATAACATGGTATCAGAGCTAACCAGAGAATAAGACACTTTTCAATTACGGAAACTAAGGCTTCCTAATTTTTGGATATCTCTCCAAATGTTTTTAGCAAAAGAAGGTTGGGATAACTCTCCTCTGTAGGGTGCATATTTCTATCAAAGCAGAATCTGATTCTGAGCATTTTTAGTTTTTCACGCGACACTACTGCCGAAAATTAGGGATTTCCATAGAAGTGGAATTTTTTAGTGATCCTAGGCTTGGATTGATCTCCTCCTAAGAATCAAATTTTAGAGATCAAGATCAAATAATTTGGATGGACAGAACTTTGGGAAAGTCAAACCCTAATCTTCTCCTGAACCAACACTGCAGAAATTCAACTTCAGATCCAGTTCCGACATCTTGACATGGTAATATCTAAATCTTTTGTATTTACATTTGAGTTTCGCAGTTAATATGTCTCACCATACAAAGATTGATGAAAATCTTGAGGGAGCCGATAACTTCTGACCTTGGAAGTATAGGATCTCCCTAGTCCTGGATGAAAATGAGTTGGACTCCTACATCAATGAGGAGGTTCCAGTTCCAGAGGGAGATGAGGGTAAGGCCTTACATAAGAAGAAGTTGGTTATGGCTAAGAGGATTATTGCTGATTCAATGAAGGATTGCCTCATACCATAGGTGTCCTCCCTAAAGACACCTAAAACTATGTTTGATGCCCTAACCAAACTGTTTGAAGGAAAGAACATAAATTGGAAAATGACTTTGAGGAACCACTTGAAGAATGTGAAGATTTAGAATGCAGAGACCATATAGTCATACTTCACAAGGGTATCCCAGATCAAAGAACAACTTGAAGCATTGTATGAAGAAGTGGAGAATGTAGATATTGTAATGACCACCTTGAATGGTCTCCCTAGGACATGGGACTCTTTCATTCGAGGGATCTGTGCCAGAAAGAAGCTAGTCAAGTTCAATAGACTACAAGAATAATGATCATAAGAAGAAGCTCAAATAGGACCTCAAGAAGAAAATATGGGAAGTGAAGATCAAGCTCTCATAGTTCAATCTAAGAAAAACATACGGAACCATTATCATCATTCTAAAGTTAAGCATTCTTCCTCCAAGAAAGCTCAAATCTGATGTTATACTTGTGATGAAATAGGACACTATGCCAAAGATTGTCCTAGAAACAAAAGAAAATCTCACAAGAAGAAAAACAATAAGAGAAGACATCATGCTCATGTTACAGAAGATGATGAACCTTTCACAAAGAGAAACAAGCAAGAAAGTGATGATTCTTCAAGTGATGAAGAATATGTTTTGATTTCTGCTCTCACGGGAAACATCACACATGGAAGCAATGATTGGATTATAGAGAGTGGGGATTCAAAACATATGATAGGATTCAAAGAGTCTTTTGTGAGACTATCAGAACATGAATCACCCCACAAGGTGAAACTCGGAGATGACTACAAGTATCCAATAAAAGGTAGTGGGGAATCCTCCTATAAGCTAGACTCTGGAAAGTCTATGAAAATGAAGGATGTCTTGTTTTTACCAGGAATTAAGAAGAAACTCCTCTCTATATCTGCATTAAATGAAAAATGCATGAGGGTTGCATTTGTATATGGCCAAGTTCTCATGTGGCCAAAGGGAAAGACTTTTGATGGTGCAGTAGTGATTGGGGAACAAGAGAGAGGCCTATACAAATTGAAGGGCCATCCAGAACAAGATTTGATCCATGACACAGTAGAGCCAAATGAACTTTGGCATAGAAGACTTGCACATGTGCACTATAGAAAACTACCACTCACAAGCAAAGCTCTTTAAGGTCTTCAATAAATTCAGGAAAAACATGATGGAGTCTGCAAAGGATGTGTGAAAGAAAAGAACAGAAAGAAGACATTTCCAAGTAGCGAGAGCAAGGAAAAAGGAATCTTGGAAATCATTCACTTCGATGTATGTGGTCCAATGTCATCAAGTTCATTAAGCGGGTATGTATAATATGTTTATTTTATTGATTATTCTTCTAGGAATACATGGATTTACTTCATGAAGAACAAAGATGAAGTATTCAACAAGTTTAAGGAATTCAAAGCCTTGATTGAAAGCAACACTGAAAATAAGATCAAGACCTTTCGATCAGATAATGACGGAGAATTCACATCAAATGAATTGAAAGAATTATGTAAAAATTCAAAGATCAAGAGGAAGTTAACTGCTCCATATAATCCACAATAGAATGGGGTTGCAGAAAGGAAGAATAGAACAATCATGGAAGCTACAAGGGATATGCTTCATGATCAAGATATTCCCATGCATCTATGGGAAGAAGATGCCAGAACATCGGTGTATGTACAGAAATATACTCAACACAGAGTACTCAAGAACAAGACACCTGAAGAAGTCTTTTTCAGCAAGAAACCAGAAGTCAGCCATCTTAGAATATTTGGCTGTCCAGTGTACATACACATTCCAAAATAAAAGAGGACAAAGTTAGATCCTTCAGGAAAGAAGGGTGTATTTATGGGATACTCTGAAAGCTCGAAGGATTATAGAATATACTTCCGAGGATTCAAGAATATGGACATCAGTAGGGACATAACATTTGATGAAGAATCAGCCTACAACAAATCTAGAATAAGGCTTGCTGAAGAACATGAAGAAACAGAAGCACCCAGAATTCATGACACAACCATGAATGAAGAAATTCAAGTAGAAGATCAAGAATTAGAATAATCTCAAGAACCTGTAGATCCACCTCAAAAGAATAATCCTCGTAAGAGGAAACCTACTTGGGTACGAGAAGCTATCCAAGGTGCTAAAAAATATGGGGCTCCAAAAGAGAATCATAGAGAAAGAAAGAGGACCAGGTCTTGATCAGGATATGTAGCCTTATTATGTGATTTCATCAATAAAGAATGTTCCAACTATGAAGAAGCGACAAAAATTAAATAATGGAAGGATTATATGATCGAAGAGTATCAATCGATCATGAAGAATGATGTTTGGGATATTGTCCCAAGACCAGAAGGGAAGTCTATTGTAACTTCCAAATGGATCTACAATATCAAGCATGTTGCAGGAGACAACATAGAAAAATATAAAGCAAGATTTGTGGCTCATGGATTCTCCCAGAAAGAAGGAATAGATTATGAAGAAATGTTTACACCTATAGCCAAATACACTTCCATCAGATCAATACTTGCTCTAGCTGCAGCAATGAAATGGAAGATACACCAAATGGATTTCAAGGCTCCTTTCTTGAATGGTGTAGTGGAAGAGGAAGTATATGTGGAGCAGCCACTCGGTTTTAAGACACAAGACAGGGAGTCTCATGTGTGTATATTGAAGAAAGACCTATATAATTTGAAATAGGTACCCAGGACATGGTACGGAAGAATTCATGGCTTTATCTCCATTTTTGGCTTTACCAAGAGTAAAGCAGATTCCAACCTTTACTACAAGGTTGATGATGGAAATCCAGTGATACTCCTACTCTATGTATATGATTTGTTTGTAACAGGTATGGATGGGTTGATTTCTGATACAAAGAGGAAGCTTGCTACCAAGTTTGAAATGAAGGACTTGGTTATGATGAACTATTTTTTAGGCATGGAGGTGCTGCAGAACGCAGATGGAATTTCCCTAGGACAAGGGAAGTATATGGTAGAGATACTAAAGAGGTTCAAGATGATGGATTGCAAGGCCATCACCACACCTATGGCATCAAACCTGAAGCTATTGAGTGATGCTTCACCAGAAGCAGTTGATGCTATGATGTATCGTTAGAAGATTGGGTGCTTGATGTACCTAACAAACACGAGACCATATATTTTCTTTGCTGTGAACACCTTGAGCCAGTTCTTGACAGATCTGAAACATGTTCACTTGATTGCTGCAAAGCATATTCTGAGGTACCTGAAGGGTATAGTTGATTATGGGCTCAAGTATGAGGTGAGTCAAAATATTAACCTAGAGGCTTATGTTGATTCAGATTGGGTAGGCAGTGTCCTCGATAAGAAGAGCACTTCAAGGTGTTGCTTCAGTATGGGATCAGGTGTGATCTCTTGGTTTAGCAGGAAGAAATCTTGTATGGAACTGAGTATAGCTGAAGAAGAGCATGTCACAGCTTGTTCAACTAGTTGTGAGGCAGTATGGCTGAGGAAGTGTAATGAACATAAAATAATATTATAATTAAATAATTAAATAATTTATTGTTAGGTTAGTATCAAAGGAGGTGTCTCCTCGTCATGAATGTCCAAACCATATTTAAGGCCAAGACATCATTGTAATATTCATTATCCAATATATTATTATTATTCATATTTCATTATTTAAAATGATAGTCGGATTCGACTACTAACGGACCAACCAGATTCGGTTGCTCCATTTTGGTAATGGAGCAACCGAATATGGTTGGTCCGTTAGTAGTCGAAT
>LPNX011015901.1:122824-196249 GCA_001517045.1 Pseudotsuga menziesii
TAATATATTGGATGATGAATATTACAATGATGTCTTGGCCTTAAATATGGTTTGGACATTCATGATGGGGAGACACCTCCTTTGATACTAACCTAACTATAAATTATTTAATTATTTAATTATAATCTTATTTTATGTTCATTACATTGCCACTCCCTCTAAGGGAGCTTTGTCCTCAAATATTAGATTATAATCTTTTCATTCTCGTTTTGTGTTGAAACAATGTCATTACTTCATTTATGTATTTTTTAGAACTTGTATTAGGTATGTGCTTGGTCTTTACGCAATAGTTTGTCATTTTCTTTTCATTTGTAACTTGAATTTGTACCCCATTCTGTTTATTATTGTTGTCCCATTTTCTATGTACATGAATATGAGGAATAGTTTTGTGATTGACAATATCAAGTGTTTTTTTAGAGACCACTTATCCCACAATACTCATGATGTCATCATGTAATGTTTCCATTTTATTATCCTTATGATTTATCTTGAGAAATGGCATTTCGTGAGGCTTCTCACACTCGAAGTCACCTGATAGTGTTACATTTAGGTTTCTCCGGGGTGGTAGAAGAGTTAAGGTAGAAGATGAATCTACGATATCTAATTCCTTTGACTCGGATTCCTTTGCATAGTGTAGGATCCATCTTTTGTCATTGTATGGATCGTCCTTATTGTCAATGATACTGGCTTGACTCTCATTATGATCTTGGTCGAGCTTATATTTATCAAATATATTATTGGGATTTTGGTCATCCCTACGATATTTAGTCTCCTTGTCTCATTTATTGTCTTGATAAATTTTATTACTCTGATTTTTATTGACATAGTGGTCTAACATATATGAGTTACTGATATGGTTTGTATTAGACCTTAGTTTTTCTAACATTTCCATTACCATGGTATTCTGGTTTTGTGTCATGATGCTGAATTTTTGTGCCATGGTACTTATGTCTTGTGTCATCACACACATCTCGTCATCTAACTCTTTTCATTTCTCATGCATGATGTCTACTTTGTCATCAAGTTTTCTTCCTAGTACTAGAACAACATCTTCTTTGATTTCTTTCTTAAGTGCCTTGTTATTTTATGTTTCTTATTTGAATTTTTTTTGGTTGGCAACGAGGACCTTGATGTCCTTCTCCAATTTCTCAAGTTTGTCTTTTAATTCCATCATAGCCTTGGTATTTTTATGCAAATGTGTGTATTTGGAAGCTTATTTTGACTTATGGACGAATAAAAGACAACTAATGTCTTTGAAATAATTATTATAATTAATTAATGTGTTGAAAAAAAATAATAAATATAAAAATATTATATTTAAATATTATATTTAAATATTTTATTGTGGATTAATAAGTTTTAAAATATTATATAATAATATTAATATTATTATAATAATATTTGTTTTATTAATATTTTTTTTGTTTGTAGGGCTACGTGGAATGAGGGAGGGTGCCTCCTAGGTTGAAGTTGGAAAGCAAAACCATGTGTTGGTCTTACTGTTCCTTTTTCCCTTTTTACTTTCTTTTTCCTTTCTTTTGTTTTTTTACCCTTTTTTTTTCTTTTATCTTTTCTTTTTAAGTTTCTTTCTTTTCAATTCTTTACCGTTTTTTCTCTTTTTTTTTACGTTTTTTGTTTTTGTTTTTGGACAATCTCCTATATTCTAGGGAAACACTAAATAATGGCAAGGGAGTCGATAAGGTGGAGAAAAGGGAGGAGCATGAAGTGATATGGGGTGTGGTAGTGGAGGGCAGTGGAGCGGAGAGAGATCTTAGTGAAATGGAGCAGCGAAAGAAATCAGGAATCGATGAGCCAAGTCTGAGCTCAAGCAGGAATTGATGAGCTGATTCCGAGCTCAAGTAGGAATTAATGAGCTGAGTCCGACCTCAGAGTGTAGGAGTGAATCCCCTCTAATACAAAATGGAG
This sequence comes from Pseudotsuga menziesii, assembly GCA_001517045.1. NCBI lineage: Eukaryota > Viridiplantae > Streptophyta > Pinopsida > Pinales > Pinaceae > Pseudotsuga > Pseudotsuga menziesii. The sequence continues at coordinate 124,751 of LPNX011015901.1, forward strand.
CAACCGAATCCGGTTGGTCTGTTAGTAGTTGAATCCGACTATCATTTTAAATAATGAAATATGAATAATAATAATATATTGGATGATGAATATTACAATGATGTCTTGGACATTCATGATGAGGAGACACCTCCTTTGATACTAACCTAACTATAAATTATTTAATTATTTAACTATAATCTTATTTTATGTTCATAACAGGAAGCTACTGTATGATTTTTTTGATCTTTAGTTAGATGATACTTGTATATATTGCAACAACCAGAGTTGTGTGAAGTTGTTGGAGAATTTAGTATTTCATGACAAGTCGAAGCATATCGAGATTAAGTATCACTATATCAGGGATATGGTCAAGAGAGGAGCAGTGAAGCTCCAGTATGTTGCGATGGACGAATAGATAGCTGATGTGTTGATGAAGCCATTAGCTAGAGTGAAGTTTGAGTACTTCAGGGAGAAGCTTGGTGTTCTCCAGATCGAGGTTCCCTCCAAGGGGAAGTGATGAGTCTGTGAGCCATTCTGACATGGTGAGAGGATTAGGTTCCTTCCATGGTAAGATATAAGGGTTGATCCATTCTGTCATGGTGAGAGGATTGGCTCCTTCCATGTCAGATAAGAGTACTGAGCCATTCTGATATGACTATAAGATTGGTTCTTACATGATCATATATAAGGGTTGTTTCCATTCTATGAATGGAGGTACCTAGTAAGTTACCAGGAATACTCAGTTTGGGACTAAGGGCCATTCTGATATGACCGTGAGATGTAGTCTCACATGATTAGATATAAGTGCAGGGACATTCTGATGTGATTGATGGATGTGTTCCCACTTGATTAGATATAAGGGCTGATGCCATTCTCTAGGAGAATGGAGGCACCTGGTTAGTTACCAGGAACCCTCAGTCTGGGACTGAGAGCCATTATGACATGGTGAGAGGATCAAGTTCCTTCCATGGTAAGATGTAAGGGCTAGGCCATTCTGACATGGTGAGAGGATTAAGTTCCTTCCATGGTTATATGTAAGGGCTAGGCCATTCTGACATGGTGAGAGGATTAAGTTCCTTCCATGCTCAGATGTAAGGGCTGGGCCATTCTGACATGGTGAGAGGATTATTCCTTCCATGGTTATATTTGAGGGTTGGGCCATTCTGACATGATGGTGGATGCGTTCCTCTCATGGTCAGATGTGAGTGTTGGGCATGCCTTTCTGATCAGTTAAGGTAAGATGTAAGTGTTGGGTGGTCCATTCTAACTTAGGGTCATATATAAGCACTCAATAAGACCTACATGGAGGCTAGGTCTACAACTAACATGAAAAAGGGTTGGCTCTGTAGAACCTCCTATGACGAGAAGAATCATGAGATAACACCAGTAATGATGAACCAGTGATGATCCAGATCCATTGATGATGATCCAACAGAGATGATTTAGATCAAGTGATGATCCAGATCCAGTGATGTTGATCCAGTAGAGATGATACAGATTGAGTAATGATCCAGATCTAGTGATGATGATCCAGATCGAGTGATGATCCATATCCAGATGAAGATGACCTGAATATGAAGATGACTTGAAGAAGACGAGAACTCGATGATGATTCAATTAATAAAGGGAAGAATACCAATGCTGACAAATTATGTCAAGAGAATACCTTCCTAGTCAAGAGGAAGTATTGATGTAATTGTAACTTTGGAATGTATTCACTTGTATATCTTTTGTATTGTACCTCAATGTTCATTCTGGGAAGTGTTTGTAATATAATTGATTCATTTCATGCCCTGATGTTTCGATTCGGAGTTTATATAATGTAAACAAGTCATGTCATGTCATTATGGGTAGCCCTCCTATTGAGCAAGGGTTAAAGTGACTACAGTTCTAGGGGCCTAGGGTTATTAGACTCTCCTAGTGAAGTTGGCACTAGTGATTTATTTTCAAGTCAGGAATTAGTATAAATAGAGAGTGAGCCTCTCTATTTATCAAACACTCACTCACACTCAGTTGTAGCACATAACTAAGGGAGAATTTGTTGGGGCTAGAAAGAAAGAGAATACTTTTGTCGAGAGATCATCTTACTGTTTTGGGGTTTTACTTTTGGTATTGATTCTATCTCTGAGGAAGTTGTGGGGTTTTCTCCATTAATGTTTCCCCAAGGAAAAGTATTATGTTCATTGTCTCTTGTGTTTGATTGATGTTCTTGTTATTCTCTTAGTTAAAGATCCTAGTATAATGCTAGCTTGAATGATAAAATTCTAACACAAAAGCCAAACAATATGAGAATGACCTCATGATTGCAAAGTTTGATTTTCTGTAGGAAGCATAACTGTGAACTCAAATTCCTAATTGAATATCAATGTTATTTATTATTTGATATTTGAGAAATCATGTATATATGAAGTAGATTTGAAAATCTATGCTTAAAATTCTATGATGTCATATCATGTGAACTACATGCTTGTATGTAACGCGAGTGAGATGATGAAAGTAATCCCCCATAGTACATAGCTTCTCGGAAGGATGTGTATGGGATACAGAGCTCCTGAAAAGGATTTACTGGGTGCACATGGTTCCTTGGAAGGATGTACTAGATGTACATAGCTTCTCGGAGGGATGTGTATGAAATAGGTTTGAAAACCTATAATTGCAATTATTTTTATGATGAAATCTCATGTAAAATGCATTCTTGTATGTAACACAGGTGAGATGATGAAAGTAATTACTAGATGTACATGGTTCCTCAGTGGGATGTACGGGATGTACATAGCTTCCCGAAGGGATGTGTTTGGAATAGGTTTGGAAACCTATGATTGAAATTTTATACTACCATCTAATGTAAATTGCATGTCTATATGTAATGGAGGTGAGATGATGAAAATATGTACAAGGAGTACACGGCTCCTCTGGAATGATGTACTTGGGCACATCACTTCATCCCCCCTTCCAGGTAGGCACTGATATGCATCACTGGGGATGCCTAGGATGTAATACATCCGGTTAGACTTCTTTCCACACACATTCATGCTGTCAGTGGAGTGTCACAAGAGTGGGGGCTTCATAAAGGCAATAACCCTTGGGTATTATCATGTATGAAAGGAATCCTGTGAGAATTGGTAAGCTAGAGCTGTTATTTACAACCCAGGAAGGTGTTAGGATTAGAAGTGAGGCTGAAAGGATCTCAATTGGAGAGATGCTATACAGATAAGTATTTGGTTTACTTATCAAAATTTTGATTGATGTTGATTTTCTGTAAATATACATGAGCACATGATGTTTCCATGATTTTAAAAATCTATTATAGATTGCATACTATAGAAATAAATCTAACATATGAATTTCATCTGTTGTGGTGTTCAGAAAGGAAGCACCTGATCTTGTTAACCACCTAGAGGTGGTGCAGACTCTTGAAAAGAACTGCTATTGAAGCACTCAAAGAGGTGTTGGGCTCAAGAATGGAGCTGTCCAACCTCGATTTAGGTGTATTTTCAGGTGATTTGAGGCTTGCAAAAATTTGGCTACCTTTTAATGCACACCCTGGAAAGCACCAAAAGGCTGGGCACGCTTGAGGGACTATATTACAAAGAGGGGCACTAGAAGAAATTGAGAGATTAGTGACCAAGAGACAAAAACATTTGGTCACCATAGCTTTTTTCAAGGGATAAATGACCAAAATTGATAAATTTAAGTCAGCTAATTAAAAAAGTCCAAGATAAATGACCAATTTTTGTCACGGGATAAAAACTAACTAAAAACAACCAAGATAAATGACCAAATCTGATCATAGGATCTCTAGACTAAAAATGACCACATAACAATTGGTCATTTGTTTGGTCATTTTTAGTTGTCACTCTAACCATGAAAACAATTACAAATTTAACAATGAATTTGTACATTTTACTAAATTCTAACATAGATATAATATATATTTACACGTCCCTATATTAACAAAATTGAATTAATGAAACCTATCTATATGTTAATTTGGACCCACTAAACCTTGGCATATAATGTTAATTATAAGGCTAATTTTCATGACCTTTCCATATAATTATAGTTTTTATAGCCTAAGTTGGACACCTCCTTGGCACCTTGGCTAAATAAATCGGTGGGATCCACATCAATTGAAACCAGTGACACATGCAAGAATCTCATCGCACTAAACTGATATACGACATAATATCCTTCCTCCATCATCTTCTTCATACTCCATTGGATTCTCTCTCTACATCCATTTCTGATAGCGTAGGCTCTGTTCACTAGCACAAAATGACAAATTTGTGACAACACGGCCAAAAATGTTAGTCATGTCATTTTAAGCTAAAAACTACCAAATTTGAGCAATTTTAACTGATGTGGCTATAAATGATCAATATAAACTATTAATACAACTAAATAATGACTATGATAATATAAATTAGTGGTATTTCTTACATATATGTAATTGAGTTTTGGTAGTGTAGTCATTTTAATTATCTTTTCATGTTCATGATTAGGATTTTTCATGTTGAATTCATTTTTGCAGTATCCATGGATGTATTGGTTATATATGCTTTGAAGCGCCACACCTAATCACATGTACAGTATAATTCTTTTATATTATGAATTCATACTTATCCTAAACCATTTTTACGAACCAGCTTACCATTCTTACCAACTGGCTTAATCTCAATCATGACTAGAAACATATAATAGTGTTTCTCAATTAATGTTTTTATATTAATTTTGATCCAAATTCAAACAAATTCATTATGTATTATTGCAATATTAAGTTGTTGAACATGTTGTCCAACACTAGGTCTAGAATCTACATCCTCCCATGTTATAAGATCTTGTAATCATGTGGTTGTAGAGGAGGCTCCTAATATGCTTCCCAATCTTTTTCTTATATTATTTGATGTTTTTTATATATGGTTTCCTCAACCAAGGTGTCCAAGTTCATTGAACTTCTTTCTAAAATGATGGTCTTCATAACAATCCCATTGTCAACATTATTTAAAAATCAATTCACATAATCAATTAAACATATGAACATGTATCTCTTGATAATTCGACATTTCTGAATAATATTATATAAAAATATATGTAATATAAATTGTATGTTCTGTACCATATAAATACAATATATAATGTATATTTTATATTAAATATAAGTATATATTATATATAAATAATATAAAACAAAAATAATGCATCCAACATACACAAACCAGAGCTGAACACATACAAAACCATAAGAACCATGAAAAGCTATGATGAAACTTGAAAGGAGGTGTATTTTGCGCCAAATATATGGATTTGGTGGGAAGGGGACCTTTTGTGGTGTTTTGAGAGGCAATTAGGGAGGAGACATAAATCCATAATGACTATGAATCCCACTAAAACTTAGAAGGAGGTTTATTTGCTGCCAAATCTTTGGCTTTGGTCGAAACGGGATGCCATATTTGGAAATTGGGAGAAGGGGTTTGGGAATTGGGTTTTGAGAGGGGTTCAAGGGAGTTGATTCACTAGTCGGTCAAGATCCATAAGAATCAGATTGAGTGATAGGTGCAGTTATAGATCCTGAAGCAGTAGGTAGAGACAACAGTTCCACTGGTTCCATATACAGGCACAACGATGGAGGAAGCGGATTCAGTTTGAGATCATCTTTATTCACCACCAGCACCATAAGTAGCATGAGTTGAAGTTGTTGTTGACTGATTTTATCAAATTGACCTAGAGACAGTTATAAATCGATATTTAGTTGCAGTTCTAAATTCAGTTATTCATCCAGCGCTTTAAGTAGCACCCGTTTTAGTAATATCAATCGCAGAGGATGCAGCAGATAGAGTTCCATTGCTAGCATTCGGTAATTGAGGGTTTGGGATTAAGAATTAAGTAACTGAAGTTTCCATGGAGAAAAGGAGAAGAATTATAAAATAAAACAAGGAATTCAGATTTAATACTTTTGCAAATAATTTGGAGCAGATATTCCCTTCAACAACTGCTATAGAATTGTAGTTAAGTATCATTATCAATTTTTTTCGTGGGTCACTCTACAAGTGACATTATTTTGCATTCTAGGTTTTAATGCACTATGCAATCGCCATGGATTTTTCCCATTTCATATTTTCCCCATTTTGTATATACTTTTCCTATTGTTAATGTATGTTAGGGTTTTATATTAAGATTTTGTAATAGTCCAAGAATAAATTGCTTGGACACGTCTCTGCATGAATCTACATTTTCTCTTTTGACAAACTTGAATTCTCTTCAAATTAGAGGCAAGAGCAATGTGGGGAATGGAGTACCACAAATTATTTCCTTGGCCTCAACCCCTTTACCAGATAGTTAGTCAAATGTGCAAGAAGGTTGCAATGATTCCATTAAACAATCATTGGGGTTTTAATGACAATGGAAGTATTTCCATCTCACTTGTTCCTTCGCATCTGTAGATGGGATTCATGTATTTCTCATCCATTCCTCAAAGAGTCTCCAAATGAATTTTTTTGGATCTCGATGCAAAGTAAATAAATTAAAACAAAGGTATATGTCATATATATTAATCCAATGTGTGAGTGACTATAACATGAAATAGAGTTATCAATTCATTAAAATAGGAATCTAAACTTATGTAACATTTTTCTACATCTTTCCTCAAAGTAGTAGCCACTACTTAGGAAGGATCGTTCGTGATACACTTAATTAAATTTTGTTGGTCATGATGGGAATTTGACTTGTAAACATTATGGAGATCAAGATATAGAAAGTTCTCTTTCAAGAAGAGAAGAACCTAGGATAAACCAAATATGATTTGCACTTGCCATTACACTTATATTAGATTATAGATTGGTAATGATTGCCCTATCATGCTGGTTAGATGAAGCTTTTCTACCCACAAAGTATTTCCCATGAGATTTAGAAATTGTACATTACACAAGAAGGGGTTTAGATTCCTTTCTCATTAAATCATCTAGACAAGATTGTACCAAAAGCTATAGTACAAGTTACAAGTGTTGTCGGTTGGCGGAATTAGGTCCTAGTTTACAAAAAGAATGGAGTTTTTCCTAATGTCGTGGATAATGAAGCTAAGAATTTATTACGAAGAATTATGCACAGAATGAACATGCAAATTTTAATTATTAGTATGAAGGAACAATTCCTTAATGAGATCATAACTTTGTCATTATAAATAAACCTTCAATTTATTTTATTTGCTGAAATATTGATTGCAATTCATGATTTAAGTGTCGCTTACACTACTATTGGGTAATTCATATTATGCATGTTGGAGACTAGTCATTATATCTAGTGTCATATTGATTCTTACATACACAAGAGGTGAACTCTCTTACATTATGATAAAGGATACATCTTCGTAGTGGATAGATTGAAGGAGTTGATCAAATATAAAGGCTGCCAGGTTTATCTCCCTTAAATAGAAGAACTATTAATTTCTTACACTCATTATGTCTAGTGCCGTATTGAATCTTACATACACAAGAGGTGACATCTCTTACATTATGATGAAGGCTACATATTCGTAGTGGATAGATTGAAGGAGTTGATCAAATATAAAGGCTACCAGGCTTATCTCCCTTATATAGAAGGACTATTACTTTATTACCCTCATATTTCTCAAGGACTCTAAAAAAAAGTCATACAATGTTGATTCCCTCAAAGAAATGTGTAATGTGGGAATTCCAAGATGCTACCTACAATGTAATTATTGTAGAATCTTCTAATCATATTTACAAATATGGTCTCCAAGAGTTCAAATCCACAACTAGAAACTTCAATATAAATGCCTTAAAAATAATCTTATGTGAAATACAATTTCCAGCTGTGATGATGAAGTGAAGTTTGATTAAGGATTAAAGTTCACATTGGAATCCCTCAACAAGTATTTAAATAAAAATGGGGCACTGGAAAATGTTGGGAATCTTTAGATTGTTTGACCAAGTGGGAAGAAGGTGGACACTTGTGTTGATTAACCTTTTTGGCTACAAAATTGTTGAGTCCATTTAAATTCGTTGTAGGTTGAGAAAGGGTGATAGGATATGCAAACAGAGACCAACATTTTAAATGAAATGGAAGGAGATCAATAGAGAGAACAATAGAAACCCTTGATGAGTTCTTTATTAATATGGTTTCTTAGAGAGCTGTGAAACACAAACTTGATGTCTTTCAATATCCTAGTTTTGTGCACTCCTTAGGTTGACCAGGTGATAAATATATTCTCATTCACTTACCTCCTTTTGTACCTTCTAGAAGATCTTGATAATGATGCATTTTCTCATATTCCTAACCATACTAACACCTTATAGTCTTTAATTTATAGTAACATACTAGTTTTTACTCTTATTCTATAGAGCATATGTACTAATTTATACTCTTCAGACTTTAAATACATAAAGTTATCTCTCTTAGTGTTTCCTACACTACACTTTAGACTTTTAATCTACTATATATATTTTCAATATCCTAGTAGTTAATATAAAATATTTATAATCTACCAAAGTTTGATTCCCTTGTCGTTAATAGAGAGGAATAACCAAATTATATGAAATTAAAGCTATCACTCTCATAAAGCAATGTAGATAGAATTTTTTCGCACTTTCGTGCAAATGTTATGGTCTACTAGTTCTGGTTTACATTGCAGCTCTGCTGATACCTCTTTTATATGCTTTGCAATGCCTCTAGTCTATCCTATACCCTTGAATATTTTACTACTTTGCAATTGTTTTAGATCAGGTACCTTCAAACCTATTCGACCAAGCTCTAGATCAGACCCCCATACTTCTTCACCTTCAATTTACTTTAAGCCTAATGTGACATTCACTTTCAGATCCTCTATAGGTAAAAGCTTTCCTGTCTAATATAAAGGAAGGTTCCAACACTTCATAAAAAAAGTTGGTCACATTAAGGTGTGAAACTATAGGACTTTTTGGTTGTGAAGGATTTTGATCTGGTATTGTCTACACTCCTGGCCTTAGTTTCAACTCTTTTGCCTACGGTGATTTTTCTAGTAATTCCTTACTTAATCTGTAATACTATTCATCTGCAGGTAAATGAAAATATTAGTTTTGGGGAATCAAGGGATATGGGAGGGAACAATAGCTAGAAATTATGTCACCCTTGCAATGCAATTGTGTGAAGAGGCCATATTTTGTTGCATGGTGAAATTGCAATTGAAACGGAGCAATGGAGTGGTGGAAAACACCTCTTGGGTGATGAATGAGGAAGAATTAGTATGCTGACAGCAAGGAGGCATTTCTAGCTTTGTACCTCCATTGACTTTCGCAATGGTAGACATGAGGTTTTATAGATCAGGTTTCCCCAACAGTGAAAACTTTCCATTTCTAAATACCTTAAAGCTTCTCTCTATAATGGAAGTAGTACTATTGAACTAAAAGTGCTTCATTCCTATCAATTTCAGTGATGAGAGTTGGCATTGCTTGGGGATATTGCTGCTAATTGTTTATGCTAATATTGAATAATGTACTTTCTATGTTTGGAAGTCATTATAGAATAAATGCAACAATTCAAAGATAGGAAAATATGAAGATAACTAAGATGTCCTGGTTGTATTCTTGTGCATTTTGTAGGAATCTATATAATCATCGCAAAATATGGAATGTTTTTTGCTCCAATTTTGGCTTTCTTGATTCTTCTTGATTTCTTTAATCGTTTATTTGTTTCAATTTGATTTACTTTGAAAAATCTAGGAAGTTTTGTTTCATGGTGGTTACATTTCCTTTTGGTGTGAAGATGTAGATAATGCATACATACAAATAGCTGATAAAATATGGAGTAATATACTTACAAATTTGTTTATATTGATTGAATGTCAGCTATCTCTGTTTGAGTGAGACATAAATATCTATGATTCAAATTTTCAACACAAAATGTCTCACTCAAACCTGTAGTCTGTAGCAAAAGTTATAGAACCAAAAAGGCCAGGTACTATTTTGAATTTGTAAGCATATACCATGTCATTTATAGCTCCACTTTTCAATTTTGAGTGAGACATTTTTTACCGATAGGTTTTGAATTGTTTGTAGGATTCCCATACTGAGATCGTGGTCTTATTGAGTTTCAAAATCAAAGAGTTGTAGTTGTTGCAACCTGCGGGTATGGAGTTTAGTTTCTAGTGGCATCTGAGTCATTCTCTGATCGCTTTCAATAGGGGATCTAGATCCTTTCAATTTGACATATGTTGCTGTTGGAAATGAAGATGGTGGATAACTAATGTCATTAAGGGGTTTAAGGTTTAGATGGAATAGTTTGCTTCGAATTGACTATGCAATAATTATTTGTTGTTGTAATTACTAATTAGTGTATACTAGTTGGAAACCTTAGATTTGTGGGAGTATATTACAATTAGTGTATAAGAATTTTTGGATCATGAGGGAAATAGAGTATTTCATAAACTTGGGAAATGGGCTTTGCACCTACCACATGTTTGGTCCTGGATGATTGGATCAGAGTTAAAGATATGAAGCTAAGTTTTCATGGGTTCGTGAGTTTCTTCAAGTAGTAGTGTCTAGTGTGCTCCAATTTCAGGTCTTATAAATGCTTGACAGGTGCTATGTTTCATTTCACATCCTATGTATGAGAGTTTGGTCACCAATACAAGCTTCCTGGAATTTATTACAAAATATTTATTGTCTATTGAAATCTACATGTAAGAGGTTAGACCAAAGCAAGTCACGTGCTAATATATTAAGCACAATAAAATTATCATCTTTGATAGTATCCAAAGATGGTTCGACATTGATGGAATTTACATCATCATACTACAAATTCATTGTCAACATGAAGGAAGTATTAAATTATGCCAGAAGATGATGACTGAATATTACTAGTGATTTAATCAGTGTTCCTTTGGGCATTGTACACATAGAACTACCATTTATGTTGTGTGTCTACATCACTTGAAGGTAGCTTTGGTTCCAACACCATGAGTAGAAGCAAATCAGCACCAAGGGAACATCTACCTAGTGCATTTTTCCTCGAAGATGAAAGATAGAAAACATTGTGCTACAATGGCCTAATTTATTCATATTGCTTCATATAAATCTATGAAAAAAATAGTAGTGATTTCGTACATGTAATGGCATGAATAAAAGCAGGATTCCACCAGTCAATGTGGCCCTGTTTTGAATATTGATGCTTTCTTCTCATGATTATTATTCTGAGAATAAGGGTGCTACTTGTATATGAATCCTTGAAGTTGAATTAGAAAAAAAAATAAAGTTAATCTTGTTGCTAATCTCAAACATAAAGTTGATGTTATTATGGGAATTAGGTTTTGTTTTGTTGGGGGGGATTTGTTGCTCATATTTTAGACAAGGTAGGGTGCAGGTTGGGTTTCATCCACATGGACCATTATGTCAAGAAGATTATGCTACTCATTTTATGGAGTTAAATCTATTATTCTTGTTAGGATAGGTTGTTGTGTAATGCTTCAAGATTGATGTTATTAGGGAAGAGAAGGTGGTGTTTTCTTGAGGAAGTTTATGTACTAATATTATTTGGAAAGGAGGGATGTTGTTTTTGAGGATATCAGTTGATTGCTATTTTGAAATACCATGTTGCTTCTGATATTTTGAGAAAAACATCTGCTATTTTGGAAGAAAAACTTATCATCAAAGAGGAACTCATCTTTGATTCTTTTGGTTTCACTCCTATTCTTCGATAGGTGTTGAAGTGCCAACTTATGTGTTCTCTCTTCTCATCCTCTTATTTATCTCCTTCTTCATTTAAAATATGACTTGTAATGTTTGCAATGAACAATATCCCTAGAGACAATTCATCCTCTACTTTTGATGTGGATTATGTCTCATCTTTGTGGAGTTTTGAGGTGAATGAGAATATATGTAGTGGTTCTTGTTGTTTTATATTCCTTGTAACCTATAACAGTTAGAAATTGAATTCTCATATTGTACTTATGCTTGAGCAGTTGTGAATAATAAATTCAATGACTTGTTTTAATTTTTTATTTCTATAAATTAATGAGAATTAGGCATTTTAGCACTCAAAATTGTGATAAAGTATGAAGTATTTCAGCCATTAAAAAGAGTAATTGTTTTGCTTCTTTTGGCATACTAAAAATCTCTCTGTGCTCAGATTTTTTTCTTTAAAATTAAATTAACGAGAGTTAGGCATTACAACTATCGGTTGTGTGAGCTTTTGTGTCAAAATTAAGCTATTTTTTTATACATATTAGGGCTCATTTATTATTTGGAATATTTTGTTTGAATAAAGGATTTTTGTCGTTTGCTACCCTGCTTTTGGTGTTTGAAGACCTCTTCAATTCCAGCCGTAAGTTAACTTATTACAACTATTTTAAGTTTTTTTTTCGATCATTTTAGTTATGTTTGAAGTGTCTGGCAATTCAAGAATAATAAACCTTTCATTCCTTTTATGAAATGTGATTTTTTTGCACTTGTGAACATTGAAAGCTTGATTTTAAATCATCTATGTAAGTTCATGTTCTCATTCTGTGAGACTTGTACCATTTATGCCTTTAATTTTTAGATTTTTGCTTGGAATGTAGGCTCATTTCTAGCGTATATTCAAAGCTTACCGCACTAAGCATGTTTTCATGTTGTATAGGCATCCCAACTGTAATTTATCTATTTGTTTTGTAGAAAGAAATATAACTTTTGAAGGTCAATGGATATAAGTATATCAAATTTATTTCTTGTATTAAAAATTCAATGCTTCTTGATGTTTATGACTCAATAATTATGCAGATCAATAAATCAGTGAATGGGGTATTAACACTCTGCAAACCAATTGTTCTATCGGACAGTATCTATACAATTATTAGGTGATTCCATTGTCCTAGGTTTTTTATGATAATGTCCCCTAGTAAGTAGGAGTTTCCCGAGTTCATTATTCTTTTGGATGTTGTTTGTTTCGAATCTCTAGAGTACCTGTTTGGGTTTAATGATTTTAACCTTTTGAGGTACAACTGAGGGTTTTTTCTAGTTTGTCTTGATTCTTTGGAGTACCTGTCAGGGTTTAATTATTTTAACCTTTTGAGGGACTATTGAGGGCTTTGTCTTGTTAATAAATGCAGGATTTATTTACTATAAATGGAGGACTAATTTATGATTTCTTGATGAACTTAAAGATTATGGATTTTAGTACATGTAGCTTGACTTGTCAAATCTTGTTGCAGGATCAAATACTCTGGTGGTAATAAATTTGTCTTACATAGGTGAAATTGTAGGGCTTGGTTAGCCAATGCAGGAAAAATTATTTTCAATTCTAGAAGCACAAGCTACATTGCATTCCCATTTGTGTGATTAAAAAAAAGGCCTCAATCTTTCTAAAATTACATTCTTTTATATCAAGTTGCAGTATAAGTACACCAAAATCTTGGAGATGTAGGAGTTTCAAAGCATGGCTACTTTAGTTAAATCCCCATCTATTTGTTTTCAGTGTTCATGACCTTGTTTTGGTGTCAAAAAGCCTTTCATGCTAGTACAAATATGGAACGGTAGATCAACCTCTCTATTTTTTGTTAGTAAGAAATAAAATAGATTGCATAGTTCCGTTCTTAGACATATGAAGATTAAAACATTGGATGCTTCTCAACCATTTGATTATGAATTCAAGAGAAGTGAATACTTGGAGAAGAATAGTTTGTTAAAGATAGGTATAGTTGGATTTGGTAATTTTGGTCAGTTTCTTGCAAAAACCCTCATAAATAAAGGCCACAGAGTATTGGCTCATTATCAAATAGATCACGGGGAGATTGCGCGAAAGATGGGAGTTTCTTTCTTCAAGGATGTAGATGATTTTTGTGAAGAAAATCTTGAGGTTATATTGCTATGTTCGTCTATTATTACAACAGAATCTATTTTGAGGTCATTTCCAACTCAAAGACTGAAAAGAAACACATTATTTGCATATGTCCTTTCTGTAAAAGAGTTTCCATGCAATCTATATTTATATGTATTGCCTCCATAATTTGATATATTTTGCACCCATCCTATGTTTGGGCCTAAAAGTAGGAAAGATGAGTGTAGTGGCCTTCCTTTTGTTTATGAAAAGGTTAGGGTTGGGAATGGAGCAAGAGCGGAACATTGTTATAGGTTTTTGAATATATTTACGAAAGAAGGTTGCAGGATGGTTGATATGTCATGTACGGAACATGATATCCATGCTCCTGAAAGCCAATTTATTACACCTATTGTTGGTAGGATGTTAGCAAAGTTGAACTTGGAATCTACTCCAATTAATACTAAAGGTTATGAAACATTGCCTCGAATTCTTGAGAACACTTATGGAGACATTTTTTACCTTTATTATGGTTTATTTATGTACAATATCAACACAATAGTGTAGTTGGAGAGATTGGATATGGATTTTCATGGTATTAAAAACCAAATTGTAGGGAAGTTGCACTAGATACTCAGAAAACAATTATTTGAAGGAAGTAGCTCTGTGGAATATTTTCATCAAATTTCAGCATTAACTGACACACAAAGTTCTGACCCTTGAAGAAACTCTTCTGGTGAGTAGAAAGTAAAGGATCTATTTGATGTCATTAAGGAAGTTAAGTAGTACTTCCTATTTTCTTTCTAGACGGTCCCAATTAAGATATTTTTTTTAATTTAGAGTATTTGTAGATTCTTTGGTATATCTTCTCTATATAAATGTTTACTGTAGTCCCATTGTAGGTCCCTTGATGTAGGATGGTAGGATTGATTTTTTTTTCATGTATGTCTTAGAGTAGGAATACGTGATTGATGTCTACGAATCTTCTTTACATGATTTCAGACTTCTCCATAGGAGAGCATTTGTTTTAATATTATCTATTCATTGTTAATGTCTTCGTGTTCTGTTTGGGTTTTGTATTATAGAGATTCCATTGTCAATAATTTTGTGAGGGGAACATTCGTATTTGATTTATTCTTTTCTTTTATGAAGAATACATTAGTAGTATAATGGTTCTAGCATTTTTTCCTGAGTTAATAGACCATTATTCTAACTGGTGCAGCCATATAAGTAAGTTTGAAATTTTCCTATGAGTGTAAGTACTAGACTAATCTGAATCCAAAATACATAACAAGAGGCTTTGGTTTCTTTGATCACACAGCTGGGGAATTGGACATATTTTGTATTTTGGTCTAACTCTTTTAAATATAAAGTTGTGTGTGCATGGTAATGACCATATCTTTCATCCCATAGTATAACTATCTTTACAAATGAACATATGTATCATGTCAAGCTAAGGATAAAATTGAGTGTTACTAACTATAATCATTTGGCTTAATTTCTATTGAAATGTTAACATTGAAATTCAATTCTATACTACCTTTAAGTATGGGAAGTCAAATAAATCTCACATTTTTTACATAGAAGAGAATGCACTTTATGGAACCTTAATAGTATCTTAAGCATGTGACTATATCTGAAAATAATAAACACTGAAATATAGTTCTTTCCTGAGTTTCTCCCTAATGAAAATTCATCAGAAATTCATTCATTCATTCTACAAGTATCTCTGCCTTGCAGTTTTAAGGGATGGAATATGTGAATGCCTTGAATGAAAATATCTTCTTTTGGATGCTAAAGGGTCAGCCGTGAATGAATTAAATCTCTTCTCCTTGATGATGAAGGGTAAAATGAATGCAGTGACAAAATTAATGTGTGTTTTGAGGATGATATAACAAGTTTATGTAGAACAGGTTAATCTGTCAGTTGGTCTATCAAAAAATAAAACATCTGTTGTGTTAACTTCATACATTCAGTAATTGAATGCTTGGTGAGAGTTTGAGGTAGATACAAGTAATCCCTATGAAGTATTCATCCTCCACAAATAAAGGGCCTTTTTGCATTTATTGATAGATTAATTTCCATATTAGAGTTTGGTTGTTTTGCACTGTGTTTAGCTAGTCAACCCAATTTCGATAAATCCAGCACATTTTTAACTCTGTTAAAGCTTCTCTCAAGGTATATCAAAAAATTTATTCGTTAATTTATTCTTATAACTCTGTTAAAGCATCTCACAAGGTACATTAAGATTTTTTTGTTAATTTATTTTGATGGAACAATCTTTAATGCAATTTAGTAGAACAAGTCTATGAGTTACACTTGAATGAACTATAATTATTGGACTAAGAAACACATCATTTCAATTGCATTTTTGGATTTGGGGATAGATTACTTGTGGGATGTGGTGTGTGCCGGTATCCAATCCCATAGTAGAATGTTGATAGGGTGCAACTAAGTACTGATATAATGTGATCTTCTAAGTCTTACATTGTATCACAAAATCACACCAAGCTGCTATTAATCTTGTATATTGATCTAGGAACAAAGCATCAATCTCATCAAAGATTAATCAACAAATAACTCATGAAATGGTGTAATCGGTCTATCAGAATAATAGCCACTCTGTATTCACATAAATAGTGAATGATTACAATTACAATGTAATGCTACAAGCATGAATGAGGAGAATAATTTGAATCCTCAAGGAGGTCATTTGAATTGAATGAGTGAGTATAGCTTAAATGACTCTAATCCATAGTCAACACTCTAGTTAACCACTGATCAAAACCCTAATTGACTCAACTGAGCCCTAATTGAAGTCGGAGTGCAATAAATGACTGAGTCTGAACTGAAAGATATCAAACACATGTCATAGCAAGCCAACCATCAAGTGCTAGCACTTTAATGACTCCAATGAACCCCGATGAGGTTAACTAAAGTTGAACTAAACATCAGAAGTTGGTGGAGGCACCCCTGTTGACTCCAGTTCATTAAACAATCATTAAATAATATATTTAATGAGAGTAGGTGCCTTAACTGACTTGTTTAACTGATTGTAACCACCAGTTAGCAATTAGGTGCATTAATATCACTCAGATCACGCCCGGAGTGCTCCAGTTAGTCTCCCCGAATGTAGGAGAAGGTTAAGTTAGCCTCCTTGAGTGAAGGTAGGCATGGCTAAGACTGGATGATGACATTTAATGCTCCACTGATGTCAATTAATGTCAATAATAATTAGGATAGTGGTTTAACTAGGGCAATTTGACCAAGAAGAGTGTGTATGGTGGTAAATGTCTCCAACACCCCCCCTTAAGCTATACTCAGGAGGAGTTAGAAAACACAAATGCATAAAAATGCTAGGTCCTTGAGAAATAAGGCCATAGGTCACCCTGTACAATACTGAAATTGAAACAATGCTCAAAACAAACTAAGTGAGGAAAAGAGGGAAAACACAGTGGGAAAAACCCCCCCTCAAGTTGAACACTGAAAGTAGTCTGAATCACCCTAATGAACTCACCCCCAACAATGAACAGAGGTAAGTGAACTTATTTTCTGAAAATCTCTTGGTGAATATGTCTACAATCTACTCATCAATCGGGTAGTATTACAGAATGATGGTCCTGTCATGCACTAGCTCCTTGATATAGTGCATGTGGATCTCTACATGCTTGGTCCTCTACCTGGTAACTGGATTCATGGATATATTAATACCACTTTTATTGTCACCAAAGAGGATAGTGGTTGAAGTACTACAAAGATCAAACTTTGAAATAATTCCTTGCAACCAAACTGCTTGGATGCAAGCATTCACCGCTCCTCGATACTCGGCCTCTGCTGAAAAGAGTGCTATGGCAACCTACTTTTTACTTGACCAGAAAATGGGGAAACCACCAAACATGAATAGATATGTGTAAATTGAATTTCAATTAATAGAATTACCCACCCAATTGAAATCCGTGTATCCAACCAGCTCTAGCTCGGAGTCTGCAGCAGAGTGAATGTCGTAGTTCCTAGTTCCCTAAATATACTGGAGGATCCTCTTGGATGCCTTCCAATGAAGATCATGAGGCTACTGCATGTATCTTGATACAACATTCATGGCATAATAGATATCAGGCCTAGAATGTTTCAAGTACCACAAGCTACGAATCAACTGTCGATAGATAGTGCAGTCCATGGGAGGTGTGATTTTTCCTTCTTCAAGGCTGATCCCTGAAAGGAAAGGGAATGGTGTAGGCCTAAAATCAGCCATGTTAAAATTGACTAACATGTATGAAATTTATTTGGACTAAGTGACCATAATCCCATCATAATTTCTCTGAATTTCGAGCCCCGAAAATTGTTTTAGAAGCCCCAAATCACTCATTTCAAAGGCATTGTGGAGAGCAGTTTTGATGGCTGAAATGGAGGAAACTGTGCTACCTGTGATCGGTAATTCATCAACATTTAAAACAGTTATAATTATATGACCATAATACTTCTGTAAATACACATTTGGATCTTATCTACATCTCTGAAAATTTTGAGAGAGAAGGAAGGCATCCATCTTGGAATACCACTCTCTTGGGGCTTGTTTTAACCCGTATAGTGACTTATTTAGCTTGCAGACCAAAGATGGATTAGTGATGTATCCCTCAGGATGATTCATGTATATCTCCTCATATATATCTCCATGCAAAAATGCTGACTTAACATCTATGTGATGCACTTTCGAGTGCTTAGATTCTGAAATTGCCAAAACAAGGCTTATGGAGTCCATTTTTGCAACCGATGCAAAGGTCTCATGGTAGTCCACACCTTGGACCTGAGAGAAGCCTTTTTCCATGATCCTTTTCTTATATTTTCAGGTGCTTCCATCAGCAGCAACCTTGGGCCGAAACACCCACTTGCATTGAACCAATTTCCTTCCCAGAGGAAGAAAAACTATCTCCCAAGTAGTGTTTTTCTAAAGAGAATTCATCTCTTCATCCATGGCAAATTGCCATCTCGGATACTTTCGATCATGGTAGTAGGATTTTGGATCTAAAATAATCATCAAAAAGCAAGTTTCGGACAGCAAATTATCATGAAAAGAGAGCGTAATACCTTCTCTTTGGAAATCAGACCGGGTTCTCCTTGGATCATCCAGATTTCCAATGTTGTCTCCTGCGAAGGAGAGTGTCTGCCGGGCCCATGTAGGAAGATGATTTTGCACTTCAGGTTTTGATTCAACATATTATGATTGCTGCACACCGATATTAGAAATCATAGGATCCAAATCAGGGTCATCACCCCCAATTTCATCATCCAAATATTCAATAGCATAGGAAGGAAATTCAACAGTTTTCTCCTTCACTAGTTCCACCTCCTGAAGAGGCTCATCGAACTTGACACTTCACTCGATGATGATATATTTGGTCTTGATATCCAGTAGCATGAACCCTTTAGATTCATCAGGATACCCAATAAACAGACATTCTATTCTTTGCGGTTGCAAAGCCCTTCTTTTATCAAGCAGAATCCAAGCCCATGTAATGGACCCAAACACCCGTAGGTTCGACACATCCGGCTTGTGTCCAAACTATGCTTCGAAAGGGGTATTCCATTTCATGGATGAGTGTGGAACCCTATTATTAATTTATGCTGCAGCATGCATGGCCTCATCCCATAAATTTTCATCAAGCGTCTTGGATTCCAACATACAAGTGGTCATCTCCTTGAGAGACCGATTCTTCCTTTCCGCTACTCCGTTTTGTTGTGGACTGTAGGGAATTTAATGTTGGACCTGAATACCACTTTGGGAGAATATGTACAGAAAATCATTATTGACATACTCCCCTCCATTATCATATCTCAATATCTCTATCTTAAGCCCAGAGGCATTTTCGATCAAGGCCTTCAATTAAGAAAAATTTTCACATACTTATGACTTCTTTTTGGGAAAGAAAACTCATGTATACCTTGAAAAATCATCAATAAAAGTAATAAGATACCATTATCCATTCATGGATGTGACAGGAATCATACCACTAGTATCAGATTGTATCATCCCCAATATGCATGTAGCTGAGTTTTCCTTCCCCCGATCGAACTTGTGCTCAGGGTGTTCTCCAATCACATAGCCCTTGCAAATTCCCATGGTTTCGTTGATGACCAGGAGGCCTTCAACCATGGAGTGTTTCTATAATTTCTACAAATATTTGAAATTAATATGGCCAAACCTCTCATGCCACAACCTACTAACCTCATTTCCATGATTTAGTAGAGTGGTGGGCTTTGCATCCGCAACAAAGTGAGAGAACTCATAGGATTTTGCATGATGGTTTGCAAGGCCTTTAGCAATGAGTTTCCTGGATGCAATTTATGTTATCTCATCATCATTTGGGCTGAAAGAGAGTCTCTTAGGAACTCCTGTATGTGTCATTTGATAGGCACTAAGGATATTTAATGCTATATACGGTACATACAAAACATTAGAGAAAAAACCATTTTCAAGATCTACAGTACCTTGTCCTTCTGAAACGATGGTGGAGTCATCTCCCATGTGGAGAGGGATGGATTTGCTGGTTTCCAAGGATGAAAGGGAGCCTTTCTCAGCCATCATGTGGTTTGAAGCTCCATATTCAATCAACAGTGCTTTGGACTTCGAAGTGCTTGCCATGAGGGCATGACCTTTTTCATGCTATGGTTTTCGATATTGCTAATCTCTCCTCCAAAAGATTTCCGGAAGATTGATGTGATTTCTCTCAAGGAGATAGGTAGCTTCATCAAGCTTCTTCTTCATATAGGCATGTTTAGGGTGGAATCCCTTCTCACAATAAGAACACTTGAATTTTTCCTTGCCATGGTACCCTTTTCCTTTGTTCTTCCTTGAGTCTTAAGACTCATCATGCTCCTGATTTTCAAATCTAGGTTTAGGTGCATCAAATTTATTTTTTGGATTCTTCTACTACATTCCTTTACCCTTCAGATCTTTGGGCCCTGAGGCATGAAGGGATTGATTACGAGAAGATCTAATGATCCCCATCTGGACAAGCTTGTCATGTTCACATGTTAGGGACTCAATGAAGGCATTGAGTGTAGGAATCTTCCATATAGGGGTTATGAGCTTCCTTGAATGGAATGTAGAAACAAAAACTGAATAATTAGCCCCAATTTTGTAGAGTATGGCGAGGATCAGTTGATCATCCTCCTTCTCCACTTTGCATTGTGTTGAGGCCCAAAAATTCGCAGGCAAAAACAGTAAGGGATTCTCCCCAATCAACGTTCCCAACTAGCCTGTTGACTGTTTGGTATGGGGAATCCGTTTGGTGTGCGGTCCGGCTACCGTAGGTCAAGTAACAAAAAACAAAGGTTTTACCGGTTACGGCCCGCTCCACCGAGTCTTTTGTATTTTTTTGACTTAATGTATGAAATGCAAGTGCCTAATTAACAATGTAGGAGGATAAAGATGCAGGGACAGTCACAATGTGATGCACAGGTTCTTACCTCTCGTCTTAGGCTCACAAGCATTAGAATCACTTAGACAGCAAGAAATTAAAACTAACTAACCTATCGCTAGCGAGTAATATTATCATTTATGAGTAATGCATTACTGTTTAGGTTTCATGGAAAATCAAATATAGCTTTTCTTTTAACCAAACATATAAACAGAAGTAAAGTATACATGACAAGATAGCTCATCAACAATTAAAACATCCCATTACTCATAGTGGAAGAACATCATTAAATGGACTGAAAAAAGCACTCAAACAAGAACATAGGTTCAAGCAATTAGAACACTCTCATAGTTAATGAAACACAGATGAAAACAAAATAAATCCTCTTAGACATTGTTCATTTAATCCAATCGTTACATTCCACAGTGGCGCTTTCTCCAATAGGCAAAATTTGCAGTTTTGATTGTAAAACGAAATAGTTCCTCTTACAAGCAAATGGTTTACAAGTTCTTCCCGGGAAAAAGTCCCTTTCTAAGTCCTATCTTTAAAATATTTAAACTACATAGTAGACTATTGGGCTGCCCCCAAACGTGTGACTTTCCAATCCCTTGAACATTTCAGATTCTTCCTCAGGCCGCTTTGTCTTCGCATGTTCGTGATTAGTTGAGTAACTGCTGGACCTTTCAAATCTGTGTTTTGTTCTTTTCGATTTCGTCTTTTCCTTCGATTCGTCTTCCTTGCAACCCCGCCAGTTTCGATTTGATCAACCTGCAATCAATTACTGTGCATCATTTGTTGGAACGACGTTTTAAACATTAAAATTAACCACCTGAAATGACTAATCCACAAGAAAATGGTCAGGTGCATCCTTGGATCGGGGAAGAGTTTTGATCAAGCCATGGGCAGGAAAGTTTTGAATCGACAGTTGGAAGGCTTTGACATTGGACGTGAAAAGGATTTCCTAGCCGCAATGGCAAAAAATACAAGGGCTAAAGTCACATGAACAACGGGCGGGAGAGGCTTTAATCGGAAGTCGGATGGATTTCCACTTCGGCAGCTAAAAGACTTTGTAAGCCACAACAGCGGAAAAGAGAAGTCTAGAGCCACACGATGCATAGTTGGAAGTCGGACGAATTTTCACTTCGGAAGCCAAAAGACTTTCCCAGCCGCAACAGCGGAAAGGAAACATACTAAAAATTAGGGGCAACGTGGGCGGGAAAACCCTCATTCGAAAGTCAGGAGGGTTTGGACATCGGAGGCTGAACTAATTTCCTAGATGCAATGGCATAAGAGGGAAGACTAAGACACGGGACCTTTAGGTGGGAAAAATCCCAATCAAAATTCAGAGCACTTTGCGCTACGGATGCTAAACCACTTTGGGAGCCTCAACAGTGGACGGGAAAAAGATTACAGCTTCCGATCCAACATAAATAGATGCCTGACCACAAGAAAACTTAAATGTCTGAAAACT
This sequence comes from Pseudotsuga menziesii, assembly GCA_001517045.1. Lineage (NCBI taxonomy): Eukaryota > Viridiplantae > Streptophyta > Pinopsida > Pinales > Pinaceae > Pseudotsuga > Pseudotsuga menziesii. The sequence continues at coordinate 147,404 of LPNX011015901.1, forward strand.
CAATAACGACGACGGTTAACTGATTCACCTCAGAGGCAATGGTTTGTTCAAAGGGACACTAATCTGACGAGGCTCTGGCTAGCAATCCAACATCAGTTCTGAGACCCACAACAAAATCTTAACACAAGCATCCTCTGAAAATGGCCAATGAATTAATATTTAGAATCAACCAAAGTTAAAGCAAGACCAAACATTCATGGATCAAACTGACTCAAAGAAACTCAGAATGATGAGGAGGGACCCAAAATTTAAGAAATTTGGGGAGAACAGTTGCAGCTGCAACCATTGGTGATTACCTGGTGAACCTAGATCTTTGGTCGATTATTCCTCGAGTGACAGACTGTTTAACAACAAATGCATCTATTGAATTCTTCCAGCCATATGGATTTCTCAAATGACAGAAGTGTGTACCCTTAATCATTGATGATAGTCCAATTTGGGAGAGTGGAAACCAAGATTTTCAAGTCTAGATAACTCTGCTGAGGCCAAAATATGAGTTTCATTATTAATTTTTCTTTGGGTAGCTAACAGCTCGGACACCACAAGATTGTAGCATATGGTAAACAGGAATATTCATTTGCTCTACATTCCCATGCCACTTTGGCACTTTTTTGTGCTCTTGGACTTTTGTCCCTTTTCATATGAGTCCTCTTGCATGCCTTTCTTTCTGAATTTTAATTCAGGCTCCTCTATCCCATAGTGTCCTTTTGTGTGAGTGGTGTATTTCAAGCTTCAGCTCACGGACGGAGAGGAACTTCGGCAATTTTAGTACTTATTATTCATCATTTGCTTTGATGTATGATGCTTTCATAGGAGTTTTGACTCTTATTTTCCTTTTGGTATTTGTTTCTTGGCATGGGATCATTTATATTTAATATATTGTTCACCTTGCTCTTTTCCATGGGTCTTCTACCATCACTTCTTAGAACATTTAAGTGTGAAGTGGATGGAGCCTCAACATAGCATTCCGGACTCTTTGAATCTGGTTTATTTCACAGGGGTTAAGTAGGACTTCAATGCACACAACATTTATTCGAGAAAACTGCTAAACTGGAAGAAGCTCAAATAGAAATACACAGTCTGATACTCAAACATGTTTATCATTCCCAAATATTTTGATATCCCCATACAACCATAGGTTCATTCCCTTTATTGAAACCAAGAAAACTCAAACTAAAACAGACTGAAAAACATGACTCAAGAGATAGTCAAAAAAATTTATTTATATACAAGACAGAAGAACTCAAAGAAACTCTATAAAAATAAGGCTTGAGAACCAAACCATTTACTGGCAAGTTGTCTTCCCAACCCTATAAATCTTTCAACTTATACATAGAAGGACCAAGCTTCACTGCGACCTGAAAAGAGCCTACCCACAACTGATGGAATTTAGTATGCTTCCCTTTCTCATCATGGGGGTGATCCCATTTGAGAAATAGATCTCCCACCTCAAAGTATTTTGTTCCAACTTTATGTTTGTCAAACCACCTCTTTATTACCTCCTGCTATTGCTTAAAGCGTTCTCTGGCTTTAGATCTAGCCTCCTCTGCTTTCAGAAGATTGCATATCCTCATCTGTAAAATTTCGTCATCCGACCCCTTGGACTCTTGAGCCAATATGGAAGATGGTAGCATGATATTGGGGGGAAGGATGGATTATTTACCGTACACAAGGGTATAGGGTGACACTCCTATCGTAGACTTGGGGGTGACTCTATCAGCCCAAAGGGAATTTGGTAGGGCTGAGTGCCAACTCCTTTGGTTTTCTATTATAGTCTTCTTTAGAATTCTGATCAGATTTTTATTAGTGGATTCAGCCAGGCCATTTCCTTGTGGATAGTAATTAGTAAAATAATGCAATTTTATCCCTTTATCATGAGCAAAAGTAGTTAATTTAATTGATGAAAAGTATGTGGCATTATCAAAAACTAACGAAACTAGAACTCCAAACCGGTTCATGATGTGGTCTTGCAGAAAGCTGATGACTTCGTCTTGATTTATTTTGCGTAGCGGTACTGCTTCGACCTAGCGAGTGAAATAATCCGTCGTGGTCAGAATGTACTTGTGTTGTAGTGAGGAATTTTGTTGTATTTCTCCAATGATGTCCAACCCCAATTGCTCGAATGGCTTCGTGATCATTACAGGATTTAGGGGTGTTGCTGCTCTAGGTAGTCTCCCACTACACCTTTGGCAGATATTACACTTCCTGACATGTGGGTGTGCATATTTGAAGAGTGTAGGCCAGTAGTAACCGGCTCTGAGGATTTTGTGGGCTTTAGTATCCCTTGCATAATGTCCACCAGCAGGACCGTCATGCAATTCTGACATTACTTTCTTCGCATCTTCTTTCTCTAAACATCTGAGAAGAACTCTGTCATAATTTTTTCTGAATATTACTCCGTCAATAATTTGATGGGAAGTTGATTTAGGACGCAGTGCTCTTCTTTGTTTAGAGTTCCAATGTTCCAGTAGCAGCCCTGCCTATAGGTAATGTACAATGTCTCTATACCAAGACTCGGGAGCTGTAAAAAAAAGACATACATCCATTCAATGTAATTTGGCTTCATCCTCCCAGGTGTGCTCTTCATTTTTTTCATTTCCAGTCATCAATTTGCACAACCCTTGTCCTTTAAATATAGAGGCTGGCTTGAATTCAAGGTCGTACTCTTGAAGGGATGTTACGCAGTTGCCCCTTCTTTCTCCTAACTCTTTCTGTACAAGAAGGGATCTTACAATTGGGTAGGGGACGATTACCTTGGATCGATTCTTTAAAATATAAGGCCTGAATTGCTTCAGGGCCTTGAATACTGTATAATCCTTTTTATCGATGGTCGGGTAATTTAATTCGGCCCCTTGTAGACCGGTGCTCATAAAGGATATTGGGAACTCATCCCCCCCATATTCCTTTTGCGTAAGCACAACTGCTAGCGAATCATCGGACGCAAAGGTATACAATATAAAGCCTTTATTGAAGTCTGGGATTTTCAGGGAGGGTGCGTGTGCAACAACAGTTTTGATTTTGCTGAAGGAGTTCTTCTCAATCTCTTTCCATTTGAATTGTGCATTTTTCTTTACCATCTACTGCAGCGGTTTGGCAGTCTGAGCAAAATCAGGCACAAATATTTGTACGAAATTTATGGTTCCCATGAATGATTGCATCCCTTTTTTATTGTGTGGCAAGGCGATTTGTTCAATAGCCTTAATTCTTTCTGGATCAATGGAGATCCCTTGTTTTGACACTATGTGACCCAGCAACTTTCCCTCCGTGATAGCGAACATGCACTTCTTAGGATTGAGTGAGATGCCATACTTCCAATAGCATTCAAAAATCTACCTTAAGTCGAATGCGTGTTCTTCTCTCTTCTTCTAGAATATCGTAATATCATCAAGGTACACTACAACGCTTCGGCCGATCAATCCACGGGAAGCTATGTTCATAGTTCTCTGAAACGTTGCTCCTGCATTTATAAGCCCAAAGGGCATCCTTCTGTAGGCAAAGGTTCCCCATTTGGTCCTGAACATTGTCTTCAACCTGTATTCCTTGGCTACTAATACTTGATTGTAGCCAGAGAAAACATCCAATAACGAAAACAATTCAGAACCTGAGACCATTTGGAGCAATTGCTCCATGGGTGGCACCGAGTAATTATCTTTATTAGAAGCTCGGTTCAGATTTTTGAAATCAATGCATAATCTGATTTTGCCAGATTTTTTCCTGACTGGTACTAGATTTGATACCCACTCAGAGTGTCTGACTTTAAAGATGATTCTAGCATCCAATAATTTCTTCACTTCACTCTGAATTAGCGGTTACAGCTTTGGATGCATTTTTCTTAAAGGTTGCTGATATGGCTTGACGCCAGATTTGATGGGGATGACATGCTTGATAATGCTGGTGTCGTATTTTTTCAGATATTCGTACATCCAGGTGAAAACATCTTTATATTGTTTAAATAGACTGACAAACTTATCCCTTTCTGTTGGTGAACAACATTTGCCAAGATTCACAAATTTAGGATTCGTCTCAATCCCTAAATTAATCAGCTCGAACTGTAGATAAGAGTTGTGGGTCTTCACGTTGGCTGGTCTTCTGAATTTTTCATTTAAATCAAACATCTTTTCTAGTGTTTTGACCCCTTTAGGGATGAAATTTTCATACTTCATCTCGGCCTGATGTTCTTCATCATCTATAATTGCTCCCTTGAATACCTCGTTATTCGTTAAACATTCTATAATTTTCTGGTCATCATCGAACACTCGTAGGTTGGTGATCATATCAACTACTGAAGGCCTGAAAAGCAATTCAACAGTACATCGATTATTAGTGGGTACAATTCTAGCGGCCGATGTGGCTAGCAAGTTAGCTGCTGCGTTTTTTAGTCTTGGAATCGAAATAATATTGAATGCATTAAAACATTTCAGTAGGTCCCATACCTCATTTTGGTAAGCCTTTACGTGATGAGAAACACAATGTATTTGATTTCTGATTTGCTTTACAATTATTTCTGAATCTCCAAAGACTTTTAAATTACTTACCTTTAATTCAATCACTTTCTTTAAGCCCTGCACTAGTGCTTCATACTCAGTTGTATTATTCGTACATTCAAATTCTAATCTACATGCAAGAAAGTGTTTATTCTTTTGAGGGTCGATCAGGACACAGCCGGCCCCTAACCCTTATAAAGTCTTAGAGCCATCAAAAAACAAAGTCCAAAAATCACCAACTACTGAATGTGAATCTATTCCTACAGCTAAATCTACTATTTTACAATCAATTTCATTAGCCTGTGAAAATTGAAGGAGATCAGATTGGGTGTCTGAAGCGTTGCTGGCCTCTTCTACTTGGTAATTTCCAGGTTCCAACTCAATAAAATAATTTCCCAAGACAGAATCCATTGGTTCATTATTCCCCTCTAATTGAGTGACATTGTGTTTCATGTGAGGTTCTCTTAAAACCTTAATCTAGTTCGGACTTCCTTTGTATGGAAGCCATAGATGTGACCAATAAGAGGCAAAATAGTCGTTCAACTTAGCTAACTAATCTCTGCTCAAGACAAGACCGTATGCATCTGGAATATCAGCCACCACGATATTAATGACTTGGCATACTTTATCATTTGATGCCAGATGGATTAGGAGGTCTTCCATCTCTCCAATTACCTTTACATCCGTTCTATCCAACTGAACAACTCTCCACGTGGATGGATTAGGCTGCCCATTGATATTTTTACAAACTGATATCGGCATGACATTAACAGTCGCCCCTGAGTCTACCAAGCAATTATGTACATTGTGATTAAATATTTCAAATGTAAGGAGGAAAGGTGGATTCTTGTTCTTGGACTTACCTCCACTACTGGTTTCTCCAATTTCTTCTTCTTCTTCTGGTTGATTGTTAGTGGGCATTCTCTCACCTGATGCTTCAAGTGCTTTCAACAGTCTTTCTTTTTGTTGTGGAACTTTACACATTTCGAATAATGAAAAATTCTCTTTTACCTTCTTTAAGTCCTCCACCACATCATAATCCATTTGTTGTTCAGCGGGATGAGGTCTATCAGCATTCACCTTATCTTCATCTGGCTTGGTCGTTGTATCATTTTGCTTAGGTTCTTGGCTGGTAATAGTGAATTCTGGAATTTTATCAGCTGAGAGTTTATTTTGAAATTTATTTTTAACATTTCTCTACAGCCTCTTGATCTTTGGGAGTATAAGACTGTCATCTTTAACCGTCCCTTTGCTCCTTGTTTCTACGTTGGTCTCCATGATGTCCTTGTACCCCTAAGTCTTTTCCTCTTCAGCATCAAATAAGGAAACAGAATTCCACAAAGCCATAGTTTCCTCTTCCTGTTCTTTAGTAGAAGTAGAAGCATAATTCTCTTTTCTTTCTTCCTCTCCCTCTTATATTAATATAGAATCCAACATCTGATTCATGACCAACGTCATTGAATTTATCCATTGCATACAATTCTTTTCAGAGTGGGGTTGTTGGTGGAACGTGAAAAAATTTTCCATCCCTATCTCTGTCAAATTCATAGATGCTGTATTGTGCGGAGGAGGTTGAGACTGATTGTTATCCTCTCTTTTCTTGTAATAGGGCCTATAGACCTTTTGTGCTTCTTTTTCTTTCTCCAAGTCTATGATTTTGTTGGAAAATGTTTGCATCATTTTCGCCATAATCTGGTGATTTCTCTTCCTTAGGCTTGGCAAACAATAAGGCTTTCCTTCTCGCCCCTTTCTCTCCTGACTATTCGGGATAATCTTCAACACTTTCTCTTTCAGCCTCCACTACTTCTGCCTCTTCATAGGTTTCTGCCAAAGTAGGCTTGGACCTACCTTTGGCAAACATGGCCAGATCAGGGCCTAAGGCTGATGTATAATATTCAATCAAGACCTTGTCTGAAGGTTTGTCAGCGTCAGAAAAATTCTTAAGGTATGCTGCAAATCTTTGAGTAAAACTGTGTACCTTCTCCTTCCTTTCTTTCTTCAAGGCGCATAGTCCTTTCATGAGAGCTGCATGAGTCTTTTGAACTACATACTTACTTCCGAAAATTCTCTCGAAGGTATTCCAATCAGGGATAGAGTTAGTGAGAAACCCAAAATACCATGAGGCCGCAGCTCCTTTAAGGGTATGCAGGAATAGTCTACAAACTACATCTTCATGCTCCCCAGCCCTCAATCCTTCTATTTCCAAGTAAAAAATTTGCAGGTGATCATCTACTAGTATTCTTATTAGGGTCAAACTTGGGTAGCAACTTTTCAAAGAATTGAGGCAAATCATGCAGCGGAGGGGTCAAGTTCAGAGGTGATCTGGCTCTCCATGTAGGTGGTGGATTTGGTGGATTAGGAGGACGTTCGTTGGCGTTAACGCCTGCCATAAGTAAGGGCGGAGAGTGAGGAGGTGTACCAACAGGGGTGTGAGCAGGAGAACTGTGAGGAGTATCTTGGCCTTCTTGGTTCAAAGGCAGTTCAACTTCCTGTAAAGTGGTTTCTACTAGCTCTTCCCAATCACTAACAAGCATTGAGTCTTCCAATATAGGGCGATCTTTCCTTTTATATTCTCTTCTGGGCAATTCAGGGATATTTGGCATTCCTCCAATCTTCTTTACATATGCCCGGGTGTGTCTTCTTAGGTCATTAACAACTTCATTGCCAAAAGAATATAGATGCTCTCTATTTCTTTCTTCCAGAATTGGGTTATGAAACCCACTGCTTTCAAAACTGTTATCGGTGGAAAACTCTCGGGAAAACAGGTTTCTTCGGCCAGCCATGCACTGGCGGCCCTCCTAGCACCAAAACTGTTGTGGCCTAGAAATTCCCAGGCACCAATAGTAAGGGATTCTACCCAATCAATGTTCCCAACTAGCCCGTTGACTATTTGGTATGGGGAATCCATCTGATGTGCGGTCCGACTACCATAGGTCAAGTAACAAAAAACAAAGGTTTTACCGGTTACGGCCCGCTCCACCGAGGTTTTTGTATTTTTTTGACTAAATGTATGAAATGCAAGTGCCTAATTAACAATGCAGGAGGATAAAGATGCAGGGAGCAGTCACAATGTGATGCGCATGTTATTACCTCTCGTCTTAGGCTCACAAGCATTCGAATCTCTTAGACAGCAAGGAATTAAAACTAACTAACCTATTGCTAGCGAGTAAGATTATCATTTATGAGTAATGCATTACTGTTTAGGTGTCATGGAAAATCACAGATAGCTGTTATTTTAACCAAACATATAAACATAAGTAAAGTATACATGACATGATAGCTCATAAACAATTAAAACATCCCATTACTCATAGTGGAAGAATATCATAAAATGGACTGAAAAAAGCACTCAAACAAGAACGTAGGTTCAAGCAATTAGAACGCTCTCACAGTTAATGAAACAAAGCTGGAAAAAAAATAGTTCCTCTTCAACATTGTTCATTTAATCCAATCGTTACATTCCACAGTGGCGCTTTCCCCAACAGGCAAAAGTTGTAGTTTTGATTGTAAAATGAAATAGTTCCTCTTACAAGCAAATGGTTTACAAGTTCTTCCTAGGAAAAAGTCCCTTTCTAAGTCCTATCTTTACAATATTTAAACTACATAGCAGACTATTGGGCTGTCCCCAAACGTGTGAATTTCCAGTCCCTTGAACGTTTCAGATTCTTCCTCAGGCCTCTTTGTCTTCACATGTTCGTGATTAGTTGAGTAACCACTGGACCTTTCAGATCTGCGTTTTGTTCTTTTCAATTTCATCTTTTCCTTTGCTTCGTCTTCCTTGCGACCCCGCCAGTTTCGATTTGATCCACCTGCAATCAATTATTGTGCATCATTTGTTGGAACGGTGTTTTAAACATTAAAATTAACCACTTGAAATGACTAATCCACAAGAAAACGGTCAGGTTCATCCTTGGATCGGGGAAAAGTTTTGATCAAGCCTTGGGCGGGAAAGTTCTAAATCAGCAGTCGAAAGGCTTTGACATTGGATGTGAAAAGGCTATCCTAGCCACAACGGCAGAAAAGACAAGGGCTAAAGTCACACGAACAACGGGCGGGAGAGGCTTTAATCAGAAGTCGGATGGCTTTCCTCTTCGGCAGCTAAAAGACTTTGCGATCCGCAACGGTAGAAAAGAGAAGGCTAGAGCCACGCGATGCACAGTCAAAAGTCAGATGGATTTGCACTTCGGAAGCCAAAATACTTTCCCAGCCACAACGGCGGAAAGGAAACATACTAAAAATTAGGTGCAACGTGCACGGGAAAACCCTCAATCAGAAGTCGGAAGGGTTTGGACATCAGAGGCTAAACTACTTTCCTCGCCACAATGGCGGAAGAGGGAAGACTAAGACATAGGACCTTCAGGCAGGAAAAATACCAATTGGAAGTTGGAGCACTTTGTGCTTCGGATGCTAAACCGCTTTGGGAGCTGCAACATCGGACGGGAAAAAGATTACAGCTTCCGATCCAACATAAATAGATGCTCGACCACAAGAAAACTTAAATGTCTGAAAACTCAATAACGGTGACGGTCAACTGATTCACCTTAGAGGCAATGGTTTGTTCAAAGGGCCACTGATCTGACGAGGCTCTGGCTAGCAATCCAACATCAATTCTACGACCCACAACAAAATATTAACACAAGCATCCTCTGAAAACGGGCAGCCAATTAATCTTTAGAATCAACCAAAGTTAAAGCAAGACCAAACAATCATGGATCAAACGGACTCAAAGCAACTCTGAATGATGAGGAGGGGCCCAAAATTTAAGAAATTTGGGGAGAACAGTTGTAGCTGGAACACATTGCTTCAAGAGTAAAACAGTATGCTTGAACTTTGTGAAGAAATCATTTAGAGTCTCGAAGTTGGAGGGTTGGAGAGGCATGAGTTCATTTTCGAGCTGGTAAACCCTCAAGTCATCATGCTTTCCATATAGAGTCACCAATTTGTCCCATATTTCTTTCAGAGTCTTCAATCCGGCAAGATGGAACTGAAGGTCTTAGGAAATAGAGAGGCATAAGAAACCGAAGGCTTCATCCTTCTTGTTCAAGAACCTTGATTTTTTTATGGTGGATCCAGGATCATATTTAGTGTCCATGGTGACTCTAAAAAGTCCTCTAGAGTGCAGCTGAATCTCTATATCACCTTTGCATGAGTGGAAATTGTATGGAATCAAGAAATCTACTAAGGAGGCCATCTGTATATGCTGGAGCAAATGCTTCACCTGTAGAAACCTGGAAATCAAAACAAAAAGGGTAATGCAAGTTCAGATAGCCTGTACATTTTAGGCTTTCATCACACCCAGCATAGTCAATCAAGAAAGATTGATCAATAAGTTCTTTACTTGGGGTATTAAGTGGTAAGCCTTGGCTTCTGGTGCAGTGTTGGATTTTTGAGCTATTGCTCAAATTTCATGCAGAAATCTGTCAAAAATCTTGTTTTTTAGAGATAGAGCTTTGTCCTCCCATAAGCTCTGATACCATATTAATATTGTATATTGATCTAGGAACAACGCATTAATCCCATCAAAGATTAATCAACAAACAACTCATTAAATGGTGTAATCAGTCTACTGGAATAGTAGCCACTCTATATTCACATAAAGAATGAATGATTACAATTACAATGTCATGCTACAAGCATGAATGAAGAGACAATTCGAATCCTCAAGGAGGTCATTTGAATTGAATGAGTGAGTCTAGATTATCTGACTATAAGCCATAGTCAACACTCCAGTTAACCATTGATCAAAACCATAATTGACTCAATTAATCCCTAATTGAAGTTGGAGTGCAAACAATGACTGAGTCTCAACTGAAAGAGATCAGCACATGTCATAGCAAGCCAACCATCAATTTCTAGCACTTCAATGACTCCAATGAACCCCGATGAGGTTAACTGAAGTTGAACTAAACATCAGAAGTGGGTGGAGGCGCCCCTGTTGACTCTAGTTCATTAAATAATCATTAAATAATATATTTAATGAGAGGAGGCACGTTAACTGACCTGTTTAACTAATTGTAACCACCAGTTAGCAATTAGGTGCATTAATATCACTCAGATCACTCCCAGAGTGTTCTAGTTAGCCTCCCCGAATGTAGGAGAAGGCTAAGTTAGCATCCTTGACTGAAGGTAGGTGTGGGTGAGACTGGATGATGACATTTAATGATACACTGATGTTGATTAATGTCAATAATACTTAGGATAGTGGTTTAACTAGGCCAATTTGACCAAAAAGAGTGTGTATGGTGGTAAATGTCTCCAACAGTTGCGCAGTCAAGTCCCTGCCCAATTCTACATCATCTTGTTCCTCAATAGGCACTCGAATCATATCTAGATCATCTTCAGATGCATTTCTAAGTGAATTATATTTCCATGAATAATCATCACCAATTTATTTTGCAAGCAATCTTGCTCTCTTTTCTATTTTGGCATAGTTTGCAATTAACATACACCCAAACAAAAACTATTCAATTAGGTGGATAAAACCATAAAACAAACAAAGGATTCATGTTTCTGATATTCCTTAGAAAGTAAGAGTTTTGTTGTTCTATCTTTTGTTGTGTTATGAAAATGTGGTTGAGTTACAGCCTGTAACATGCTCATAGTTGTGGGTTAGGAAATAGTTGTTGAGTTGCCAATTTGCAGTGGGTTCACATTTTTGGGTACAGAGAGATTTAATATTTATGAAGTTATCTTAAATTTTAATATTTTTGACATTTTAAGATTGTTGAAAACTTCTTACTAAGTGGAGTTTGAATGGTCCAAAGGAGATTCATTATCTTCTCCCGCTTGAATTCGAATTCACTCTAAACCATGAATGAATTAAAAATAAAGTTTAGCAAAAGTTAATGGTGAGGTATTTGGGAAAGTGCAGCTAGAGTTGCTCAATTTCTGCTTAGTATACCAGGGTTAATGATGTGATGCAGTGGGAATGTTGTTATTATCTTTCTTTTACAAAGAAAACTACAAAGAGAAGCGTATATGTCAGTATTCATAGTAAAGAAATACATATATTGTTTAATTTTAATTACAACACCTAGTTCATTATCTTGGTTTTGTTTGTCACATTTTTCATGCCCTATCAAAGAAATTCTCTTAAAACATGGGGAAAGATGAACAAATTTTCAAGATCTCAGCTGGTCACAATGAGTTGCGTAAAACAACTTTAAAATTGTTGGGCATATGTTGTCCTTCGGAGGTGTCATTGATAGAGAGACTTCTTCAACCTCTATGCAATGTTGAATGAGTTTCTTTTAACATTCCTTAAAAAATAGTGACTGTGTTGCATGATTTGAGTCTCATTCAACTCCCAGAGATAGGAATGAATCTTGTAATGCAGACTACAAAATTAGAAAATGTTATGTGAATTGATGGGAATTTGTAGTTAAGTAGATATCAACAATGTAAACATGTTTAAATTGCATTTATAGTTTTGGGATCTGATAAAATCTTTGTAGGGATAGATAGAAAGATTTTTCTACAATTTTAGGATATGATATTTGTTGAGAAATTTAAGAAGATTTAGATGTTTAATAAGGTTTTCATGGTTTTGTACAGTTAAGGCCTTAAATCAAGCAAGGCTAGATGCAAGTCTTCACGTGGTTGGAGGGTTGAAAAGTGGGAGAAAATGGACTAGTCATTAAACTTTAGCCTCTGATTTTTTCCTTTCCATAGCTTTGTTCCATTATTCATACTATCCTCTCTAGTGGGTGGCTCTAGGGGCCATAGCTATAGGTATTATCCCAATTATGCGTAGAATCTTTGTGTCCATCTGCAATTTCATGCTGGAAATAAATGTGCTTATGCTTATTGCAAGTAACTGTTGCAAACCCTAATGATAAATGTGCTTAAGCTCATTGCAGGTAACTGTTGTAAACCCTATACAAGATTAGGCCATATTGGTAACCATTTTTCTAATTTCACTCATTGGCTCGAATTTGAAACAGTTGTGGGTACTATTGGGTTGTGGGATTACTTAGAAGGTGGCACCATTGTCTTCTTGTTTACATTGGATGAATGGATAGAAAGTAGATCGAGTGACAAGGTAAACTTAATTTTATTGCAGTCCCTTAAAGACAAGAAAATACTATAGATAATTGTTTGGCATTTTATTCGCAATACTATTTGGAATCATGGAAGGATCGAGTAAATATTTCATCTATTATGAATTTATCTTCACAATTAGCTGTAATTGAAGAAAGTGGGGAGAAAATATATGTGAAGGATGTGGCCATCAACATGGTGCTATCTATTAAAGCGGGCGAGGTGATACCTCTATTTGGTATCGTATTGTCTGGAAGCAGTTTTGTGGATGAAGGTAGCTTGACAAGAGAGTCCTTATTGGTTGAGAAAGGCATGGGAGCCAATGTATGGGTCAGTACCATGAATGTGACAGGTAACCTATAATGAAAATGACTCTATAGCCTGCGCCTTACCTTTTCCATGACAGGTTTCAAATTTCAATTATGCTGAATTTTGAAAATTATTATTTGATATCTGAATTTTTGAAACTTACTCGGACTCCTATAGCATTACTTTTCTCCATTACACACCTCAATTAAATTGAAAATTATTATGCGAAATTTGAATTTTAAAAAATGTTTAGAATTCTACATTCTGAGGAGGTTAGTCTGGATTGAAGAGTTTGCTTGTAAGAATCGAACCTGAAATTATTTCAAGGGTATACATATATGGAAGAATCCAATTTGAAAGTATGTAACTATTGGAAAATATTTTAGGGTTTGTCTGTAAGAATCAAACCTGAAATTATTTCAAGGGTATACATATATGGAAGAATCGATCTTGAAAGTATTTCATCATTGGAAAAGAGCTTCCCAGTCTAGGAGAAGTGGGAGGAGTCCCCTTCCACATCCTCTAGGAGGAATTGGGTTAGGAGATGTGGGAGGGTGTCCCCTTCCAAATGCAGGACTTGGGTTAGGGAAACACAAGATGCATCCCCTTGGGGTGGGGATGGATTTCCATCCAGCATTGCTAAGAATCAAACTGATGTATTTCTAGTCTCCTAAGTGCAATATATGGAATATATAATTGGTGGTTTGGTGATTCATTTCCACCCATTTAATAAGTTATTTTCTAGAATATAGTAACAATTGTAATATTAAAACAAAATAAAAACATTGGTTTCTGCAATAGAAATCCCTTTGTCCTGATATGACATGCAGCAGTTTTGTTCAAGAAGGGGCATCTCATGACTATTGGTTGGAAGAAAATATTTGTTACTTGAAGAATGATGAAATCAATTGTGATGGTTTCTTTTAAGTTTTAGGTTATACACCCCCATCCTTCCCACCTGTCGAATAATGCATCATTTTCCTTTGATGTACAAATTGCAATGATCTTATCATTATTTTGGAAAGGCGGTACTCTTTTAGATCCTTTTATAATTTGTTATGCACTATACCAACAATGAACTGCATAGTCGTATTTTTAATCGGTATGATAAGTAGGATGGCATGTGGATTTCTCTACGAGTATCTACATTGATTGTGGCCTGCCTGTTGATCGTCATTTGTAGCTCTTCTAAGGAGATTATGTATAATGGACCCCATATTTGTGATAGTTATGAGAAATGATAAATTTTACATTAATTCATAGCCAAAGGCAGCACTATGGCTCATGTTATACTGAATGTCTTGTGTCTGTTTTTGTACCCAATATTGGTTTGTATCTGATAGTTCTTTTTAATTGTGTGCTTGATATGTGAAAGTTGAAAGGGTGGTCCCTTTTGGCTAGATAGATTATTTATCAAAACTCATGCAATTTTAATTAAATATATTGTTTATCAAGCTTTAGCATATACGAGCTGAGGTTGCGGAGACATTGTTTTTGTGTGCAGTGAATTTTTTGGCATTTCAAAAAAGTATATTGCAGAAGGATTCTCAAACATCCCTATGTTTTCTTCAGTGATCTTCTTTGTTCCAAGTATTTGTGCATATTGGGAATTGTTATAAATTCTAATATGCAAACCCTAATGAGTGGGATTTCTTTGCAGAAATGGATTTCAAAAATTGGATAAAATCAAAGACACAAACATACAGAGTAAGCAGTTGGAGGAGCTTACCGGAAAGATGCGAGAATGCAAATGGTTGGAACTCTTTTCTTTGGAACCTTTTTCTTAAATTGGTTTTATCTTATTCTTTACACTCCAAAATTTCATCTTAGAGGAACATGTGTCCAAAATTTAAAAATGCAAACTGTGACTATGCAGAAGTGTAAGGTTGTCTGCTAGTGATACAGGGAAGTATTGTTATTAAGTATCGCTTGTTATAGTCTTGCATAATGTTTTTATTTCTTGCAAGCGATAAAGAACAGTTACTTTTAATTATTATTTTCTCTTTGTTGTTTCTTCATTAAGTTATAGTTTTGTGTTTTCAGATGTTGTATGTGAGCCCATGTGTGTGTGTGTTATTTTATCATTGTATTCTCTATCTCACTATTTTCAAAGTATTATTTTATCATGCTTAATGATATTTTCATATATATATATATATATATAGGAATGTACATTATACAAGAGCATGTTTAGAACTTTATTCAATTTAATATTCTCTAATTTCAAGTTTATTAAAGAATTTGATCAAGAAATCAAGGAAGAAGAGAGTGGAAATCCTCCTGAGATTAATAAGCAACTTAATGAGAAAAAACAATCGCTCGTAAATGGTTGATCCTCCCTTTCTTGTGTCTGTTGATTGGGAAGGATAAGTATTTGAATGGAGTTAGCAGTCTTGCTACTTAATTACTTACTCTTCTATATTTTGTGGATGCAGATCAAAGAACTCAATTCATATGTTGCATTGCAAAAAATGTAAGTTATTATGTCTTATGTTTCATGCATATTAATAAGTAATACTTTGTGCAAATAGTTCCATTTAATTGCATGATGACATCAGCAGTGAACTACCTCATAATGCAGGGCTTAAATATGAACCCAAAATGATGGGCTCATATATATGCACATTTTTTTTAAATGTTTTGTTAGGTAGTGTCCTTTGATTCCACAAAAGTTAAGTTGTAGTTTTGTATTGTCATGAGTGATAGGGATGCGGATTTTTTTCTCGTCATTATATTGTTAACTATGTGTTCATTAGATAGGAACAACTACAAGGCAATTTATTCATGATTTATGTATGTTAGAGAGAAGATCAATACTTGATTGTTTATAAAGGATATTAAGGATTGTACAGATTGGTTGGATTTTCTATGGACCTTTGGAGCAATCAATTCTATTGTTGGGCAATGTAGCAACATACCTTGCTCATATGCTGTAAATATATATTTTTCATCCATAGATGGATATAATAGTTATTGTGTTGAATATGTACTTCATCATTAGCCTTGTCAATGCTATTATCCCATATTTTTTATGGGGAGATTTTTTTCTCCTAAGAAAAAAATCACAACTTTACACTGAAAAGGAAAAAGTAACATTATGTACATGCCATCATGCAGTGCCAAGGGCATATTGTCGATGTAGGTGGTTGAACAAAAACTATACTACAGGAAAAAACACCCTACTGACTGTGAGCAGAAAACCTTATGTAGGTTTGTACAAAAGTGTGTATAAGTTATATCATGTCAATAATCATTTAAAAACATAGAATTAAATCATGTGACCTTTAAAACCAAAGGATTCCATGATTTCCTTCGACATAAAAAAGTAAATGGAACTAGAGAAAGAGAAAATTCCCAGGGGAGGGCCTCATATTTTAAGGGAAATTCCCTTCCTCTATGCGAGTATGCACCTCCTGAAGACCTCTCAGTATTCTGGGTTCTCTGTTTTGATATGTTGTATGTAACTATATTGTTCTCTCTGTATATATGCTTGAAAGTGATCATATTTGAGGATCTTATATTTTGGAGAATGACCTGCTCTAGAACATAATGAAAAACTACCTGGGATCTTTAGCCTTTTATAGTGCTAGTCATTGCATGCATTTGTTGTGGTTGTTTTCATGTTCATGTATTTGTAGGTCTGCTGGTTCTAAATGTTTATGCATTTTGAGTGCGCCTGCTGTTTGTTGCAATTGTTTCTATTTTCCATGTTAAATATTGTGAAATTACTATGTACCTGTTTTAGTTATTTGTTTTCTGTTTTTAGCGAACAGAAAAAATTATTGCTTAACGTGTGTTGTTTGTAGGTAACCTTACTCACAAGATTTATAACAACATGAGGAGGGAGGCTGTTACAGTGCGGATACAAAAGCTCGTGCGAAGATATAAAGTTCAAAAGGATCAGAAGCATGTGCAGTGCCGATACAGAATCATGTGTGGAGATAAGAAGCTCAGAAAGTGGGCCATTGAGTATGAAGAGCCTATTGCTAAGGATTTTCCATTGAGTATGAAGAGCCTTTTGCTAAGGGTTTCAAGCTGCTAAGTATGGTTTTGAAGCTATTGTTGGATATAAGTATGGCTTAGTAGCCAAGTACAAGTGGGATGGTTTAACCATTGTAATAATTTGAAAATTCATTGATGTACTAGATGATTTTCATGTAAAGTTGTATGGAGATAGTTTTTGAGAAAACTCATGTTTATTGTAATGGTTGAAATTTTATATAATATAATTTCTGCGGTTTAAAACTTATATGGTTGTATTTTATATTATTTATAAGTGTTGTAATTAACTAATTATTGTGGCATTGCATAATTCACATGTGTATTAGATGATTATAAATAAGGTATGATTATTTTTTTAATTTAAACATAATATCATCTTAAAAATTTATATTGATTAATAATGGACACCATTAAAACTACAAAAACATAATAACCACACATAAAACGACTAAAAATGACTAAATTAGTGACCAATAAATGAGATTAATGACCAAAATTCGCATATAAAATGACGAAAAATTGAGAGATGTGTGGCTAAACAATGAGATATAGATGACCAAAAACACGACTAAAATTCGCATATCAATGACCAAAAAACAATTTTGGTGGCTAATGTACGGTCTTTTATTACATGGCCAAATTTGGTCATAAATGTGGTCATATATTTGGTCATTGATTCAAATATATGACTGAATTAATGAACAAATTAATGACCAACTCACAAGCTATAAATGACCAATTTTGGTCGCGTAATTAAAGACCATAATTTAGCCACCAACGATCGCTAAACCAAAAGTGGTCATTGATATGCGTATTTTGATCATTTTTTTGTCACTAATCTCTCATTTTCCACTAATGGAGGTACCATCCTTGTGTCGGTTGGGGCAGGTTTTGTTGGTGCCATGGTTGTATAAATCCAAGCTGAACACCTATGGAACCAAAGAAGATACTTAGGCAGGTAAGTATTTGGTTCTTGTCAATTTTATGTCAATATACATGTGCATGTGATACATATATAATTCTAGAAAAATCTTGCGAATACTAACACGGTAATTGATTCATTACTTGAGGTCTTGAGCATAGGGATTGATGATCACCAAAGACATCAGAATGTTTGCAAGCTAAGGAGAAGGATTCTCTAGGACCAGAAGTAGATCCTATGGTGTGTGCTGATGCATGGAAGAAAGGACTTAGACGAGTTCCAGATCATGCCATTGATCAGATAAAGGTGCAGAGGAAGCATTGCAGGCCTGAAGAGGCTACATGGGAGCTGAAGGATGCCATGCAATTGGCACTTTGTTCAAATCTGCGGGGAACTAATGGTCAAGGCAGTATACCATTTTTGTTCGATATTGTAAAGCACTGAGGACAATGCTATTGAAGGGGGAGGGGAATGTAACACCCTGATTTTTACCTCATGGTATTAAATTGCATATGATGTAAATATTGTATTAAATCATGGTGTGGATCTGAAGGAAAAGGCCCGACCATGGATTTAGTGTCTTATGTATCAGCAATTAATATCAATGCCAATGGTTTATGTGCTATCTAGGCACAATGTTGTGAGACACCATGTAAAATCTTACATTAATAAAATACCATGACTAGATACGCACCGCAACATTAAAGAGATGGGGGCATGGTTTCATGAGGAATAGGGAGGGGGGTTAATTTAAACCCTTTGATCCTATGGGGGAAATGTCTTGTCTAAAGGGGAAAACCCATGAAATGGTTAAATACCCTTTTTATATTTTATGCCCAGTCATCTAAGGGAGTTAGTTGGGAATTTATTTCCTTGGGGGAAACGTAGTAATGGGAATCATCAGATCTGGTAGGGGTTGTCAGCTCCGGAGCGCATGCATTCCCAAGAGAGGGGGTTCAACCATTTTTTCCCTCATGGGATGGAGGTGATTGGTATTCCTCATGTGGGGAGGTAGGCGGTCTTTTCCTCACACAGTTGGTTTTCTCCTCAAGCAGGGGGGGGTAGCTTGCAGGCTCAGTTTTTCCCATTTCACATTTTGTTGTTGTGTGCATGTGATTCAGGGAGGCATCTAGGTGCTTCTCTTCCTTGGGTCATTGGAGCTGCGGAGTGTTTCCCATTCATGAATTGCAGTTCTTGTGTTCTTCCCATGCCCGAGAAATGGGTTGAAAGTTATTTAGTGGTTTGGACCTCTGTTGGGAGGTGTTTTTGTTGTTTTCCCCAAGCGGTGTTTATGTTGTTTTTCCAAGGATGGGAAGTCTTGTGATTATACAATGGTTGGTATCTTTGGTGGGGGGGTGTTTATCTATTTTGTAATAATACTTCGTTGTTTCTTTTTTCCCAAGTGAATGGCAAAACAGAGACACGTTTTTTTGTTGTGCTAAGTATGTTTTGGCCACATTAGGGCCAAAACGTCGATGGAATCGAATTATTGTTAGGGGTTTGTCTGCAACCATCTTTGTAATTCATCTTGTTTCACAGCCTATTTTCCTCAACCCATATCTATGTGTCTTGTTGTGCATATTTTGTTGTTTTGTCCTGAACTGTGTACAATACTAGGAGTCGAAATGACATAGAAGGTGCTTGATAAACTTGGGGTGGAACCTCACAATAAGATAAGAGTGGTTGGTGAACCTGCTCAGGACATCTTGAAGATCATTGGAAGGGAAGGGGTAGCCCAAGGGACTGTGGAGCAGAGAAGGGGACACTTCCTTGTGTTGGGTATGTAGACCATGGGGTTGTTAGGCCAGATAGGTCTTGTGTAGGTGTCCTTAGCTCTATGGATGAGCTTACCATATTAGCAGTTCTTCTTGTTCGCTTCCTTAGAATCCTGAAAAACCCAACCGAAAGGATGGCTTAGCTAATAGCCTGATAAACCCATCTGTTGGCTTGGATGTGTCTTGGCATGTTTGTCCTTGTGTTGCTTGGATGATCCTTTATGTGAGCACTGGATTAGCTATTTAGCCTGATAAACTCACCAATGTATTTCTTGTTAGATAAATTACAACCTGATAAACCCACTATGAGGGCTTGGCTGAGTTCTGTTGTACCTAATACTATGTTTGCTTGGCTGAGTAAGTCTAAGGGACTCATTTATTAGTGAGTATGACAGTGCTTGGGTGTGACTATTGCTTGGCGGGGTAAGTCCAAGGATCCACCTGTTAAATGATTGGATGTGTGTTATTGTGATTTTGTGTTTGTTTGGCTGAGTAAGATCAAGGAACCCGCATGTTATTGGCTTGTTGCCTTCACAGTTTGTGAAACCAAACAAGTGTGTTGGCTTAACTATGGATGTATGAGTTGGGATATGTGTGATCATTCTCATGTTGTTCCGTAGATCCTTGTGGAATCATACCCATATCAGGGGTGGCAGTGTTTCTGATAGATTGATGAGCACGCTGGCCTATTGTTGGGTGGAATGTTGCAGCGACGTAGCTAGTTGCGGGACAAGGTCATTTAAAGATAATTATTCTCTTCTCTATTTTATATCTGTCTACAGTGGTATTTGTTTATGAATTGTTATGAACATCTTGAATGTATTGGATGAATGTAATTGCTTCCACTGTATATTTCATTATCCATCTATGTATGTTTTGTTTCCAATGCATTTCATATTTTATATTATGTTCATTGGATTAATATTTCCCTGGTTATTATCAAGATCAATTGCATCCTCTTCGACGGTTAGAGGGTTGGCAACGTGACAACTTTACATCCTTTATGTACTAATATTTTCATTTGTAGAGAAGAGATCTCTCTAATCATAACTTTCTTGGGAATTTCTTTTACTTATATAGTGTTTCTAGTATCATCTATGCATGTAAACGTTTTGTCAAAAAAAATTAGCATTACTCTGTATTTTTCTAGCCAATCCATTCCTATTAACATATCATAGGAACCTAATTAAGGTAAAATATTCAGATCAACATGTGTAATGAAATCATTCATTAATAATTCAATCTTCAACATAACTAGTAGCTTTACATTTAGTACGTGTGGCTAACTATATTGGCCATGAGTTATCAAATTTTTCTTGTACTAATTTGCATAATTCAACTATTCTGGGTGATATATAACTCAAACATGTACTTGGATCAATCAATATGGAAGTAGGTTGACTTTTTATCATACCTTCAATCTTGACCATTGAAGTTTGATGGTATGCTTGTCGGTTTTGTAATGAGGCGTTGATTATGGGCATGCTCATTTCCATGTCTCCAATTGTAACACCTTCCTTAATGAAGTGAACATTAAATTTTTCATTTCTTATTGGGCAGTATTTAAAATAACATGTCTCGCCACATTCCCAACATTTTCATGGTTACCTCGATGCAGTGTTCTTATTAAAAGTAGTGGAACGTTCTCTTTCTTTTATGGAAGAATTATGTGGTTTAAAATTTTTGTATTTATTTCCTTGATACCCTTTATTTATTCCATGTGTTTTTTTGGAATTTATTATTTTTCTTTCTTGTATAAAAATTATCTTGTCTTTTAGTCTTCTAAATTGGTACACTTTCTTGTTTATTTTTAGTTTGATCGTAACAGAAATTTTCCTTTCTCATTGTTTCCTCCAGTGTCTTCGGATTGTCATACTCAATCTGTTCTTTAAACATGATAGACAAACAACTAAGAAAACATTGTAAATTTAGTTTTTCATCAATTATATAAGGTACATAACGAATCATACTCGTAAATTGACTATAAATCTCTTTCATAGTCATATTTCCTAGTCTTAACTCGTAAAACTCTTTATCTTTCTTTTTGTAATATTGTTCTGATAGGTATTTTATTTTAAATGTTTTTTAAAGGTTTTCCAGGTTACATACCTATCTTATATTCCCTTTACTTTATTTATATATTGCCATCATATATCCTATTTTCCAGTCAGATTATATATGGCCATTTTAGCTTTCAGTTCATTGGAGTAAATGTAGATTTGGAAGTATGTCTTCATCCCTAACAACTAGGCTTCCGCTTGTTCTCCTTTTTCAATTTCATCATTAAACATTGGTGGTTAAAATTTTTTAAACTTCCCATATATTTCTTCATATGGTTTGTACTTCTTTTTCTTTTTATTATCATCACTACTTTCACTTGAATATTGTTGTGTTTCTGTGTGATGTTTGATTGAGTCTTCCCTAGAAGTTTCATCCTTATGACTGGAAAATTCCAGTTTCCTTCCCTTACGTTTGTAAGGTATATTTGTTGGCATGATATGTTCAAATTCCTTGTTTTTCTCTTTTTGATGCTTATGTATTTTAGCTAATAAAATATTATTTAGTTCCTCTTGACCTTTTAGGATTCGTTCATTATCCTCCTTAACTCATTTTAGTAGTGATCTTAATTCATTAAGAGTTCTTTGCAGTTAAGATTTATTGGCTTGAATTTAATTCAAGTTTACCCAGATCTCCCCATACCTTAAATTGTCATCTTCATTATTTATAGGAATTCTTGGGGGAGACTCTTCTTGTGCAGAAATCCCTACTTTTTCCATGATTTTCCTTGAAAAATAAAGTTATCCTTCTCTTCTTGTTTTGTAAGATATTTAAATATAAAAAAATAAAGTTAAATTAGTTTCCCAGTTTCTTTAATAGTTTTAGAGTTGAGTCTATTCCGGCCTAGTGTTGTAACCATGCTCTGATACCATTTTGACACACACCCCAAAATTCTTAAAAAAAATGTGCATCCATTTAACTAGAAATAATCATACAACTCTTAACAAGAAAATTTACTCATGAATTAAGATAATGATGCTTATGAAAGTTACTTATATAATTTCTCTTCATATTCTAAGTTTCACTAGCCGCGGTAATGGTGAACTCCATCCGTTGCATAAAACCACATCCGAAGGTGATGTTTTACAGTTTCTTTCTTTGGTTTTTATTGTCGTTATTAGGGCCTTACTATCCAAAGGGTTGGGGGACTATACCATAGTCTTAGTCCCACCTTGCAATGCAATAATGTTTTTATGAAGTACCTAGGCTATAGTCACACCTTACAACACTTATACCATGCACCTAGGCTATGATAAGGCTCATAAAGGACTTGGTCCTAATGGCATGAAGGTGTAGGGCTTAAACATGTATTCGCTAAGGTTTTTAATGTTAATATATATGATATGTTGTTGGCTTATATTGCAATGGTTTTTGTATTATACCGTATGGTTCTTAGCATAGTTTACAAGGTTCGAATTAATGATTGCAAAAGCCAACATTCATCTGGCCGAGGGTTTAAAAGTGTTGTGATTTTAATTGACTTTCCTTAAAAGTGTTTCTTGGATGTGAGTTGACAGCGTAGCCCAGATTCCATGCTCACCTCGAGATATCATCTTGGGCATCCAATTGTAAGGTTCTGTAGTTAGGGTTTTGTGAGAGTTTAATCCTTGGATTTACTTGTCAAAACCATGCATTCTTGTTTGTTTGGTTTGTAAGAGGGAGAGAGTCAAGTTGCACTATGTTAATCGAAACGATTTTGGTTTCTTTGTGTAACTGCTCCAAGTGATTGATGGCAATGTAACTTGTTTCTTTCCAAGGTGTTCTTGCACTTGTCCATGGCATATATGGCCATTTGCAACTCGTTGCTTCTCTCAGTGAGCTATTCCAGTTCGGCGTTGCCTTCACTGGGTATGTTTGGTCTTAATGTTGTAAGTTTTTAAATGAAGTTTCTTTATAATGTTGATGTATTTGTAACTTCGAAATGTATTTATCCATATTTCTTATGTATTGTAACCCGATGTTTATTCCGGGATGTATTTGTGATGTACTTGAGTCATGTCATACCCCGATGTTTATTCCAGGAAGTTTCTATAATAAGAAATTCATGTCAATTCATTGTGGGTAACCCTCCTATTGGTCAAGGGTTAAAGTCCCCATAGTTATGGGGCCCTAGGGTTATTAGACTATCCTAGTGATGTCGACCCTAGGTGAGTCATTGTAAGTCAGGACAATAGTGCCCACTATTGTGTTACCCTCCTGTTGGTCGGAGGAGGCAAAGTCCCCACAAGTTGTGGGGCACTAGGGTTATTAGACACTACTAGAGATGTCGGCTCTAGTAAGTAATTATTAAGTGAGGCCGACATGTTGGAGTGGGTTCCAATTGAATAGAATAATATAAATAGAGAGTGAGTCTCTCTATTTACAACACACACACTCACTCATTGGGGCACATGAGTGAGAGAAGAGAAGCTCTCTCTATGTGAGAGAGAGAGATTGCTGCTGTCCGAAGATCATCTTTATGTTTTTGGGTTTTAATTTTGGTGTTGATTCTATCTCTGAGGAAGTTACAAGGGTTTATCCTTTATGGTTTCCCTGAGGAAAATTATTTTTGTCTCTTGTCTCTTGTGTTTTATTACTCTGCATGTTATTCTCTCAGTTAAAGATCCTAAGATCATAACACTAGCTTGTATGATAAAAATCTATCATGGTATCAGAGCTAACCTGAGAAGAAGACATTATGCAGTTGTAGAAACTAGGGCTTCTTGATTTTTGGGTCTCTCTCCACAATCCATCAACAAAATTATGCTGGGGTGACTCTCCATTGAAGGGCGCATCTTTCTGTTGAAGCAAAATTCAATTCCAAGCATTTTCAGTTTTCGATGCAGAAGTTAGGGACTTTTACAGAAGAGGAATTTTTGAGTGAGCACGACATAGAATTTTTATCCTCATAAAAATTGAATTTTAAAGACCTGGATCAAGAAATTTGGTTGGGTGAAACTCCGGGAGAGGTCAAACCTTAGTTTGACCCCGAGTTAGAAAAACCCTAAATACTAAAACTACTAAGTTTTGGTACGTTCATTATATCCCAATATTGGAAAAGTCTCAGAAGCTAAAAATTGCAAGGGACGAATAAAACATCTTGATGAACACTATGTAAAAAATGCGGACTCATATTCACTATATTCTAGGAGATATGATCCCTCCAATTTAGGGTTCTAGCCTCTTCCAAAATTCATCCCTAAACAGGACACTTGGGGATAATTGCTACAGCTTGGGATACAGAATCCCAAATGGAATTTAGGAAGCTGTTCCAAAAATGATACAGAATATAATTTCTATGGTCTGAATTGTAGACCCAAAAGATGAAACAGTGAGACGTGGAAGTCCATACAACTTCGTTGTTTTGAACAGTATAGTAACAGGTCACCTTAGAAAAAGGATCATAAATCCCAATTGGTGAAACAAATTCTGATGAAACCTATGGTGCTGGATCAGGGACATGCGTGGTTACCTCAGTACAAAATTTCAAACGCAAAGGAGCATTAATTTCGGAGATACCACAGAAACAATGATAGGAATTTTAGCAGAAGAAATTGGAAAACTAGGGCTTCCTATTCTGGGAGCTTCCCTCCACTGTTTTCAGAAAAAGAGTACATTGGATAGCTCCATTTTAAGAGATATATTTGTCTATCCAATTAGATCTAAAATATTCCAAGTTTTGGAAATTAGGGTTTCTATGACAAACCCTAGATCAGCCAGCTCCAGAACTAGGACGGACACCTCAAATCGGTAAGATCTAATCCTTTGCTATTTTCATTTCAGGTTCTCATTTCAAAGTGATCTATCACATCAACTTGATGATAAGCTTGGTGAAGTTGACTGCTTCCAATTATGGAAGTATATGATCTCTCTGAAGAAAATGAAATGGACACCTACATGAGTAGAGAGGTTCCAGTTCTAGAGGGAGATGAGGATAAAAGCCTTACACGAGAAGAACTTGGTCAAGGCCAAGAAGATCATTGCTAATTTAATCACGAATCAACTTGTACCACAAGTGTCTTCCCTAAATACACCAAAAATGTTTAATTCCTTGACCAAGCTATTTGAAGGGAAGAACATACATCAAAAGATGACCTTCAGAAACCAGTTGAAGAATGTGAAGATCAAGCTCTCACCATCAGAATATGATCCCTCAAGAGATGAGGAATATGAAGAGATCAACTCTTGAAGTACCTCTTATCCACCTTAGCATTTGGATAAGAAACGATGCCATCATGAATGAATAAGAATATGAAGCGAAAGGCTTAAGAAGGAGTCTACCCATGAAACAAATAAAGATAAGTATTCAATTGTCATTCCATGATATTCTTTTGTTATGCATTTGTTTATATTCAGTTGATATATTATGCATGATAGGATGTTTGCATTAATGACAGTATACTACTAATATGCATGTGATGGGTAAGTAGCTCATGGTGCTATACAAATCTCCATTGCTACTTATCTAGAATGAAAGCTCGTTGCTGACATATTGGATTACTGCACAATCTCAATGTTGTCCTGGTAGAGATGGAAGGCATCTTGAAAGTTTTCATGAGATATGGATGAATGTTGTATTGGCTAAAGTAGTTGCACGATCATATATTTATGCATAAGAACTTTCCAGTATGAATCTTCCTTATGAAATGTTTCTAACCATACAAATGCATTTGACTTGTAGGAAAGATTGCGTACATAATCGCCTATAAGCAAAGAAGAATGAGACTTGTTCCATAGAACAAGTGACGACAGTTCCAAGATGAAAAATAATATGATGAATACAGTAACATCATTGGTGCAGAATCTTCCAAGAAGAAAGTGAAGATGAGTTCAAGAATGGGAATACTAGTTCAAGAAGAAATATCACGTACATAATCGCCTAC
This sequence comes from Pseudotsuga menziesii, assembly GCA_001517045.1. Taxonomy (NCBI): domain Eukaryota; kingdom Viridiplantae; phylum Streptophyta; class Pinopsida; order Pinales; family Pinaceae; genus Pseudotsuga; species Pseudotsuga menziesii. Next base: position 173,856 of record LPNX011015901.1, read on the forward strand.
ATGCAAAGAAGAATGAGACTTGTTTCAGAGAACAAGTGACGACGGTTCAAAGATGAAAAATAATATGATGAATACAACGACATCATTGGTGTAGAATATTCCAAGAAGAAAGGGAAGACCAATTCAATAAGAATGATGTCTAGGATGCAGTATTCAGACCTGAAGAGAAGTTCATAGTTCCATCATGCAGTAGATGGAAACATCGTGGGACACAAGACAATATTCGTAGCACGAGACTTCTCACAGCCATTTGCAGCCACTGAGAGTTGAAACACATACATGATGAGCTTGATGAAGATCTTAACCCTTTCGACAAGGTTGAAGATGAAATTATATACACTAGATGGATACATAGAATATTAGTAGCATAGGAAGCTACTTGTCACTTCGGTACAAAATGTTTTAGTACATATAGTACGAAAGACAGAGGGAGTATGATGCTTCGCTTCAGAGGGAGTGATTATAGAATATCGTGAGTTTTGACATGGTACGACAGGATGGACAGATTACTAAGAGTAAAGCAGATTCCAACCTTTCCTTCAAGATTGAAGGCGAAAGACCAGTGATGCTCCTGTTATGTGTCGATGCACTATTTTTTCTAGGCAAGGAGGTGTTGCAGAATACGGATGGAATCTTCCTTAGATAAAGGAAGTATGTTGTAGAGATCCTAAAGAGGTTTGGGATGATGGACTGCAAGGCCATGACCACACCTATGGAATCGAACATGAATCTATTGAATAATGCTTCATCAGAGATTATTGATGCCACGATGTATTGTCAATTGATGTACCTGACAAATGCAAGATCAGATATTTTCTTTTCCATGAACACATTAAGACATGTTCACTTGATTACTGCAAAGCATATTTTGAGGTAGCTGAGGGGTACAATTGATTATGGGATCAAGTACGATGCGAATTAGATGATTAACCTGGAGGGTTATGTTGATTCAGATTGGGAAAGCAGTGCCTTCGATAGGAAGAGCACTTCAGGGTGTTGCTTCAGTATGGGATTAGGTGTGATCTCCTGGTTTAGTAGGAAGCAATCCTGTGTGGAACTAAGTATTGTTGAAGCAGATTATGTCACAACTTGTTTAGCTAGTTGTGAGGCAGCATCGCTACGAAAGCTACTGTCTAATTTATTTGATCTCCAGATGGATGCTACTTGTATACATTGTGACAAACATAGTTGAGTGAAGTTGTCAAAGAATCCAATGTTCCATGACAAGTCGAAGCATATCGATATAAAGTATCACTATATCAAGGATATGGTATAGAGGGGAGCATTGAAGCTCCAGTATGTTGCGATGAAGGAACAAATAGCTAATGTGTTGATGAAGCCATTGGCTAGGGTGAAGTTCGAGTACATCAGGGAGAAGCTCGGTGTTCTCCATATCAAGGTTTCATCTAAAGGAAAGCGATGAGATCCATAGCCATTCTGTCATGGTGAGAGGATTGGTTCCTTCCATGTCAGATATGAGTGCTAAGATCCATAGCCATTCTGACAAGTAGGTCAGATATAAGGGCTGAGCCATTTTGTCATGGTGAGAGGATTGGTTCCTTCCATGTCAAATATGATTGCTAAGATCCATAGCCATTCTGACAAGTAGGTATGATATAAGGGCTGAGCCATTATGTCATGGTGATAGGATTTGGTTCCTTCCATGTCAGATATGAGTGTTGAATTCCATTGTTGGAATGGAGGTACCTAGTTAGTTACCAGGAACGCTCAGTTTAAGGCTGAAAGAGCCATTATGATGAGTAGGTTAGATATAAGGGCTGAGCCATTCTATCATGGCCAAAGGATTAGGTTCCTCCCATGTCAGATGTGAGTACCGGCCATTCTGATGAGTAGGTCAGATGTAAGGGCTACTGCCACTCTCCAGGAGAGTGGAGACACATGGTCCTTTACCAGGTAGCTCAGTCTCGGACTGGGGTCCATTCTAACGAGGGTGTACGATTTGGTTCCCACTAGGTCAGATGTGAGTGCATGCCTTTCTGACGAGTAGGTCAGATGCGAGTGCTAGCCATTCTGATGTAGGACGAGATCCTACATAGATGCAAGGGATATTTCCTTTCTAACGAGTAGGTCAGATGTGAGTGTTAGCCATTCTGATGGGATTGTAGGACTAGGTCCTGCATGATTAGATGTAAGGGCTACTGCCTTTCTGATGAGCAAGTTAGATGTGAGTGCTAGCCATTCTGATTAGTAGGTCAGATGTAAGTGCTACCAAAGACCTATGAGGAGGTAGGCATACACCCAGCATGAAAGAAGGATGGCTCTATAGAACTTCCTGTGACAAGAAGAATCATGAAATAGCACCCATGATGATCCAGATCGAGTGATGATCTAGATCTAGTGAAGATGATCCAGTAGTGATGATCCAGATTGAGTGATGATCCAAATCAAGTGAAGATGATCCAGTAGTGATGATCCAGATTGAGTAATGATCCAGATCCTGTGATGATGTCTAGTGATGATCCAGATCCCATGTTGATCCAGATCTAGTGATGATGTCCAGATTCAGTGATGATCTCCAATGATGATCTAGATCTAGTGATGATCTAGATCTAGTGATGATGATGATCCAGATCGAGTGATGATCTAGATTCAGTGGTGATGATCCAGATCGAGTGATGATCCAGATCCAATGATGATGATCCATATCAAGTGATGATCCAGTTCCAGATGAAGATGACTTGAAGATGAAGATGACGAGAACTCAATGATGATCCAGATGATACAGAGAAGAAGAATTGCGGTGATAAATTGTGTCGGGAGAATACTTTCCTAGTTAAGAGGGAGTGTTGATGTATTTGTAACTTCGAAATGTATTCATCCGTATTTCTTATGTATTGTAAACCTATGTTTATTTCAGGATTTATTTTTGATGTACTTGAGTCATGTCATACCCCGATGTTTATTCCGGAAAGTTTCTATAATGAGAAATTCATGTCAAGTCATTGTGGGTAACCCTCCTATTGGTCAAGGGTTAAATTCCACATAGTTATGGGGCCCTAGGGTTATTAGAATATCCTATTGAAGTCAACCCTAGGTGAGTCATTGTAAGTCAGGGCAAAAGTCCACACCGTTGTGTTACCCTCCTGTTGGTCGAAGGAGGCAAAGTACCCACAAGTTGTGGGGCACTGGGGTTATTAGACACTCCTAGAGATGACGGTTCTAGTAAGTAATTGTTAAGTGAGGCCGACATGTTGGAGTGGGTTGCAACTGAACAAAAGAATATAAATAGAGAGTGAGTCTCTCTATTTACAAAAAACACACTCACTCATTGGGGCGCATGAGTGGGAGAAGATAAGCTTTGTCAGTGAGAGAGAGAGAGAGACTGCTACTATCGGGAGATAATCTTTATGTTTTTGGGTTTTACTTTTGGTGTTGATTCTATATTTGAGGAAGTTGCGGGGTTTTCTTCTTTATGGTTTCCCTAAGGAAAATTATTTGTGTCTCTTGTCTCTTGTGTTTTATTGCTATGCATGTTATTCTCTTAGTTAAAGATCCTAATATCATAATGCTAGATAGTATGATAAAAATCTAACATCTAAATCTTAATTGTAACTTATTCTGCAACGTTGGTTTGTGTACGAAGAGGAGGGATAAGGGTCTTCTTGGAGGTGTGAACTCATGGCCTCTCTGCAAGTCACACAAGTTAAAAAGGGAAATGGCATTTAGCCCTAAGATCAAAATTGTTTTACATGATTTAATAGAATGCTTTAAACTACCACTAATGCCTTTGTTGTAGGTTGGCAACGTTGGCGAGGAAGGAGACATGTTCACCTACTTCGAGGTCTGCATCTTAGAATGCCCTAGGTAAAGAACAAAAAATACATCTTTGGTTTTTCATACTATACAAAAATGCATCTAGTTTTGCTAATATATAAAGTATGGTTTGCTACAATTATTAAAATCCTGACCGTAATGCTCTAGCTGTGCACAAGATAAGTTTTTTGTGTGTTTTTGTTCATATCCCATGGGGTTTACACTCTGTTTTATAGATGAATTTTAAAGCCTCTCTGCTTAGAATTTGGTTTAAGTACATTATGGTTTATTTTAATCCTTGCATGGGTACTTTGGGTGGCATTGTTGATGGTCTTCCCACCACTTCTCTTACTCTGTATTTGAGGTTTATTTATGGTTTTTAACAAACGTGGAAGCCATTGTAGATGGTCTTACATCCACACACTCTATGCGTACATTGTCTGATAAATGTTACTGTATATATAAATGAAATGACTGTTAGGGTCTTTGTTGTGAATTACTTTGTGGTTATTATTTTGACTTATTTACTGGTTGTCATCTTTCGATGGTCTAACGACCATGAATATGTTTTGATAATAATACCTTAGTTATCTTTACACAACACTAGTTAGTTAGTGTATAAGAGTCTTGTGCTTATCTTTTCTGTAATGATGGCAACCATAAAAATGGGCTTACGACCTTCATTGTTTAACTTATTATTGTTTATACAACCCATTGGGTCTTGCGATTTTTGTGGAGTAGTTTTAACTATGGAAATCATGGTTTAAAAGATAGTATGCATGCATGTAATTTGTTTTGTATTTAATATTGATGTTCTTATTGTATTACATTAATGCTCGGTGGCCATCATAGATGGGCTTACTACCGGTGTTTGAAAATGGAATACTTTCTTTTGCGATTTGTTTACACTTGTAAAATAGATTTAGTTTGATTCCTTGAATGTGGTTAATGGATGTTAGCATTAAATCCATCATGGATTTGGTTGGGTAAGTTATATGTTAGTTATAATTATCCCTTAGGTGAGTGTTGGTATAATATCTATACTGTATATAAATAACTCTACGACTCATCATTGCAATTCTTGGATTAGTAGTTGGCTAGATTATAACTCCTAAATATTTGTCTTTTTTTGTAAATCATTTGATCTTAGTTTATCTAATTAGTTTTCCTTGGTTTGTATGCGACTGTACATAGTTTAATATTTTAACATATTAACTTTAACTACTATAAGCTAAAATTAACTAGGTCTACAACATGCCAAAGAACATATATAATTCATTGATATATAAGCATTTAAGGAAAGAATTCGATTCTACAACATATAAGCCATTTAGACTCCATAAGCAGATTGGTTAGATAACGGTGCACTAAACATCCTAATACATTAAAACATAGAATAAGAATGTGACACCACTTGGAAAACATAAATAGAATAGTCGTTCCTCCCAACCAACTCTGAGAGCATCCAAGTTACTTGTTCAAGAACCCCAAGCATGTTAGTTGAACCACAAGAGAAAAATCCACTTAATGAGCCATCTCTTGCATTATCAAATTCAATCCCCGTCCACCCTAGCTTACTCCTTGCTAATGACAATACTATTATATAGTATTTTGCATAGGACTTGATCATTTATGAGCTTGGTGCTCTTTAGCACTCAACTAGTAGTTGTAACCTGATTTTGGGGAAAATGTCTTCTTCAAGCACTTGTTTTTTCCTCTTGTGTCACCAAATACTCACTTTCTCTCAAACATATTAAAATAATAAATAAAAAAAATTAGAGAGTAAATTAATATAACAAATATGTAATTTTGATTAAATCAAACATATTTAATTTGTTTGAACCAACTTTTTTTTAATAATAAATTTTTAATTTCCATAATTTTTAGGTAATAACAATTCTCTATTACTATGCTCTAGGAGGCCTCCCTACTTGCAACAATTAAAAAAGAAATCATATTATATTCATAAAAATATATATTGCTTTCTTCAATGCAAAAGGCCATTCGTGAGTCACAATGATTAATATTGACTAATAAAAAATTGCTATAAAAATTCCGTCCAAATGATTAATATTGACTAATAAAAAATTGCTATAAAAATTCGTCCAAATGATTAATATTGATGGATCAAAGCTACTATATGCGTTCTCCTTAGTGGATATCCTCATCAAGAATTAATCCATTTTTCAAATAAATTAAAATAAATATATATTTGTAACGGTTTCCCGAAAGTAAGATGGACATGCTCCAAGAAATATACACCGATATCGACTAGTAAAGAGTTGAATTTTCGCAGTGCGCGGAGGAGGAGCGTACTAAAAGCGTGACGAAGACTTTGAATAGCATGCATTTTATCCGTTCTCCGGTTATATACTCTCGGGGACTCCGTTCTCCAGTTATATACTCTCGGGGACTTTGAATAGCATGCATTTTATCCATTATCCGTTCTAAGAGACTCATAAAGTGAATAAAATTCGAAGTCTCCACTCACGACAAGTTATCTGATTTTTTTTTGTAATTTCAGAATATGACAGAATTCGAACCTGAGAAGCCCACGCTGACAAACGGAGTCCCAACCCACCGCCACTGTGCTAAAAAAGTTTTCACGAAGTTATTTCAGTCCATATTATAAACTCCAAGTATCAATAGTGTGTATGCATTTCATTCATAGCATTGACTACGTGAAGGAAAAGCGTTTAGAGGGATCAATCTATCGAGTTGTACTGAAAAAAAATTGTGAAAAACACTATTTGTAGTACATGAATAATAACTATTGAGAAGTAAATAGTTGTATCTTTGTAAAAGAAATTAGAGTGGTTACTAATATACAATAATAATGAACAGAGTTGAAAATGTAGAAGAGATCAAGCTAGTGGAGAATAAACCAGGAGTGTTGAGAGTTTCCCAGCTATATAAAAATGAAAAAATCAACTAAAGATTGAATATTTGTTTTAACTATCAGTTTTTGGTGGTAATATAAATCCTTTACGTAAGTTTAGTTTATGCTACACTTATTTTATATATTTTATATGTGAAGTGTGTAAAAATGATGGATAAATCCCATTTATTAAAAAGTTAAAATAATTTTACTTTGTTTTAAATGATTTCAATTTTATCTTGTGTAAAAACCTTTTTTTTATATAAATAACAATTACGGGTTATGTTAAAGGGTAATAAAAAGTAAACCAAAAATTACAATAAACAAATAAAACTGTAAATTTGTGCAGTAAAAGTTACCGAACAATTTTTCCTTGATCATCCTGTTAAGGAATTCACATCTTGGAATTGTTCTAAATAATTATTAAACCCACATACTCACGATACATTCTTATTAAACTCTGCAAATTTAATAAATATTTAGTAAATATCTTATCCTAGGGAAATTCCATATAGACATGCCCATATAATAGAGCGAACATATAAATATAAAGTAGCCATGTTTATTGCCAATTATGAGGTATATTCATGCGGGTTATATCACTTAGAAATTAAAACAGAGAATGGGTTGAGTGACTGTATATTGTCTGCTAAACTGTTGGTGTTCTCTTGAGTAGATATCCATCTTCACTGCATTCAAGCTCGGGAGCTCAAACAGATCAGAACTCGAATCACTGCTGCCGGAGTCATCACCATTTTCGTCCTCCACCTCCTCTTGGAGTCTTTGCGATCCTGATGATATATTAAATACTCGGAAGGAATCACACCCTTTTCTCACAAATGAACTCGCCTCACGTTTTTGCTCGGAAGTGGCAGGCTATGTTTGTTATGATTCTCCACTATCTTCAAGTCCTTCTCCCTACAGGGTCGACCATATTCGTCCAATATTGCAGTACTGGTTAGATAAAATTTGACAGATCTTCGGATACCTTTCTGAGGAAACCGATTGTTGTTCACAAAGGAAGACTTGAGCTGTTTAGGATCATGACAGGAAGAAGCTTGATTGATTAACGAGAATTCATCATACCTCTTCGTGTTCATAGAATGCTCACTTTTGCGGACATTGCAGATAAGATTGGGCTTGTAAATGTCGCAGTGATGCAGCAGCCAGCTCGATGAATTGGAATTAGGAGTCGTGGAATCTGTCGATGTGCAGTTACTAGTCACAGACGACACCGAACAAACTGAAACGGAAGTTCATTGCGGCCTCGCCGCTTCTTTCACCTTTTTCCGATGTTTATCGACTTTTTCACTTGGACTTTTCCCAGAGGCAGAGCTCAAATTTATATCAGAAATCAACAAGTGAACAACAATTGGATTTGAATATTGCAATTAATTACCTTGATTGTGACTGCAAACATGCTAAATCTGGTACTACATTTCTCAGGATGGCGAGGCAATGGATATTTTAGTATAGGATGAATTTCTTCTGAAATTGTTTTGAAAATAAAAAGAAAAGTATCTACGTTAACATTTTCTTAAAAATAAAATAGATAAAATAGATTCTCCGTTATTTCCGGGCACTGTTCTCATGCATAATAAAATACGGATGAGTCCAAATAGACATACATATCCCCAAAATAGAAACGTTTTTTCAAAACACTGTCTTCCGATACAGAGATCCGGATCAGTTGAGTCTCTTGGTTGTTTGTCCATGCCACACGAATTATCATAAACTATTTCTGCAATTTCACCGAATTTCATCGAAAAACGAGAGAACCAAACGCAATGTTTGCCTCAACAATGTTGTGGTTCTGGGAAAAATGGAGAGGAAGAGCCAAAGAGGTTTAATAAGAATTTTTAGGTTTTGGATTTGGGCTAGGTGAAACATGAGCATGTTTCCAGCTTGGATTTTAACTGAGACATATTTTAAATGCTTAGTTCTGAAAAAAAATCACTTAGCTTTAAAATTCAGGCATGGTTGAAGATGGTGATTTTTTTGTTACAAAAGTTACAAATTATGAATAGACAAAAGTTACATCTTCGTAATCTCTGTCATAATAAATTAGATAAATATTTCAATATCTTTCTCTTATTAATAACCAACATAATATAGATAAATGTTACAAGATCTCCACAAACATTACAACATCTCTCATATAATAACGTTACATCCACAAACTTGTAGAGCTCCGCTCGGTGCAATCAACAACTTTGAATAGCACCCACTTGCTTCCTGTGCATGTGGTCAATTCTACCGTTCTATTCCTCAGATATCCTCTTCAAGCTCAATCATCCTCGTTGTCCGCGACTATTGACATCTTTGGACGGACTTCATAGATTAAAACAATATATATTACCTATTGTGTACAATCTACATGAAAGTAGTATCAGCGCCTCTTCAAAAATAGTTCACATGGCCATTCTAGCAGAATCATAGAACACAGATGCTGTACTTCCGGGGTAGAGAGAGTTAATGAGTCTTCCAGGTTTCAGATTCTATCCCACGGAAGAGGAGCTGCTGGGCTTCTATCTCAAGAAAACAGTCCCTCCACAGAATTATACCGACCTTGGACTTGTATCGATATGATCCATGGGAGTTACCAGGTACAGTACTTGACCCTCCGCTTCTTCCCTTGTTTTCTAGTAAACATGAAATTTCAAAGAATATTTATTGATATATTCCTATTCTTGAAGATTTAGCCAATGTTGGGGAGAGGCAATGGTTCTTCTTCGTCCCAAGATATCATACAAAATTCGCTCGGCCGAATAGAATGACAGTGTCGGGTTACTGGAAAGCTACCGGTTCAGACAGAGCAGTTCGCAACGAGCTGCTTTTGAGTGCATCGGTCTGAAGAAAACTCTGGTGTTTTATAAAGGAAAACAATCGCGCGGGCAGGAGACAGAGTGGATCATGAATGAGTATAGACTTCCGGACATGATCTCGTCCGCCCCCAAGGTGATAAATTCTTTTATTCGTTTTTGTTATTATGTTTTCTTTATGTCATAGCTTCTAATGATCTCGACATTCTGGTTAGAGTGTCCACCCTAAACCAGGTTATCATTTCTAAATTTTCATGTGCACAGGAAAATTCATAAGCTTGCACATGATAATTGAAAGTCTGTACATAATAACTAAATACTTTATAAGCTTGCACATAATAATTGAAAGTTTGTACATAATACCTAATAACTAAATACTGTGATTTATTTATAAATTTATTCTGAAAAAAGCAAAAACCATTATTTTTAATCTTTTCATACAATTAAATAAACAAAGCTTAAAAACAGTTATATATAGACAAAACACCAAGTAGAGAGGAGGTATTTTACAGCACTCCATCAAACCTTATTACAAGTAGAAGAGTTAGGTGTTTTATCTTCATTAGCTAGAGTAGCCAGTTATTCTACTCTATCAAATCTTATTAGGCCTACATATTTTAGAATTTTTGGTGGACTACATTTATACTCTATGCTTTTTCATCTACTCATTAGAATGAGACAAATGTAGTGTCAATATTGATTTTATGGGAGTCGTCCAAGATTAAAAGAGAATGATATAATTATCTAGAATGAGACAATTGTAATGTTCAGATTGATTCTATAGGCATTGTCCAAAATTAATAATTAATAATTTGAAAATAATAAAAAAATATATTAATTAACATGTGATAAGTACACTTAGTTATAGTTGTAAAAATTAAAATTAATTTTTAACTATTGGATTATTAAATAAAACTAAGAGTTTACCAAGATCTAATTATTAGATACAACTATTTAAACTCCAATGATGATTATAGAACTATTACTTTAACTTCAACTAGTTATATTGCATAACTATTAGATACAACTATTAGCTTGACTCCAATGATTTTACAACTATTAGCCTAATTTCAAGTGTAATCACTTAAGGGTTAGTCCAATGCATTTGGCATCTAGGAGTCTAGCTAATGTACACTCATGTAAGAGTGAAATTGCATGTGCGGATTGGAGCTTTGGAGCGGAGCGTTAAACTGACATCAATGGAGTTTGTACAAAACGTACACTAGGAGATAGCTGATTTACTGCTATGGTGATGAATGTTGCACTTTTGACATGTTGTCGGGTATCATTTATTTGACTTTTTGGTATTGATAATTTGATATGTACGTATTTGCACTTGGGTGAACTTGCAGCTAGACACGTATCCCGGCTGATCTTGTTGCTGGATTCAACTTTTTGGAGATCGATATTGTATTAAAATCTTCGGCATTGTTTGCTGTAAATGTGGCATGGTGACGGGTTGTTATTATTGTTCTGAATTCGTGGGGATTTTCATATTCATCAAGGTCTAATCCTTTCATTAGATTTTCTTATCCTTTGGTGGTCGCGTTTTCGTGTGACAGTGGTTTTCCATCCCAAGTTCTTTGCTTGCAGGAGTGTTTTCTTTGTTTTGACACAGTTTATGATATGTCTCTTCGGGATGCTAAAGCGTTAGCGGGCTCTCCTCAGAGCACTTGGGTTTTTAACTCCTCGAGGGTGATCCCTAATAAGGTTTCTAAGCTTAGTTTGAGCTTGCTACCACTACTGCAAGGAAGGGCATCTAGTGTGCAAAAGCATTCAGACTTTTCCTTTGGTGGGGTTTTTGCTGTGAAACTGATGGAGTCAGGCATTAATTTGGATGCGGCTTATGGTCGGAGTTTTTTGCCGGGGGATGGGAGAGATTCTTATGTTAATGTCTTGTTTTTAGGGTTTTCACCTCTTGTTTCTCCATTATCTGGTTAGGAGGATATTGTTGCGCTGGGTTCTTCAGATTTGGATCTGTCTTTAAAACCTTCTGTCAAGAAAGTGTCCCCTTTGTTTGATAATTTATGGAAGGTCGATGAATCTGATGGGTTCGTTGATTGCGGGGCTCCTCAAAAACCCTCGAATGGGTCTCTTTAGCACTTTGCATTGAAGAAGGGTTCTCTTAAGAAAACTCGTAAATATGTTCGTAAACAGGATAAACCCTTGCTTCTGGTGGTGGGTGAGGATGTTCCCTTAAACGAGATCGTGCTTACCAATGCACTCACACTCGTGGGTCGGTTTGGAGGGAGAAAGATCAACGCTGATGGTATTCATAGTTGGGTATTGGATTCTTGGCTGCAGGTGGTTAGCCTCTGTCCGAAGAGTTTTATTCTTCCTAGGGGTTGGTTGGCATTCAAGTTTCAGAATACTATTGATTTGGATGTCATACTAAAAGGGTTATGGAAATGGGACAATTCGGGACTTTTTCTTAAGCGCTCGACGCCTTTATTTGATCCTCGCATTGAGGGGTATGAATCTATTCCCATATGGGTTAAACTGTCTAATCTACCTTTCGAGTTTTGGTCTATGGAATTCTTTAGGATGCTTGGTAATGTACTTGGGACATTTCTTGAGGCTGATATGTCCTTTTTAGAAACTGGTATCTGTTGTCTAGGGAAAGTGTTGGTCCTTTTGGATATGCGCAATGGTCTTGTTGAAGACTACCTAAAGACATTGTCATTAAGAAAGGAGAGTCTGTTTTTACTCAGCCTTTAGATTATGTTGGTTTTCCTTTTCCAATGTAATCACTGTCATTGTTATGGTCATCTTTTAGCCCATTGTCATTTACCTCTTTTAAAGAAACAGTCGTTTATTTCTCCCGAGTCCAAATTTGTTTGGCGAGTCAAGAAATTTGATCCTGATGATTTTTCTTTGTCCCTATTAGCTGGTTGGGAGGGTTTTTTGCCTTTGGATACTGATATATGTCGTGAAAATATTAAAACTAATGCCCCCACGATCTGTAAAATATATGAAACTAATGCCGAGGAGATCTGTGATCCGACACTTATACCTTTGAGTCTCGCATGCTTGGTGGATCTTGAGGAGGGTACTATACTCGGTAAATGTTTAGAGGCTAGAGTGGAACATATGGATAATTTTTTTTTGGGTGATTCCAGTCTTAGGGATTGAGGGTTTATCTCTCCTATTAAGGTTTTTAAGGGTACTCGTTCTCGATATTTGCTTAGATCTAGTTCTAAGTTCTTGGTGGATTCTATCTCTTCTGTTGGAATTAGGGGATTATTGACTCCTACAAATTTTAGTGAATCTATGGAGGATACTGAACATTCTGATGTTTCTGGGGCACTTAGAGAAGTGGATGCCCGTATTAGGGTTTCTTTATGATAGTGATGACTCTTAACTATAGAGGTTTAGCTAGTAAACCTAAAAAACTAGATATCTATAGGTTGGTGGCTCATCAGTCTACTGATGCTCTATTTTTACAAGAAACTATGGGTAATGGGGTTCTGTTTGCTAGTAATATGGAATTTTTATTGCCTCGTTGGACTTTTTTTTCTGTTGATGCTAAAGGCAAATCAGGGGGTTTGCCTGTGGGTTGGAGAAATTGTTTTTTACATTTCTTCAATTCTTGGGCAATGGATTCGGGATTATGTGTAGCTCTCTATTCGACCGAACTTAAAATGGAGTAATGTTTTTTTAATGTCTATGGACCTTATGTTGAGAGGCAAGGGTTCTGGAACAATCTATTGGATTTTGTCAGTCTTAACTGTACTAAGATTATTTTTGGTGGGTATCTGAATTTCTACATGGGTTTATCTGAGATTTGGGGAGATAAGGCTAGAAGGGATTGTTTGTCTGATTTTTTTGCAAAAATATTGGATGATCATGGCCTTGTGGATATAGTACCGAGTGTGATTCTACCCACTTGGACGAATAGAAGAGTTGGGAGTGAGAAAATTTGTAAACGTTTGGATAGATTGATGATTTTTGTTGATCTTTTGGAATTTGAGCTCTGCTTTCATCAATGGATGGGGTGTGGGGGGGACTCAGATCATCATCCTATTTTTTTACAAATTTTTGGTCATGACAAGATTTCACATAGTCCTTTCAAGTTTAATTCTCACTCACTGGAACATGAGGATTTGGTCATTTTACTGAAAAATACCTAGAAGGTGTATGATGAAAATTCTGATTTGTCTCATGCATCTCAATTTTCTGCTAATCTTAAAAAGATTAAAAATGTATCTATATGTTGGTGTGTTAAGAGGAAAGAATAGGAAATTAAAGAATTAGTAGAGATCGAGATTTTATTAGAGAATGCATGTACCAAATTAGGTTTTGGTTATTCTACTGATGATGATAAGGCTACTTTGTATGTGTTGGAATCTAGAAGAAGAAAGATTTTGTTGGATAGAGAAAATGAAACCAGACAGAAGAGTAGGGCTATCTGGTTACTATGTGGTGATGATAACACTCCTTTCTTCCATATATTTGCTAATTACAAAAAAATTGTTAATTCTATATGGAAGATAGCATGTGATAGGGGTAATATTGTCGAGGGATTTGAGTCTATTGCTCGGGCAGGTGTACAACACTTTGATACTTTGTTTCAAGCAGATGACAATCTACATTTGCCTAAGATTTTGGAAATTGCTAACAAATATCTTTCTGATATTTCTGAAACTGAAAATTTAGAACTTATGATTCCTGTTACACTTGGGGAAATTCAGTCTATTTTGTTAGCAAGTAAAAACGATAAGAGTGTTGGACTTGATGGGATCCTAGTGGAAGTTTATAGGGCACATTTTGATGTTTTGGGAAGTGATCTGTTAATATTTATTGAAGACTCGAGACTTTGTGGGAAAATACCTGCTATTTTTAATTCTACTTTTATTGCATTGATCCCTAAGATTGATTCTCCTAAGTCATTTGATGACTTCAGACCAATATCTTTTGTAATTTTATATATAAGATCATTGGTAAAATCATGTCTACTCGTATTAGAAAGATTTTGGGGAGAATTAGTTCTAAAGAACAGTTTAAGTTCTTGCCTAGAAGATAGATTCATGAAGCTGTTGGAATTATTCAGGAAGGTTTACATTCTATTCATTGTAAGTGTATGAAATCGGTGGTGCTAAAAATTGATTTATCTAAGGCATATGATCATGTAAATTGGACATTTTTACGTGTAATTATATCTAAAATGGGATTCTCAGTACCCTTTATTACCTGGGTGATGAGCTGCATTACTTCAGTTTCTTTTGTTGTACTTATTAATGGGGTGACTTCAACTTTTTTTAGATCTGGCTAGGGGCTTAGGAAAGGATGCCCTTTGGCTCCTTTACTTTTTCTTATTGTGGTAGAAGGATTGAGCAGGTATATCCTTACTGCACAAAATAGTGGGGATTTTTAGGGTATCTCTTTTGGTAACAATATTATTCTATCTCATATTTTGTTTGTGGATCATATTATATTGGTATTTGATGGTTCTGAACAGTCATTATTAACTTTATATGAGGTGTTGATGGTTTTTTGTAAAGCATCTGGAATGGTTATTAATGAGGACAAATCATCTTTTTATTATTCTGGATTGGAAGAATCTGAGTTGATTTCAATTCAGAACATATTTTCTTTTAATGTTGATAAAATTGAGTATGGTATGAAATATCTTGGTTTCCATCTAAAACCTTGTAGATATCTATTGAAAGATTGGGATTGGATCATTACAAAAGTGGAAAAGAGAATCAAGAACTCGAGTTTTAGATGGTTATCCAAGGGTGGAAAACTGATATTGGTGAAGTCTGTTCTTGAGGCCATTCAAGTATATTGGATGCATTGTTGGATACGAGTGGGTATTCTTGAAGGAATAAGGAAGATCTATTTCAAGTTCTGATGGTCTGGCAACAATGATTCTATTGGTTTACCTTGGTCTTCATGGAAGGTTTTGGCTAATCACAAATCTCTCGGAGGTTGGGGATTAAAAATTCCTGCATTATTTGCTAAATCACTTGCTGCTAAAAGTGTGTGGAATTTGATTAGTGGTACAGGACTTTGGGTGTAGATTGCAATTCAGAAATATATTACTCCCTTAATTTTATTAGATTGGATAAGGGTTTCTGTTAGGAAAAAGAAATGCATATCCATTTGTTGGAAAGTTGTACTTTGGTCATTTGATCTTATTGGACAGTCACTTCTGTGGAGAATTGGGACTGGATCAGAGATGCGTATTGGCATAGACCCTTGGCTTGGATGCAAATGGAGGAATTGTTTATCAGTCTCTATGATTGATAAACTTCATAATGCTGGTTTTTTTGTTTTGAAGGATATTGCTTTCCTTGGTACAATTTTACTTCAGGATTAGGGCCGGTTGAATGTTGATTTATTTGGTTTTGTGGACCAGGAAATCATAATTTGGAATAATTATGTTGCTTTACTGATATCCAGTCATGTTAGAATATCTATTGAGGATGATCAGCTGGTATGGAGTCTATCTAAAACAGGTAAGTACACTCCCAAAGTTGGTTATTTTCATCTTATTCAAGATAGGAATGAGATGGAAAGTTCCTGGTGGTGGAAGTGGTTATGGAAACTTAAATGTCCACCAAAATAAAAAAATCTATTGTTGGTTTTTATTTTCAGGAAAAGCACTTACGTGGGATATACTATGTAGGAAAGGCAGAGAAGGACTTGGCTAGTGTTATCTTTGCAAACTGAAGTCTAAAACTAATTCTCATATTGGTTTCAAATGTTCATTTACGAGGACAGTTTGGTCAGAAATCGAGTTGAAGTTAAGATATATAAATTTTTGGAATGGCATATTAGTTTTAGACTATGTAAAGAATTGGGTTTTGAATGCAGAGATCAGGTATAGATCTTTACCTATTATTGTTCCATGGTTCATATGGAAGGCTAGGAATCAATGTTGTTTTGAAGGTATTCAACCAAAGACTTATGTGGTATCATCCTTATGTTTGGGTTTACTATATTGTTATCCTTTGGATAACAGAGTTATGAAAATTAGAATGGTTGTTAATGAACATATTGACGAAGCATCACCTTGGGGGTATTTTGATGGCTCGGCAGCTGGAGTGCCACAGATCTGTGGGACTGGTGGTATACTGTATTTATCGGATGAGCACTCCTTTACATTTTTTGCTGGTCTGGGGTTGGGTACCAACAACTTTGCTGAGTTTTTAGCTTGACAGTTGCTTATCATTTTGGCTTTAAAGCAGGGGGTTCATACTTTGCATATTTTTGGGGATTCACAGTTGGTGATCAACTTGGTATCTGGTAAGTTCAGGATCAATAATCTTCTTCTTACTCTGGTCTTGCAGGAGGAGATCTGAATTTCTAATTTCCTTGTTAAAGTTGATTATAAGCATATTTATTGTGAAAGGAATTCTAAAGCTGATGCATTAGCTAAAGCAGGTGCTAATGTGGAGGAACGACATTGGAATATTCAGGAGTATAGTGGAACTGAAACTTATGAGACTTTTTAGATTTTCTAGGTATAAGGTTTGGGGGGTGAGTCACGAGACTTAATGGTGGCTTTTGCTGACAATTTAGTATTCTGATGATCATTTGATGGAAAAAAGAGACATTTTTTCTGAAGGTTGATATTTTGACACTTTGAAGGATAAATAGTCATGACATTTTTGAAGGATACTGACTTATCTTTTTTTCTTTGTTGATAAAGATTGAGTTAGATGATATATATATTTTACATAGTCTTTGAAGATTAAGAATTATATGTTTTAATATTTTGATGACATATATA
The DNA here is from genome assembly GCA_001517045.1 of Pseudotsuga menziesii. NCBI lineage: Eukaryota > Viridiplantae > Streptophyta > Pinopsida > Pinales > Pinaceae > Pseudotsuga > Pseudotsuga menziesii. The sequence goes on from LPNX011015901.1 coordinate 191,068, forward strand.
GTGAAAAACTACTTTGTGTTTAACTTACAAGATACAACTTTTGTTGATTGTACTTTAACTGTTTGATATTTTTGGGTTGGATATAATTTGATTTCTAATAAATTATTATCTATTGTAAAAGCATTTTTTGTGCTAAAGAATTGAGTAAATGGAAAGTAACTTGTAATTTTGATAATAAAGTTACGTTTTTTTCTATGGAAAAAAAAAGAGTGAATCTCCTAATAAAATAGTTAGATCTCCTAATAAAATTCTGTCAACTCCAATCATGACTTTTACTTAATTGCAATTGCCAATATATTAACTTTTAAATTAACCATTAGATACAACCATTTGCTTAACTCAAATAATGATACAACTATGAGACTAACTTCAATTATGACTTAACAACCATAATTAAGTGGTTGTTATATTAGCTTTACTATGAGATAACTCTTCTGAATATTTCAAACATATTAATCATAGTAATATGATTGTTGCTACTTACCTGTATTGTAATATTGAGAAAATGTTGTTACTTTAGTCAACTTCAATTTTTTTTTAACTATAAAAACTTTAAAATAAAAAGATAAAACCTGGGAATGATTGATAAATCTACTTACTGATTTAAAGATTCAATATAAACCGATGTTTCCCAAATCCAAAATTGTTTCCCAAACCCAAAATTTATATAAATTGAAAGAAAGAGATGTTTTCTTATGGTGGTTTTGCAGAAGAAATGTACAGTGGTTTTGTTGCAGTAATGTACTGTGGTTTTACTGAATTATTGTACGTTGGCCTGTGCAGAAAAAGATGGAGCTGGTGTTATGTCGGATATACAGAAAAGCTGTTACACAGAAGTCGATGGAACAGCTCGTTAAACATGATGACCTTGAAAGAGAAAAGCCCGTTGTAACTGAGATGTCGATTGAACAGGGTTTCGCTGACGAGGATGACAAAGAAGAACCTGTTATTTCAGGTGATGAAGGGAAGTCTGATTCAATCCTCGATACTGTTATCTGCCGTTCAAATCCTCTGACAGATGCCAACGTCTTTCCATTGCATCTCGGGATAGGTCAAACGGAGGATGAAGCTAGTATCTTTGACGACCTAATACCGATCATATGTTGTGAAGAAATTATCCAGATTCCATCGTAACATTATACCTGCTCTAACAAGTTATTAGCGTGTATGAAAGTAATTCGAATTTACGTGTTTTATATAGTAAAATAATACATTTTGTTGTATGATATTATTATAAATGAACATATTAAAGTTTTCCTGCATAGAGATTATGTTCGCAACACAAATTACCCGACCTATTTATATAAAAGCAGTATGAAATTTAAATAACGTGACCGGATTTATGTTAATGATTGATTTATCCAATTTTTTTAAATGTATCTATTTCAACAATAGATTCAAGTAAACTGTAATTTTACTATTTATTAAAATTACATATATGCATATTGAAATTATTTATAATTTAAATTTTTTATATAATATTTTTATTTATATATATAATTTTTATTCTATATATATATATATATATTTTTTACTATGTTACTATATATATAATTTGACTTCGTATTTTATTAATCTATAATATTATTATCATTATTTATTATAGATAATATGTTGTTTTTTAACCTGCATCTTGAACATGTTAACAGCATAAGAGCATGTATTTCTTGATGTTTTTTTTAAACCTGTACCTTGAATGTGTTAACCGCATGTGCGTTTGCTACCCACACTAGTGTGCCTCATTCCTCGTCTATTTCATATAAAATCATATTTCATATAAAATCATATGTTATAAATTGAAAATTACTAATTTAAATCACCTCTCGCTTTATCAGTATCCCATGCTTACCCCAACCCAATGAACGTGTAGTATTGGTTAATAAAAATGCTAGATTAATAAATTTATTAAAAAAATCCAAAAGGTTATTCAATAAGAACGGTGGCATGAATAATAATTTAACAAATGTAGGTATATAATTTTCATCAATTTGTTCCCCTTATTCCATTAGTTTTCTGTTGATTTTTATAAGTTCTTAATAAATATTTTAAAACTATAATATAGTTTTAGTAATTAAATTGTTCCCACTTCAATTCTAATCCTGCTCGTCCGTTGTTTTAAATCCAAATTAACTAATATCACATATTTATATTGACAAAATACCATTAATAAAGAAAAAATATATTTTCCATAGCTTCACTGTGAAGTTATAAATGCCACTACTAATATCACATATTTGTATTGACAAAATACCATTCATAGAGAAAAATATATTTGCCGTAGTTTGAATGTCATGCTATAAATGTTAGTATTATTGGTTTTATAGAGGTTTATCTTTGAGGGTATCATACAAAAGAGTATGGTTAAATCTATTTATGGTATAATTATATATATATATATATATATATATATATATATATATATATATATATATATGTGGGGAAATTATTATAAAGTAGGTTTTGTAAACAAATGTTATAAAACATTTTTAGAATTATTTGCTAAATTCACTATTTTATGGGATGTTATGACTTTTTTTTATGACATGTTATGACTTTTTTTTCAGAGGAAAAAATACCAGTCTTTGTTATTTAATTGAATCAAAAGACATCATTTACATATCAAAATGATGACTGATAAACAAGTCCATCTCAAGCATGAAGAAGTGATATATGCAGAGCATCAAAACAAGAAAAAAATCTGATCGTAGCAGACTTTCCTCATCATCCCTGAATAAATAAGGTCAGAAATACTGATAATAATCTGAAGTGAACTTTAAACAGACATTTCAGAGCAAAAACAGGCTCGCAAAGTGGACTCTAACAAAACAACAAGAGATACATCCTCAACTGCTGGAACATAAGCTGAATAATAAAGAATCAGCTACTATTAAAATAGATCAAGACTGCCTTGGTTAATAACCAAACCATCCAATGTTTCTGAAAAAGAAACAAATCCCATGTCAAAATGTAAATCTTTTTTTGAAAGTTCATCTGCGAGTGAATTATGCTCACGAAAAGTATGTTTAAAGATCACTCGAGGGGCCAAATGAATCATATATCTTATATCGGAACACCAATGCATCAGAGATGGAACATCAAGTGCTGAAATTCTGTTAAGCCAAGAAATAATAACCATGGAATCACCATAAATCAACTGCAACGGAATTCCCATCAATAAGCCGACTCTTAGAAGAGCCCAAATTGCCAATAATTCCGCTCTGGTATTCGTGCTACTTCCACATCCCATAGAAAAACTATAGAAGTGAGAACCATTGATAAAAATCACAAAATCGGCACCTCCAATATTTTTCGCAGCAGCTCCATCAAAGTATCCACAAGGAAAGCTTTTTAATGGAGCTGGACCAGGATTACGGGATTTATGAGAAATAATCGGCACAAGGTAAGAGTTGGTCAATTCTTCAATCCTGGAAATCATAGCTGGAAAGGATGGCTTCTTGTTTTCAAATAAGCAATGATTCTGAAGAATCTAGGTTCCACAGAGGATGAACAACGAAATGTATCTGAAGGGAGCAGATCGCGTTGTAGAGGAGAACCATTGGTCCAAAAAGGAATGGACAGAGTTAAAAACTGGGAAAGAGCACTTGAAATTAACCGCAAAATAATCGAAGATACTAGCAGAGAATGGACAGCAGAAAAATAAATGATGAATGTCTTCCAGATTATCTTCACAAAGAACACATCTACTGGGTCCCAAGTATCCTCTGCTTTGCAATTGATCCCAGGTTAAAATATTTCCTCTAAGAATCAACCAAATAAAGCATTTTAATTTCAAAGGAATATTCAAAGTCCATAATATTTTCAGAACTGAATCATTAATTTCTGAACATATATCAGAAATTATGCATTTATATCCTTCAGCAGCGATAAGAGGACCTGTATATTTGTTATGAGACCAAGAAATAGTATCAATTTAATTATTGAGATGAATGCGGCCATATTCCAGTCCTCTAATAAAATTGTCCCATGCTATTTTCCATTCACCAGAGAGATCAAGATAGCATGTTATGACTTGAACTATGAAACATTACCATAAATGGGAAATTATATAGCATGTAATATTGTAATGGGATCTTATTATTTCCTGTGTGCAGGGAATAACGTAATCGCCTTTCTTTTGGGAAATGCGCATTGATAATCACAGGTTTTTATGATAAAGTTTGTAAAATTTTCTCCAAATTTTTTATAACACACCTCTTATTGTGAATTTACCATTTTTTTTTGGTGGTTTATCCAATGCATGCTCTGACATATCCACTGATAAGCCCCTGCAATTGCACTTCAATCCATCGTCATTGCAGTTTATCCTGGCACTTTATGCCCCCTCACAACCTACTCATTGTGACACACCACTTTCTAGACCTGATGCCAAGTTGCACAACACTTGCTCGTACGACAATTTTTCCTTTTCATTTTTCCATATGTACCTAGTTAGGTTCTAGATGTAGGGTGCTTGCACGAAGTTGGTTCCACTTTTTGGTGCCACTTAGGAAATCAGAAACGCACTTCCGAAGTGCAAATCAAGAACGCATATGCGTTATTGATGGTACGTTCAGAATAACCCGAGCCCAAACACAAGGCAAAGGTTCGTGGAAATGTATATCGCATATGCGTTTTGTAATGTTACATATCGCATATGCGATATGTAACATTACAAAACGCATATGCGATATATCACAAGTGCGATATGCAACATTTAGCAAACGCATATGTGATATATCGCATATGCATTTTTTATTGCCTTGATTAGTACTTGAACTACCGAACAAATGTGTTATGCTTGATCGGAATGTCAACAACTCTTAGAAATGGACCTCTCAGATGTTTTTGGAGTACACCCACAATGCCAATCATAGTAGGTCATTCTTTAGGGGATTCGTTTACACATAGAAAACCCACACTTGTGAGTTCTCTAAGGCAATTGATATTTTAATCTTCTTTAAGTGTTTGTACCAAAACGAGAGAGGGACTTTAGTAATGTATTTGGTTGTTGATTTATCTACATCTATTTTCACTCTATTAATATTAAGTGAATCATATGGTTGCATATGTATATGAANAATATAATCACAAAAAAGCGTACACATCCAAACGACAATTGGGTCCACATAGTAGTCAAAAGTGCCATCACAAATGAAAGAGGTTCTAATTGGGACCTCCGATT
>LPNX011015901.1:204602-228232 GCA_001517045.1 Pseudotsuga menziesii
ATATTAACAAGTCAAGTATTTCATTAATTTTTTCCCCTAAAGTGTTGCACCCACACATAAGGTTTTAATTTCAATATTTTCTGACTTCAATAATTAATAATAAAAAAAATAATTCATGAAAAATTCCGAATAAATAGTGTTGCACTTGGACCATATGTCCTTTATATGTCTGCAATATTTTATCCCAAATGGACATCATTTACCTCATATATTGCTGCACCCACACAAACATATATGTTAAGATGTGCTGAAAATTTGAAAACCCACTTTCACGGAAACTAATTTTATAATCATTTGCACACATTTTCTCTGCACAAATGCTATATATTATGAAATTTGATTCAATTACCTATCTTTTCTCTTTTTACTTCATCTTCAAATAAGTTAGGGAAGTACCCCTAATTGTCACCTAAAATCAGAGTTTTTCATTTATTCTAGTATTATGTGGCATCTAAAGTGTCCTTAAAGGAGTCCATGATTGTGCATCAGCCCTGTACCCATCTGTCTCCATGCATGCAAAGAATCTTTGGAAGGCACTTTATTTCCATGATGACAATTGGGATAAACCAAGGAGGTATGCAAAGATAAACTGCAGAAAAGGTCTAAAATGGAGAGTGGGACTTCAATGTAACTCTAAAAAATTACCCGTGGTTGATTCATCTATGCTATGCAACGTTCCATAGTTATGGCGTTTAAATAAAGTTCAAATCATTTTCATTTACTACAGGTAATATTTATTTGTTTGTTTCTACTTCTATATTTATGAATAAAGTGTTCACTCCTCATAGAACACAAACACACTCACCATTTGATTCTCTATATTAAAAGCCTTTAAATTTGCTAATAATTTATGTGTTGTTTGAGCTTGACTATGGTCATTTTTATTATTAGGGATTTTGAATTCAAGGTCATTAGTTTGATGGATTCAATGGATCGCATAAGGGTAAGGAAAACTCAACGAACATCATACCAAACGATTAATTATAATTTATAGATTGGATGGTATACCATACTAACTTAATTCATTTCTTGGTTATGATTGTGTACAACTTATGTCTTCATTCTATGTTCATTTACACTATTGGGTGCATGTATATGTACATTCAACCTAAATTTTAGCAAGATCATTGCATGTATGTTCTTCTTTGGAGGAAACAATGTTTTTGGGTCGAGTTCTTCTTTACAAGAAGAAATTATTTAGTATTTCTAACTACATACAATCAGTGGTATCGATGATATTCCACATGGAGAAGTAGTTGCAAAGATGATGGATGAATAATTCCATCATAAAAGAGTCACAAATGAATTCAATATCTTCTCAGGGACATGGGTTCACGAAACCTCTCATCCTCTTTATCCCATGGAACATTGCCCTTACCTCATTGAAGACAAAGTAAACTGTATAAAGAAGGGAAGACCTAATTCTAATTATGAGAAATGGGAATAAAAGCCATGTTGTTGTTCCATTCTAAGGTACTATCTCCCTTCCACTACAACAAAACCATGTGATTAGCATCTCTTTTAGCTTCTTTTTTAGTGTTTTTTTCATCATTTTTTGGACAAACTGGACGCTTTTCCATGGGATGGTGCTTTTAATGGTGATATTTGCATCTCTTTTTCAAGGTTCACACTATTTTGGACGCTCATTAGCATCCCAATTAGTGTCATTATTAGCATCCCAATTAGCATCCCAATCAACGTCCCAATCAACATCCCAATTAGCATCCCTTTTTGAAATTTGGCGCTATTCTGGATGGTAATTAGCATCCCAATTAACGTCCCAATTAATGTCCCAATTAGCATCCCAATTAGAATCCCAATTAGTGTCCCAGTTATCCTCCTTTTTAAAAATTCAGCACTATTTTGGATGATAATTTGCATCCCAATTAACGTCCCAATTAGCATCCCAATTAGCGTCCCAATTTCTGCGCCAATTAGTATCCCAATTAGTGTCCCAATTACCATCCCAATTACTATCCCAATTATTGTCCCTTTTCAAAAGTTGGCGCTATTTTGGACGATAATTAACATCCCGATTAATGTCCCAATTAGCATCCCAATTAACATCGAAATTAGTGTCCACAAAAGAATCCCAATTAGCATCCCAATTAGAATCCCAATTATCATCGGAATTAGTGTCCACAAAAGAATCCCATATAACGCCAAGAATAGTTTCCAAAAAAACGTCTTGAATAACATAGCACCATATATTAATCTAGGGTTAGCGACAGAAATTGCGCCATGAATTTCGGTAGGAAAAACATTCAACATACTATCAAGTATAGAGCCAGGAATTGTGCCTAAAAAACATCCAACATAGCACAAGGTATAGATCCAGGTATAGGCTAGAAATTTCGAAAGGAACCATGCTAGGAATCGCACTAGGTTTAGACTGAGGAATCGTGTTCAAAAAATGTCTAACATAACGTCAGATATATCAATGACAATGTCAATGATCATGATTCATGTGATAATACTTTTGGATCTTTATTTATCATAGTGGCACCTAAATGATCGTAATAGTAGAACTTTTGGATCTTGATTAATCCTAATGAGGGTAAATTAGCTTAATGTCACTTAAATTTCTCTAATGGCATTTGAGTGTCCCCAACAACATTTCATAGACCATAATGGAATATGATTGGCCCTAACAACATGACGATGATGCATTATGATAATTATAATGGAGCGTATGGATGTGATTTGATAATTATAAGACTCTATCACCCATTCTTTTGAGGTAGTATGACTCCTTTCTCATTATTATCGCAATTATATTGATGACGACTACGATGATGACAATGATGTTGATTTATTGTATGATGATAATGGCAATGTGGATGTGGATGTCAACGCTAATTATGCATGTGGTGTAACTTTTGGATCCTAATTGATTATAATGGCACCTAAATGTCTGTAATGACATCTAAATAACCCTATTATCATTGAAATGGTTGTAATGACATATAAATGACCTTAACAATTACATGGCATGAATATTGATGTCGATGAGTGATTAAGAACACTAATGGCATATGTGTGACCATAATGGAATGATGATGATGATTTTGTTGATGACGTACTTAATGTTGACGACAATGATGATAATGAGGATCATGATCAAAATGATGTTGTTGTACCATATGGCAGTGATGATGAACATGAAAATGTCGATACATGTCATAATACTTCTGGATACTGCAAAATTTAAGATATTGGAGTTAATAGCAAGTAATAAAGGTTTTGAGGTGTTGACAGTAAAAATATTGTTAGTCATTGGGTTTTACATTGACTAATATGGACATTGCGTTTAGTAGTTCCCCTATTCTGGTACAACCCCCTTATAGAAAGGTAGTACAATACCACCTATCATGGTGCTACCGAAATGTCACCCTACAAGGTTGTTTTGGACAACCCCCCCATCCATACCCTCATTTTTACCAACAACATCCAAGGCACAAGAACTGGATATCAATCTTAACACAAAATCTAACTTTATTTGTACTCTTAAGGACATTTTGGTCTTGGTTTAAAATGTAATGAAGCATCAAGCATTTCAATAATTCCCATAGTGTTAGATTGAAGAAGTGGATAAAATGTTTTTACATCTTTGGCCTTATAAGAGGACATCTCTTAAGGAAAAAAAGCAGTTAGCTATGGTCACTATAGTTGGGAAATATAGACAATGACTATGGTCACTATAGTCACTATAGCTCGAAAATATGCACATCTACTGTGGTCATTGTGGGTCTCACGAGAAGATTGTGTTTGTATTATTATGGTGAAATGGTCTCTTGAGGATCTTGATTTTTATGCACTATAAGTGGTAGCCATCCCATAGTTAGGAGTAACTTGGATGGGCATGCCACACTAATCCTACCACCCTTTAATAGATTTGTCCTCTTGCCAATGCCTATCTGCAAATTTAATAAGTACAACCAATCTCTCAAGTAGGAATACCATTTGATGTTTAAATTTAGCTTGCATGTTCACATTACTTTCATTCTATACTAGAGTCTTTTCCCATGGGAAACCACTGGTTTAGCTAATCCCTTCGACTTAAAGGGCCCCTACTTACCCACAATTGACCCATAATTACAATTAATTACTCCTATGTAACCCATAATTGACCCCTAATTACCACTAACTAACCATAATTGACCCCTTATTAGCCCCTAATTATAGCATTTCATTACACAATAATTACCCTTAAATGACCCTTAATTAACCATAATTGACAACAAATTACCCCTAAATTATCACTAATTAACCCTTAATTACCCTTTTTTACCCATAATTACCCATAAATGACCCCTAAATTTGTGTGGGGCGTTAGTCCATCACATAGGCCTTACAAAGGTACTTTTTGTTTCGTGAGATGTGGGATATGGCGGACATTTTGGGACGTATAACACCATGAATAAATTTTTACAACTAAGCTGTGGTTTTGGATTAAATTCTAGTTCTTAATTTCATATAGTTTCCTTTAGGTCTCATGGGTAATGTCTAGCACCTCAAACAACCACACATGCCCTACATAGGAAATATTTAGCATATGAGTGAGATATGTCCATCATTTTGAGAATTAACATACCAAGGATGGCACTTGATGCCCATGCCATGTTCTAGGGATAAAAGACAAGGAATTAGGTGATAACATATATTTCTATGGGGCTCACATGTTGTAACAAATTCAAATAATAACAACAACAAATAATAATAATAATAATAATAATAATAATAAACATCAACATATATATAAAATAAATAATAATAATTAATAATGTCTTTACAAAAAGACGTGACTCTTAATGAAAGGGTATTCTGTCAAAATATAAATAATGGGCCCTCAATTGTAATTTGGACTTATCCATCAATTTATTCATATTTTATTATCTACGGATATGTGGGTTATTTCAAAAATTACTTAATTGATAATATCCAACTATGGATGCTACAGTGGTATCAGAGTGATATGAACCTTGGACAACATTATTTACAGCTTGTGTAGATTTGGGTTTCCCAAAAAAATAGGACTTTGTCCTTAAAAGATAAAAAATAAAAAATAATAAAAAAGGTAAAAGTAATACCCCCTGAAAGAGAGGTAAAAGAAAAGAAAAGAAAAGAAAAGTTAAAAAAGAAAGGATAAATGTTAAAAAAAGAAGAAGGTAAGAGTGAAACCACATGTGGTTTCTTAAAGTGGGTTTGGGTTTGAATATAAAAAGTGCAAAATAATAACTAGAAAGAAGCAAGTGACATTTGAACCTAGGTGGGGAAGGTAACATTTATTCCTCCCAACCACCTAATCTACTCACATTTTACAAAACTATTGGAAAAAAAAGAGAAGAAGAAGGAAGATTGCCATAAAAAAAGGAATGTAAAAAAAAAGAGAAAACGAAAAGAAGACAAAAGTGAAGTAAAAACAAAGTCACAAACAATGGAACCTACATATTCAGAAATTAAGTCACAGCTACAAACAACAGTGGACGAGTTGGAGCAATATAAGGTTATCAATAAAGGTATACTAGCTGACATTGAGAAGTGGAAGCAGTTGAAAGAGTGGAGAGACAATGCGAATCCTCGCTTATGGAATCAAAATCGACAGCTAGAACGAACCATAAGTGATAACAAGAAAATCTTATCTGGTCAGGATAAAGAAATATCATGTTTAAAAATTCATAATCAAAACTTAGAAGACGAGATCAGAAAGTCAAAAAAATGACAACAAAAACCATATGGATGCGATAATTAATTAGAAGAGGAAATAAATAATCTAAACAAACTCATGATGGAAAAATATGCTGAATTGGCGCAAGTCTGGATGAAGTTAGAAAATCAAGGAACAGAGTTACGTCATCATAAACAACAAAAAGAAAAACTCCAGCAGCAATATGATGATAGTAAGAAGATAGATAGGTTAGAACTGACAAAATTCAACAAGGTGTTATCAAGCAATTCCAAAGAAATTTTCAGATTAAGAAATCATAACAAAACACTAGTCACAAAAACTAAGAAATTGAAAAGTAGTCAGAAGGCATAACAATATACGGAAGGCATTGAATGAAAACTTCCAGACAAACATGAAGAAAATCGTTGTATCATAAGGCATAACAAAGATCTTAAGGAAGAACTTAAGAAGTCTGACGATCACAGAAAATCACATGTAGAAGTGATTAAGAAGTTTCAAAATGATAACATACAGTTAGAAAACAAGTTGGAAAAGATACAGAACGAAACCTTAAAACCTGAATTGATGAAAATACAACCTTCTACTTAGACCAATGGTAAAAAAATGACACTCGTAAAAGAAAATGACATTGTAAAAATTCCATATCGACACCCAAACCATAAAAAGAGATATTCTAAAAAATGGGAAATGTCGAAAGATAGCGGTACCAATGTGATCAAATCCCCTAAAGATAGATCAATATGGAATGCCAATAGTCCACAAAAAATCAATTTGGGATGGATTGATTCATCCACATATCAGAAGTTGTAATCAACTCTTAGTAGTTCATATCGACATGTTTCGTCAGCTATGACATCACAAAAAATGATGCAGAAACATTATAAGGATTTGAGGACAAAGGCTTTCTAAGGGAGTGGCAATGTAACAAATTCAAATAATAACAACAAATAATAATAATAATAATAATAAACATCAACATATATATAGTAAATAATAATAAGTAATAATGTCTTTACGAAAAGACACGACTCTTAATGAAAGGGTATTCTGTCAAAATATAAATAATGGGTCATCAATCATAATTTGGACTTATCCATCAATTTATTCATATTTTATTATCTACGGATATGTGGGTTATTTTAGAAATTACTTAATTGAGAATATCCAACTATGGATGTTACACATGCCACGTCCATCACTCAGGGTATCAAACATGACCATAATACAACATCTTTGAGCTCTAAGTTTGATACGGTGGTGATTTAAAAGTTTAAAAGATTTGATATGTTTCTTGGGGATAAGGGCATAGTTTGGTACAAAAACCTAGGCTCTATGTCCATGGAATTCATCTCTAAGACTTATATGCATGTGTGGGGAAATGAGCCTCAACATAGTTTCTTGGGGATAAGGGCATAGTTTGGTACAAAAACATAGGTTCTATGTCCATGGCTATCATCTCTATGTTGGATTTTTAACATTAAGCTAGTATAACATTAGGATCTTTAACTGAGAGAACAACAAGCATAGCAATCAAACACAAGAGACAATGAACACAGTGTTTTTCCTCAGGGAAACCATAAATGGAGAAAACCCCATAGCTTCCTTGGAGATAGAATCAACACCAAAAGTAAAACCCCAAAAACAATAAGATGATCTCCCGATAGCAGTAACCTTCTTTCTATCTAGCCCCAGTGTCTTCTCCTTCCTCAACTATGTGCTACACTTGAGTGTGTATGAGTTGTGTACTAAATAGAGAGGCTAGCTCTCTATTTATACTAATATCGACATGACTAAAACCCTACTAGGGCCGAACTCTCTAGGAGAGTCTAATAACCCTAGTACCCAAGAACTGTGGGGACTTTAACCCTTATACAATAGGAGGGTTACCCACAATGACTTGACATGACTTGTTTACATTACAGATCTTACCGATTGAAACATCGGAGCATGACATGACTCAAGTACATTACAAATACATCCCGGAATAAACATCAGGTTACAATACATAAGAAATACAAGTGAATACATTATGAAGTTACATATACATCAAAACTCCCTCTTAATTGGGAAGGTATTCTCTCAACACAATTTTCAGCACAAGTCTTCTTCTCTGTATCATCTGGTTCATCGTCAAGTTCTCATCATCTTCATCTTCAAGTCATCTTCATCTGGATCTGGATCATCACTCGATATGGATCATCATCACTAGATCATACTCGATTTGGATCATCACTGGATATGGATCATCACTCGTTCTGGATCACCATCACTGGATCTGGATCATCACTGGATCTGGATCACCATCGCTGGATCTGCATCATCACTCGATCTGGATCACCATCACTAGATCTGGATCATCACTCGATCTGGATCACCACTATGTCATTATCTCTAGATCTGGATCATAGCTCAATCTAGATCATCAGTACTGGATCTAAATCATCACTCGATCTAGATCATCTCAAAGACATCATAACTAGATCTGGATCATCACTGGGTCATCTTCATATGTGCTATCTCATGATTCTTCTCATCATAGGAAGTTCTATAGAGCCAGCCCTTTTTCATGCTGGGTGTAGGACTACCCCCTCGTAGGTTTTTGGTATCCCTTACATCTGACCTACTTGTTAGAATGACTAGCACTCACATCTAACCTTGACTCGTCAGAAAGGCACAGCACTTACATTTGACCTTGACTCATAAAAAAGGCACTTAGTCCTATACTGATTGTTCCTGGTAACTGATCAGGTGCCTACATTCAGAGAATGGTAGTAGCCCTTACATCTGACCTACTCGTCAGAATGGTTAGCACTCACATCTAACCTCCTCATCAGAAAGGCAGTAGCCCTTACATCTGATCATGTAGGACCTCATCCTATAGTCACATCATAATGACCAGCACTCACATCTGACCTACTCGTTAGAAAGACGGTAGCCCTTACATCTATGTAGGATCTCATCCTACATTAGAATGGTCGGCACTCACATCTGACCTCCTCGTCAAAAAGGTAGTAGCCATTACATCTATGTAGGATCTCATCCTACATTAGAATGGTCGACACTCACATCTAACCTCCTCTTCAGAAAGGCAGTAGCCCTTACATCTGTGTAGGAACTAATCCTACATTAGAATGGCCAGCACTCACATCTAACCTACTCATCAGAAAGGAAACAACCCTTATATATGATCAAGTGGGAACACATCCCTCAATCACATCAGAATGGCCATGCACTCACATCTTATCATGTAAGACTACATCTTACAATCGTCTCAGAAAGGCCCTCAGTCCAAGACCAAGTATTCCTGGTAACTCACCAAGCAGCTCCATTCCAAGAATGGCAGTAGCCCTTATATCTAATCATGTAGGAACCAATCCTACAGTCATATCAGAATGGCTTAGCACTCATATCTGACATGGAAGGAACCAATCCTCTCACCATGACAGAATGGCTCAGCCCTTACATCTAACCTACTTGTCAAAATGGATTTTAGGACTCGTCACTTCCCCTTAGAAGGGACCTCGATTTGGAGAACACCAAGCTTCTCCCTGAAGTACTCAAACTTCACTCTGGCTAATGGCTTCATCAACACATCAACTATCTAATCATCCGTCACAATATATTGGAGCTTCACTGCTCCCCTGTGCACCATATCCTTGATAAAGTGATACTTGATCTCAATATGCTTCGACTTGTCATGGAACACTGGGTTCTCTGACAACTTCACACAACTCTAGTTGTCACAGTGTATACAAGTAGCATCCAGCTAGAGATCAAATAAATCAGATAGTAGCTTCCTGAGCCATACTGCTTCACAACTAGTTGACCAAGCTACGACATACTCTGCTTCAATTGTAGTCAGTTCCACACGGGATTGCTTCCTGCTAAACCAAGAGATGACACCTAATCCCATACTAAAGCAACATCTTGAAGTGCTCTTCCTATCGATGGAACTACCTACCCAATCTGAATCAACATAACCCTCCAGGTTAATCTTCTAATTCATATTGTACTTGAGCCCATAATCAACCGTACCTCTTAGGTATCTCAGAATATGCTTTGCAGCAATCAAGTGAACATGTCTCGAATCTATCAAGAACTGGCTTAAGGTGTTCACAACAAAGCAAATATCTGGTCTAGTGTTCATTAGGTACATCAAGGACCCAATCATCTTACGATACATCATAGCATCAACCGACTCTGATGAAGCATCACTCAATAGCTTCAGGTTCGATGCCATAGGTGTGGCCATAGCCTTGCAGTCCATCATCCCAAACCTTTTCATGATCTCTATTGCATAATTCCCTTGTCCAAGGGAGATTTCATCTGCGCTCTGCCACACCTCCATACCTAGAAAATAATGCATCATACCCAAGTCCTTCATTTTAAACTTGGCAGCAAGCTTTCTCTTCGTATCAGCAATCAACCCATCCATACCTATTACAAATAGATCATCTACATATAGTAGGAGCATAACTGGGTTGCCATCTTCAACCTTGTAGTAAAGGTTGGAATCTGCTTTACTCTTGGTAAAGCCCAAACTTGATATAAAGTTGTCAATTCTGCTATACCAAGTCCTGGGTGCTTGTTTCAAATCGTATAGGGATTTCTTCAATCTGCATACATGAGACTCTCTGTCATGTGTCTCAAAACCAAGTGGCTGATCTACATACACTTCCTCTTCCACTACACCATTCAAGAAAGCAGTCTTGACATCCATTTGGTGTAGCCTCCATTTCATCACTACATCCAGGGCAAGTACTGATCTGATGGAAGTGTATCTAGATATAGGTGCAAAGGTTTCTTCATAATCTATTCCTTATTTCTGTGAGAACCCCGAGTAACAAATATTGCTTTATATTTCTCTATGCTACCATCTGCAACATGCTTGATCTTGTATATCTTTGGAAGTTACAACTGACTTCCCTTCTGGTCTTGGGACAACATCCCAAGCATCATTCTTCATGATTGATTGATATTCTTCGATCATGGCATCCTTCCATTCTTTCCATTTTTTCACTTCTTCATAACTGGAAGGTTCTTTATCAATGAAATCACATAGTAATGCTACATACCTAGAGCAAGATTTGGTCCTTTTTCTTTCTCTGTGATTCTCTTCTGGAGCACCATATCTTTTTGCACCTTGGATAAGTTCTCATACCCAAGCAGGTTTCCTCTTATGAGGATTCTTCTCTGGAGGTGGATCTATAGGTCTTTGTGGTTCTTCAAACTCTTGATCTTCTTCTTGAGTTTCTTCATTCATGGTTGTATCATGAATTCTGGGTGCTTCTGCTTCTTCAAATTCTTCAGTAGGTTTCTTTCTGGATTTGTTGTAAGCTGTGTCTTCATCAAATGTCACATCCCTACTGATGTCAATCTTCTTGTATCCTAGGAAATCTATTTTGTAAGCCTTCGAGCTTTCAGAGTATCCCACAAATATACCCTTCTTTCCTGAAGGATCTAATTTTGTTCTCTTTTCTTTTGGAATGTGTATGTACACAGGACAACCAAATATTCCAATATGGCTGACTTTTGGTTTCTTGCCGGAGAATACTTCTTCAGGAGTCTTGTTCTCGAGTACTCTATGTGGAGTATGGTTATGTACATACACTGCTTTTCTGGCAGCTTCTGCCCAAAGATGCATAGGAAGATCTTGATCATGAAGCATTGCTCTTGCAGCTTCCATGATAGTTCTATTCTTCCTTTCTGCAATCCCATTCTGTTGTGGATTATAAGGAGTGTACAACTCCCTCTTAATCCTTGAGTCTTTGCATAACTCTTTGAATTCATTATATGTGAATTCTCCCCCATTATCTGATCTAAAGGCCTTGGTCTTCTTGTCTGTGTGATTCTCGATCAAGGCTTTGAATTCCTTGAACTTACTTCATATTTGTTCTTCATGAAGCAAATCCATGTCTTCCTAGAAAAGTAATTAATAAAAGAAACATAGTATACATACCCGCTTAGTGAGCTTAATGACATAGCACCGCATACATCGGAGTGGATGCTTTCCAATATTCCTTTTGCTTTGCTTTCACTACTTGGAAATGTCTTCTTTGTATTCTTTCCTTTCGCTCATCCTTTGCAGACCCCATCATGTTTTGCTTGAATTTTTGGAAGACCTTCAACATCTTTGCTTCCAATTGGTAGTGCTCTGTAATGCACATGTGGAAGCGTTCTATGCCAAAGTTCATTTGGCTCTAATGTGTCATGGACCAAGGCTTGTTCTAGATGGCCCTTCAATTTGCATAAACCTCCTTCTTGTTCCCCAATCACTACTGCATCATTAATAGTCTTTCCCTTTGGGCACATGATGACTTGGCCATCTATGAATGCGACCCTCATGCCTTTTGCATCTAATGCAGATATGGAGAGAGGGTTCTTCTTGAGTCCTAGTACAAACAATACATCTTGCATCCTCATAAAATTTCCAGAGTCTAGTTTATAAGAATATTCCCCACTACCTTGTGAGTTGATTCATGTTCTAAAAGTTTCACAAAGGATTCTTTCAATCCTGTCATATGCTTGGAAGCCCCACTATCTATAATCCAATCATTGCTTCCATGTGTGATATTTCCCATGAGAGCAGAAATCAAGACATATTCGTCATCACTTGAAGAGTCTTCCCTTTCATATCTGGTTTTCTTCTTCAATGGTTTATCATCCTCTGCAGCATGAGCATGATGTCTTTTCTTGTTTCCCTTTTTCTTATTTTGTCTTTTAGGACAATCTTTTGCAAAGTGTCATACTTCATCACAAGTATAACATCTGTCTCTAGAGAAATATTTTTTAGAGTTAGTTTTAGAAAAATGCTTACCTCTGGAGTGATGAGAACTTCTTTTGGTTTTCTTGGAATGTATTGTGAGAGCTTGATCTTCACTTCCCATCTTCTCTTCTCTGGCTGCTATCGTAGCTTCTTCTTGAGATCATTCTTCCCATAGTCTGCTGAACTTGAATATCTTCTTTCTAGCACATATCCCTTGAATAAAGGAGTCCCATGATCTATGGAGACCATTCAAGGTGGTCATTACAATCTCAACATTTTCCACTTCTTCATCTACTTCTTCTAGTTGTTCTTTGATTTGAGAAACTCTTGTGAAGTAATACTGGATGGTTTTAGCATTCTGAATCTTCACATTCTTCAGTTGGTTTCTTAGAGTCATCTTCCGGTTTATGTTCTTCCCTTAAAACAATTCTTTAGGGAATCAAACATAGATTTAGGTGTCTTTAGGGAGGACATCTGTGGTATGAGATGATCCTTGATAGAATCAGCAATGATTATCTTTTCCATAACCATATTCTTCTTGTGTAATGCCTTAGCCTCATCTCCCTCTGGAGCTGGAACCTCCTCATTGATGTAGGAGTCCAACTCATTCTCTTCCAGGACCAGGGAGATCCTATACTTCCAGGCTCGGAAGTTATCAGCTCTCTCAAGATTTTCATCAAGCTTGGTATGATGAGACATCTTAACTAAGAACCTCAAATGAAAATACAAAAGATTTAGATCTTACCGGTTCAAGATGTCGTATCTGGATTTGTAGCTAAAATTCTGCAGTGCTGGTTCAGAAGCAAATTAGGGTTTTTCTTTTCTGGAGTTTTGTCCAACCAATTTATTTGAAATTGATACCTAACTTCGATTTTAGGGAGGAGATCAATTCAGGCTTGGTCTCACCATAAATGGAGAAAACCCCACAACTTCCTTAGAGATAGAATCAAAACCAAAAGTAAAATCCCAAAAACAGTAAGATGATCTCCCGACAACAGTAACCTTCTTTCTATCTTTCCCCGGTGTCTTCTCCTTCCTCAATTATGTGCTACACTTGAGTGTGTATGAGTTGTGTACTAGATAGAGAGGCTAGCTCTCTATTTATACTAATCCTGACATGACGAAAACCCTACTAGGGTCAACCTCTCTAGAAGAGTCTAATAACCCTAGTGCCCCGGAACTGCGGGGACTTTAAACCTTAGACAATAGGAGGGTTACCCACAATGACTTGACATGACTTGTTTACATTATAGAGCTTCTCGATAGGAACATTGAGGCATGACATGGCTCAAGTACATTACAAATACATCCTGGAATAAACATCGGGTTACAATACATAAGAAATACAAGTGAATACATTCCGAAGTTACATATACATCAACACTCTAAGACTTATATGCATGTGTGGGAAAATGAGCCTCAACATAGGCCATGCATAGGAAATATTTGGCATGTCATGAGTCATATGTCGTGTCACATTTTAAGTTTTAGTACACCAAGGATGGTTGTCACAACCCAAGTCATGTTATAGGATGAATATCAAAAGTTCTAGTCTATAACATGTGGTGATCGGGTTATACATACAACGACCGTTAGGCCCTAACCGATATTTTCCTTGTGAAATTGATATGGTGGCCATTTTTAGGTTTGTCACATCATGGATGCTTCTTGGTCACTAATATGTGTCTTGATACGAAAACCCTTGTTGCTGGGATAGAACATTTTTCTATCAGGATCATGTTATGTACATGGTAACCCACATCATTACATAGGGCCTGTGTAAGGAATTTTTAGCCTACATGTGACATATGGACACCATGTTGAGGAGAGGCACACCAGGATGTAACTTGAGGACCATTCCATGGTAGAATGAAAAATATTGGACATTGTGTTGTAGCATTTTACTATGGATATCATGGTCCATGTGTGTGGTACCAAACCTCCATACAGAATCTTTGTCCTGGCTGTGGGATATATTGCTCATTTTTAAGTTTAGAACACTAGACATGGTTCTTTGTGCATCTCATGATGTGGTTTAATGCCAAAAGTGTAAATTATTATACCATAATATTTGTCTATGAGTCTCGTGAGACATCCTTGAGTCTGTTGGATACCATAGAGGTATTGGAAAGGGAATCTTTGTCATGTGATCAGCATACAATGGCTATTTTGAGTTTGACACATTGACGATAGTTATGATGACTTTAGACACATACCAAGGTCAAATTATAGAGTTTGAAGCCATACCATTTTCCTCTATGACTCATGGACTATGTGTGGACCCCAAGCCATCATATAAGCCTTTGTGTATGGAATTGTTGGCCTACAAGAAAGATATAGTGTTCATTTCAATATTTGTGATACCTCTTCCAACTAAGTTAGGTTCAACTATTCAATCCTTACATTGCCCTTCAAACATACCTATAGAAAGGAAGAGACCAAGCACAATGTTAATGTGAAGACGAAAGTGACCAATGGGGTGAAGACAACAAATTGACAAGGTAACACATGGTAAAAATACAAGGAACTGAAAATAATTGGACTAACATAAGATTCATTTTCAAAACAATGAGACTTTAGAAACACCTTAAATTTACCACTTCTCTCTGCTTCCCCTTCATATTCACTTTGTGGACTTTAGCCTCTTCATTATGCTTCCCATTCACTTAATGGATTTTAATCTTGTAGTAGTCTCTATGCAACTTCCTATGGGAGCTATTATTCTTCCTTCTCTTTAAAATTATACACGTCGAGTCATTAAATCTATTTATTAAAAGAAATGTATACCTAATGCTTATTATTATTGAAGTTTTTATTACTACTTAAAGTCTTCCTTCGTTGATACCGAATGGTGCAAGGTGGAATTTAACCTAGCTTCAAAATTGCTTACCAAATCACTATGTCTCTATTGTTCGATTCTTCACACATACAAAGGAGAGAAATCCCATATGTGACTGATGCAATAAAATGCAAAGAACATGAACGTACACACACAACAAGAAATAAACAAAATAAACATACAAGGCTGCATTTATAAAATTGAAATGCAGTTGCGTGCATGCCTTCAAGGACATTTCTTCTTCTCCAAATTATTCTCTATTCTCCATGAGTTATTCGCTCGGTTCTCTCCAGTCATAATTATACCTAGTATTGATCTATGTTGGACACAGTTTATTACTTACTCTCCATGTTCTCCCTATTTTTCAGTTTCTCCTTCCTTCAATAGTCACCCTATTCTATTATATTCTCCCTATCTTTCCATTTCTTCTTCCCTTGATCATTACCTTATTCGTTTTTATGGTATGTGTCTTCTCCGTAACATTTTGTTGATCCTCCAAAATAATAAGTCCACTCCCCCTTTTTCTTTATTCATGCTTCCCCTTTTCCCTTGTGTAACTCATTCTGCTCGAGGGTAAATGTTATTCAAATCCTCTTTTTTCTTTATTCATGCTTCCCCTTTAATATTCGCAACAATATTCCATTCCACATTAACATTCTCGTTTCTCTTTTATAAATAGAAAAGTATAGTATGGACACATTGTGTTGACATTTACAATATCTATATGGTCATCAAAAGTTTTATTTGCAACACAAAACAATGGTTGTGTTAAATATCCAAGTACACATCATGTTGTCCTACATATCGCTTCCTTTCATGTATAGTATGTTTTTTTTCTTTCTTTTTCCTTTTGACGTTTCTTCGAACCTTCTAGAGCAATTTCTAGTATTTAATATTATATAATATCATATTAAAAAACATATAATATTACGACACAACATTATATAATATAAAAAGAACTTGAATTGGTTTCTTTAATGAAACAAATTTCAATATTAATGGAGTCGTGATATGTAAATTTGTAATATTCTAAGGAGTTATATGAGGAAATGGAGGGTCATTGGTTTGTATTAAGAAAATTTTGTAGGTCACCAATATAATTTAATGACATGATGGAAAACATCAAGTCTCACATATTAAGAGATTGTGGCAAGGGAATAGTGAATTCCTATTGGTAACTTGGAAAAGAAGAGGAATTTCACACTTCTAACATCAACCATACCATACAAGGAAAATAGTCAACATATCAATTTTAGAGTTTAGTTTTAATTTCTTTCTTCCAATCTAAAAGAGGCTCTATGAAATGAGTAGTGGTGGAGAGTAACATAGTTTTCAATGGAAATTAAGATAAAAAATATATAATGTGACACTGTTCTATAGGATATTCATCTAATCACAAGTAATGGCCATTATATATACCAATATTTTAACAAAACAATGTTGAACCTCATGGACATCTTCAAACAGTTCTAAGGATAAACCTTGTTGTACCCTCTTTGGCCATTACTTTAAAGCTAAATTTATCATACTCAAAATCATGGCATAAGAATGTTAAAGTTAAGACCGCTTGGAATTAATTTATGCTAATGGATAGTCTCGACGTTTGCGTCTCCTTGGAGTAATTCCCACCACCAGGAATTTATTAGAATATTTTCCAATCAAAACCTACTTGAAGGGTTTGAACTTACCAAATAATTCAATGCATGGGAAGCTTGGCAACAATGTACTTCTATGCAAACCATCCTAGTTCAATATCCTTCGTCATAATATCTTCTGTAGGCCTACAATGTGGGTCTTTCCCTAAGAGAGGCTAACTATTGTATTTCCATCAAGGCTAATGAGATTACCTCCAACTATTACTATCCTAGGGTTACCTCTAATGGTACCATCAAAAAATTATTTGAAGCAATCATGTGAGTCTAGCCGAGCTTTCATTTCAGATTACGAGAGATCCAATTGCCATGAGTAATTAGGATTCAATTTTAAGTGCATTTTTTATAATTAAGGAACTCCTAAAGAAGAAGTATTAAATCCATAAATGGTTTTGCAAGCTTAGGTTTTCCAAAAAAATTAAAATTTAGCTCCAAATTATAGATATGTTTGTTAAATATAATCAACAACCAAAAACTTTATTTAAATAAATTTTTTTCTCATATACTCTCATTCCAATTTCAATAGATTAGCTAAGGTTAATGAAATTTCCACATCAATATTTGGATAAGGTCTCATGTTTTAAATTCTTAATATTTAGATAAAGTCTCATTTTTTAAATTCTTTTCCCACAATAGATAATTTCCTCTAATGTCGTAGTCTATTTTATTTAGTGTTTATTGAAATAAACAACCCATAAAATTTAAGGTTTTCAAGGTTATCGCTTTTAAAATAATTAGATTAATTGTGACCCATTGTCATATAATTTTTTTATTGTAATATTGGTTTTTGTTCACTACGCAAATGGAATAGAATTTAAGGTTTTTATGCTTATCCATTTTAAAATAATTAGATTAATTGTGACCCATGGTCATATAATTTATGTTTTTGTAATATTTGTTTCTCTTCACAGCGCAAACGGTGTGACCGTGGCGATAAATATTCACAGCGCAAATGGTGTGACAGTGGCAATAGATATTTAAAAGGCCCATAAATTTGGTGGAAAGCTTGACCCAATTTTAAAGTGGAAAATGTTTTAGAGGGAACCCATAATTAGGAGATGTGTTCACTCGATGGGCTGAGGCCACACAAAGGGAAAAGTGGATAATAGGTAATGAAATTTCATCTCTCCAATGCTTTCATCGATCAATTTGGTAGCTGAATCAAGTTCATGATAATTATTTGACTCCGTCCATGTGCATTTTCTAGGAATTCAATGACATTGATATTTAAGGAAGATAATCTTTGCAAACCCTGATTTTGTTTATGCAATCCTTTGCACTCTATTGAAATCGCAATAAATTATGAATATTAGGTATCCAAACCCTCATAATGTTTAAATTATTTTTTATTTTACCTAGACTTTCCTAGCCTCGGCTTTGATTATCTCTGATAATAATACGAATTTATACATCCCTCATAATGCAATTTCTCTTGTTTGTTAAAATTTTCAGGAATGTATAAATTAGTATTCATAATATTCCTAGTTGTGTATGGTGTTTGAGCTGCAATAGTTGCCTTGAACTCGTATTAAGACTATTTTCGTATTAAGACTATTTTCCATTGTCCCTTAAACACTTCATTTTAGATTCTTTTGGGTTTTCATTCCACAAATCTATGCTCTAAATTTAAAGATATAGGTTGAATGCTTCCATTCACCACATTTATCTTAGTCACATGTATTTTCAAGAATTATTAAACAAGTTGAATGTAATCAAGGGTTTCCCCGCTTTTCTGAAGCTAGAATTGGTATCGAATTAGACATTCACATCATTTGCATGATGACTACAATCGCCAATGTCGAGCATTGCAAATGGGGGAAGAGTTGAAAATAATGAGAATCTTTCACCTTTCTTTGCCATGATTATCCAAGAATTACTTACAAATGTTCCTATTGAAGACTTGGGTGTTGCTGCCAATGCAGTTCGGAGTGGTCTTCTACTCATTCCTCCTGTAAATCAGCCATCTATATCAGCTAGTTAGGAAAGGAGGGATACAAGTACATATACATCAAAAACTCTTCTTCTTCTTACATGATGGGCTCATTATACTGGTTAGAAGCAAAACGAAGCCATCATTAGTATTTATGTCCAAGTTAGGGAACTTCATCCAAAATGGGAGAAATGAATTTTTTTTGGCAAATCACCGGTCCATAACAACAATTCAAACCAATCTCTTCCTACCCCAATAAAAAAATCCAATTGAATTCTTTCGAGAAACGTCGAAAAATTACCCTAAAAGGTGAAGTCACTCATTTGGAGCTTCCTTTAACGCTAGGAAGGGGATGGCACACCTGTGTGTTTAAGCTTGCAAACTACACCACCGCCATGACAATCAAATATATATGCGAAATGTGGGGTTTAACAACTATATCTTCCTCTGTAATATATGCGGTTTTCACTTCCAATACACATTTTGTAGCAAGCTTTATCCTGATATGGATATGGAAACCTGGGTCTGTGAATGGTGGCTCTATGAAGAGGAAAAGAATAGAGATGTCAATAGTTATAAAACAAAAAATGCATTAGATGGTAGTTTGGTGTTACACATCCTTCACTTGGACAAATCCACGATAAATGGGGTCATGATGACCTTGTTTCTGATGTTAGGAAAAAGACAAGAAGAGAGCATTATAGTCCAGTTTGGTGTTATCCGTCCTTGAATTGGACAAATCCACGTTAAATGGGGGTCATGATGACCTTGTTTCTAATGTTAGGAAAAAGATAAGCATAGAGCATTATGGTCCAGGGCTTGCACCTCTCCTCAAATGGTATGGGGTGAGACAGTGACCCATCCACTAGGGAAAAAGGTGATTATGGGGATTTGAACCTTGGTGGGGTATGAAACATCCCACACTTTACAAACTGTCCATGTTTTTGTTACATTTTTCTGTTTTGTTTTTTAAAGTTTATTCTAGAGTAAAGTTGTTTCATGCAGTGGCATCACATATGTAATAACTCAAAAATTCGTAAAAATTTAAAAATTTTCATGTGACATAAAATGTCAAATGACAATGCTAATGAACCACTAACTATTAGTAGATAATTAATCATTTTGCAAGAGAAACGAATATTACTTCTTTATCAGGTTCTGTATAACTTAAAGGATTATCTTTACATACTATGTTAGTACTTTTTCAACCTAGAAGTTGCATTTTCCATAAAGTAGAAGAGAAATCTGTCTTTTACTAATGCTAAGTATGTTATTGTTTTTCTTTTGTCAAGTAGGGAAAATTTCTTAGGTGTGATCGGCGCTTACTTAGCTTACAGCTAACACATTGGGACTAATGGTTCTTTACATGTTTCAATAGGTAATCATTTGTTCTAGTAAATATATATATATATATAGGTCAAGAAAGATACTTCACTAGCATAAATATGATGCTAGAATTAGAATGTTTAAATGCAGCTTGTCTCCATAAGAGGTAACGTTGATCTTATTAAAGTCATCAAAACTCCATAAAGATGTTAAAACAAAACTGCATATGCATGGGTTAAAATGCATGACCAAAATACTATCAAAATGAAATGAAATCAACTCAATGATTAATATTATTTCTAAGAATACCCATACTTTTGCTTAGATCAATCAAAACATTTGGAGTTTGGTTTGATCATAAGTATTTGAATCCTTTTGTAAACATGAAAGAGATACTCTATGCTGTTGAACTATAAATCTATTCTATCCTATCCAATATTTTTGTTTTCTAATGGTTTTTAAGTCATCATACTCATTAGATGTATATCACATTTACCCTTATCCGATGGTTTGATAATTAAATGTTTTCTCCATGAATAAACAAAACTATTTTGACTCTTAACTGTTTACTCATTATTTGAATGTTAGAAATACAACAGAGACACTTATATAAGTCTACGGACTGCACTCACTTGTATCCCCAACTACACAATGCAATAAAAGAATTGGTCCAAGATTCTCTTCTTAGTTGAAAATATTCTTCTTCAAACTTCTACATCTTTTACTTTGAATTATTTTTACTTGTATCTTACACTTCAATTCCTGGTGTGCCTTTTATCTATAAACTACACCTTTACACAAGGTTGTATTGTAAATCTCTTGAAATATTGTTATTGGTTTATATAAGATGAAAGAGCCTATAAATGCTTGGGCCCTAGTCAAAGAACTTACTCTCCAACTCCAGAAATTCAAAAGACTACTTCAAGGAATCATTAGATTTCCTTTCTCAGTATAGTTTAATATTAAAAGGATGTCCTTTACTTATGTTTTATAAAAAATAGTTAGCAAAAGAACTGCTCTATCTTGACCTATAACAAAACCCTAAAATAACATCCATTTCTTATTTATATGGTGGATAAACTAGGCGTAGAAATGATCAAGCGTATATTACATTATTATCAGTAAAAAAATTACATTATTCAAATGATTATTGTTTTGATTTATTATGATTTTAATCTAGATTTGAAATTGCGTAATTGAATATTGAAATGCCACCCACAATGATGAAATAATTCACTTGACATGTGGAGGTGTCTAATCCCTTGGTTAAGTTGAATTACGATTTCCCTAACCCTTCGTTTCGCACGTGAGAGGGTTCCTTCGACTTTGTGCGGCCAAGTTGCGAACTCGTGGCCACAATGACTCTGCAATAAACTCTGATTTGTAAACTGTCTTCCAGAAAAAATACTATTTACTTGTCTCAGTGAGGACCTATGGTGGTTTTCAATGCTTAAAGACTGATGTGGAGTATTGTGTGCATAGAAGTTGTTTTTCTCCACTGATTCGAGGACTGTGAGTTGGTTTTAAGAAAACACAGTGGTGCTCATTTCCTTCGATTCGTGGATCAGGGTTTCCAATAGTATTCGACGCATTAAACTTTCTAGGGCATCACTCTCCAAGGTGCCATCGAGTTGTCCCAAAGGCTTTGCTTTCTTGACTTCTTCAAAACGAAAATCACTAGCAGGTAATGGCTTGTCCAGGTTTTTATTTAAGAAAAATATGGAATTTTTATTACATTAAAAAGATTTTAACTGTTGAATCGTTGCTCTGTGTAGGTCCTTTTTCCAGATTTGGATGTTGGATGCGAGCACGTTTCTTCAAGCTTCAGACATGCAGACCCTGGTAAGCCTCAGTTATACTGAGGGTTTTCTCCTGCATTTGTGTTGTGGTGGTCGAAAAGATAATAAGCTTTGTTGTGTTGGTTGTGGCTCAGCCTTGGTTTAATTGTTAGGTTATTGCTTCTTGTTTTTATTTTGAGTTTATACTATTTTAAACCCTAGAGGTTGTTATGTGTAAAAAGTTAAAGGTTATTGCAGCCATGACTTAGGGTTTTTGTGAAAGATCCTTTATGGTCTGAGAAGATGTAAAACTTTTCTTTTGATTATAGACTCGGCTTAAGCTGTGACATTACTGTTTTGACCACTGGGTGATTACTTCGAAACTTTAAGTGGTTTTTCCTGGAATGAAAGGACTGTTCATTCAACAATTTTTGTAACAGATGAAGGGTTTTTACTTACAATGAGTTGTAATGGTTAAAATTTTGGTTTATTGTTTCTGTTTAAACTTGTATAAATTGTTTTGATCAGGATTAAGCCTCGATAGAAGTTATTAAAGGCCATAGGCCATTTTTGCTTACTCTATTTCATCTTTGTTTAATTAGTTTATAGTATTTTTAATTTAAAATTACATTTAATATCAAAGGTTGATAGTAAACTTTTTATTATTTAATTTGCAGTGTTATTATGTGAATAAAAGTTTTGTTTCTCTAAAAGGGTTATTATTAATGGATAATCTTCAGTTCTACAATGAGATGGATTTTACAAAAATAATTTTAGTTATGTATCTATTTTATTTTTAATAATAATTATTTACAGCTCTTAGCTTTTTGTGTTAAGAATAAAAGTGTAAAATCTATTTTAGGGATAAATCCTATCTCTTATAAACCCTAGATGGTTCTTGAGGGTTGCAATAAAACACCTATGCTTATAGAATCACAGTGTAGTTGTAATCTTAAGTAAATAATTATAATGACCTAAGGATTACTAGCTAGGTTAAACCCTAAATACTAATTTTACTATTACTATATTTGTTTATTAAACTATATTCATTGTATTCATAATAAGTATTAAAACTAGTAATAATTCTATGAATATTATAATTACTAGTGATTATTGTATAATCTACTCTTTGCCTATAATTAGATAGTGCAGTTACTTTTAGTAGACAGAGCAAGTACAACTAGATTTCTGTAAATGAATCACATAAAAATATAGAAGTAATCATTTGTATTTTACATTCAGAGTTAATAAACAAATCTAATTATCTAACTTAAGCAACGAGCTGTACTTGAGTATTTCCTTGTAAAATGCGTGGAAAAATATAGTTTGGTAAAAAAAATTCTTTTCACCTTTCACTTAGAAAAATGTCTACTTTTTAAATATAATCTACTAATCACTAGTTTTATCAATAAACAATGCTCTTTCTTCTTCATAAACCCTAATAAAATAATAATATGCATATCTTGAAAACTTGTAATCTTTATCTGAAAATAGTAGATAAACTATAAATAAACCTAAACAAATAGAACTTGTCAAATGGTGAGGTGGGGTGATTCCATGAAGATGGGTAACACTTTTTGGCCAAATTTGGCGATAAAAACCTGATTTTTTACTCATGTGCTAGATAGAATCCCTCAAAACGCATATATG
>LPNX011015901.1:228381-243574 GCA_001517045.1 Pseudotsuga menziesii
ATATTCGTTGGTGAATCTATCAGTATCAACTTCACTCAGTTATGTGCTAGGAATGGCAGGATTTACACCTCTGCAAGGCACAGGAAATTTTCCATTTGTTTGAATGTGGGCTAAGTCTGTTTTTTTAAGCCCTTGACCGAGGTATGAACCTCGACCAAGGTATATAAATACCTCGGTCAAGGTATTTAAATACCTCGACCGAGGGTTTGTAAAGCCCGCAATACCTCGGTCGAGGTATTTAGATACCTCGACCGAGGTATTTAGATACCTCGGTCGAGGGCTTGATAAAACCTCGGTCGAGATATTAAGACCTCGGTTGAGGGCTTAACAAGCCCTCGACCGAGGTGCGTTTTTCTGTTTTCGCTGAAATGCGCTTGCCAAAAAGTGTTACCCAGGTCCGTGGATTCACCCGGTGGCAATAGCTTAAGGAGGCTGTTCCTCCCAACCAACTCCTAGAGAAAGCTTAGTCTGCAATCTCTCAAGACCCCCGAGCCTGTTTCCTGGTCCTCCTTATAGAGTACTGGGTGAGAGATGTAACTTTGAGATCCTTTTCCAATTTATTGAATATATGGCAGTAATTCAGCCCTGCTCACAATAGTAAGAACTTCATATTAGAGTAGCTGTACAAGTTCAATTTTCATCATTTAACCCCTCAAACTCACTTCAACAAGTCCCCTCCATTGAATTTCTCATGTGTACTTCATTCACTCAGAATGATCACAATTCTAGAATGAGCAGCCTCAGTTGTCTTCAATGGGAAGTTTTATATCAATGCCTAGGTCTTCTGGGTCATTTTTTGCTTAATGAGCCACCTGATCCTATTCCACTTTCTTGGGGAATCATGACCACAATTATAGGGAAATTGCCACCTGCAATAGTTAGAAGTAGTTTGAGGATGCTGCCACTTGTCAGTGTACTCTCCACCTAGTATCCTCCACCAAGTGACTAGTTAGCACTCATTTAACACCTTCCCTAAGCTATTGTCTCATCATTTATTTATTTCTTAATAAAATATTCTGCAATACATTAATTATCCTTGACCCCACTGGGTCATCAATTACAAACTTTATCATAAAATATAACATAATGTTCCTCAATGACATTAAATTATTTTGCAAATTGGGGCATGCGACAACATATCTAACAATGAGCATGATATCTATATGCACATAACATCCCACAAGTAAACACATATCTACCAATGAGCATGATATCTATATGCACATACCATCCCACAAGTAAACACATATCTACCAATGAGCATGATATCTATATGCGCATACCATCCCACAAGTAAACTCTATAGTCAAAGGTTTGCATGGTATCTAGTGATTCTAATTCTCAAGAGAGTGTTGATGGTAACCAATCAACATGAGGACTTGTACCCCAAAGCCCTACCGTTGGATTGGCAAAGCTCTAAATCAATATTCTTTCTATCAGACCATCTTTGGCACGTTTCCTTTGTTTCTATTATGAAGTTGAACTATTTTGTAACACACCAACAAGAAGAAAAAACCTTCATGTAACTGCTTCTTTTCATTATGCTGCAATTCTTATTCAATTGCCAAAAAGCATGGAGGGTGTTTGTTTTTTATAGCCTTGGAGAATGCAATAAGATTTGACAACTAGAAGTCCCTATGAACTTCAACCCTATGTGCATTTTTCATAGATATATTTATTGCAGTTTTTAATTTTTATGATTTCTCACTCAAAGATAGAGTAACATAAATTTATTTCTCCAAACTCTTTCATGAATTTCAGAGTATTGTTTGCAATACTTTATTGTAACAAACAAAGTCAATGGAATTTTTTAGTGCCTTTGGTCCATTTTTTTGTCCAATTTAAGCTTAGGCTCAAAACCTTTTTTTTTCCAATATGAAATTTTATTGATGTATACCATAGTATCTTTTTGATTATTTTTTATTTTATGCTCAACTATAGTTTGATCCCCAAAAAGAACCCTTCCCGAGTTTCATTTTTTTGTCCAATTAAAGCTTAGGGTTGAGACCCTGTTTTTTAGCCAATATGAAATTTTGTTAATGTATACCAAAGTATCTTTTTTAGTATGCTTTATTTTATGCCCAACTATAGTTTGATCCCCAAGAGGAAGTCTTCCTGAGTTTCATCCATAAGAGTAACTTGCCAATTTTTTAATCGCGTCATATCTGCTTCTATGGATATAAAGTAGTGAGGGAAGATCTGCACCAAGGTAAGTTAAGGAAATTTTGATTTTTTTTTGCTGAAATAAATATCAAATTACTCTTGTAGCTTCATTATAGGGATTTTGTGTGTTACTTCAATAATCTATAAGATATTAAGAACCTATTCATTTTAGTCAAGTTTACTTTGAATTAACATAATCATGCCTAAAGCTGCAGATAAATGGATGAATCTGTACTTGAAATTATCTTGATGTAATGGGAAGTGAGTGGTCACCGTAATTTTTTTATTAAATTTTTTTCTCTATTTACTCTTTTCCACAACTGGAAAAAAAATCCTCCCAACATTCTTTGAATTGTTTATTTCTATGTTGCACCATCTCACATTTTATTCCTGATTAGAAATAACATCAAATTTCAACTGGTTGAATAGTTTCCCCATTTTCTCATTGATTTCTAGTTATCTTGATGTGGCAAGTACATTCTTCCCAAATATGGGAGAGTTTAGGAATATTGTAGCCAGCTTACAACATTCAAATTGGAATGATTTGGCTAAGGATCCATAAGTGGGTCTTGCGGGGTATCCATTCCATCAAATTTGAGAAAGAATTGCACCTAGCTGCAACCGCTATCACACGTATAGGTTGGCCCAAAGCACAAACATGGACATCATTTGAGAGAGTTGATTGAATCCTTGTAGGGGAAATCGCATCACCCTACTTGCACCATTACAATGAGCCACCATTGACAATAGTTTCCCTTTTTCTCTTGCATTAATTGACTGTATCAACCAAAATTAGTCTAAATTGTTTCATTTGTTTTTTCTGTCAACTATTTTTCTACCCATCTTATACCTTTTTATTCTTTGGTTTGGAAAATGAGTTCTATATTACTGCTACATAATATACAAAATTATAGCATCATTTGTCTAGCTGATTTTTACTATCCTACTTATAATTCAAAAAATGCATGGTTGTATTCCTACATACAATAGTAATAGAATTAACACTACGTATTTCCTAGTTTCTAAAATGGGTCCATATTATAGACCGAAATATGCTTTGGCAGAATTCAATGCATTTTTACAAGTGCAAAGAATTTAAAGCTATTAAAATTTCAAATTTGCAGGTGGATAACACTAGAGTACTGGTTCACTATGTTTGGTTCATAGATCTCATTTGTAACAAAGGTGAAAATTGATGACCATGCATGAAGAGATTACCAAGAATAAGCAGCCTCTTAATTACATATCTTCCTATTGCATTAGCAAGGCCTAATCTTCTATTTCCTATGTTAATTTACCCAAACAAATTATCCATATGCACCCTGACATAATTGCATTACAATTTGTTTGTATAGAGCTTCATGGATTGATTAGCTGAGATAATGTTATTGTATCCAAAATTTCATTTGGTATTGAATTTCATGCTTGGGCCCTGTAGTGACATATTGGTTAGTTATGAAGGTTCCTTCAATGTAACAACACTGCATTCATTTATGTCTCAACTTGGTAGTGAATTCAATTTGTTTATAACATGAACTTGTTGGAGTGCGTCCTAAGATAATGGAAATGGGCCATACATAAAATATAGACATCCTTGATGTCAACGTGAGGGCCCTTGTATCAATAGCATTTTACAGATTAGATATATATCCAAAATAAATTGTTTCAAGCTCAGAGTTGAGGTGTTTAGGTGTTTAGCCAGAGAATAAGATCATGGAACCATGTACAAAGTTTCTAGGGATTTCCCATATAGTGATATTCATTGTTTATGATGCCTCCTTTAATGTTATAGTACTCATTCAGTTAGAGATCAGATCAATGATAAATTTAGAATTTTATTATTAAGAACTTGTTGTGGGAAGTAAGATGATCGTAGTTGGCCATGTATTACACACTAAGATTGGTCTTTTTCCCTTTTTATTAACAGGTTTGTATAGTTGGACTACATATGTCTAAAGTAAATTTTTTAAGCTTACTATTGTAGTGTTACCTAGAGAACATACATAAGTTACCAGAATATGGATTCATATCTGGATCCAGATATGGATTCGATAGATTTTTTAAAACCCAAGATCCGAATGCGGTAGGGAAACGACAAGTACAAACAAATATAAAAATATTTTTATAAAAATACGAAAATGAGAATGAAGAAACAAAACTATTTAGGAAACATAAGAGTAGAAGTATAAGTTATTGCCAAAAAGGAGAGTTCATGTACCATAAACGATAATTTGATAAGTTGTGAGCTACATCCACATGTCCATATCAAAAGGGAAAAAAGTAGTTTTCTTGAACGCTATGGAAAGACCACAGAACAATGTAGGTGAAGTGAGAAAAAACAAAGTACATAAATATAGATCAACCCTTGACAACAAACCATGACCATAAACATATATAAAATAAAAACATTGAAAGAAAACCTTCATATTGATATATCATATTTAAAGAGCATATCTTGACGTAAGGATAGATTAGACCTTGAGCAGGAATGGGGTTTACGCTAGCAATTAGGTGTTTAGGGTTTTTTAATTTTTTCATTAAACAATAATTTTTTGGGGGGATCAATGGGCCATAGAAGCATTGGAAGTTGAAGTATCTGTTTGAAAATTTTAGGAATTGTTTTATTTTTCACAAGATCTGTTTGAAAATTTCAGGTTTTTTATTTTTATTTTTCACAAGATCTGTTTCATGGGACCAATATATGATTCCTTTTGTAGGGGATCTGTTTCAATGGTGGATCTTCCTCCAATACGTATAGGATCCATGGATCCGTGGATCCTACACACTGTTATGGTGGAACCGGTAACACGGGAACATACTTAGAAATCTTCAGGATGGTGTAAGAAGGGAATTTTTTTGGAAATAGTGAATGACAAGGGTCTGATTTATCATACAATCAAAGAAAGCACACTCTGACAAATGGAAAGTATACCGTGTTGAAGAAAGAGAGGAAGGACTGAGTTAACTCTTTGATGAGGTAGGCACATCTTTGGTCGGTTAATGCACATTTTATGCTGAAAATGGTCATTGGATGATGGTTTTCTTGTAGCTTGGATGCTTTGTGTGACTATGATTGCAATGCTAAAATTCTTTGTATCATGGTTGCCGCCTATGTAACTGCATTTGATGAATTTCATGAAAAAACAATTGAAATTTTTTGAATGTGAAGAAAAGTTGATTGCACAAATGGAATTTCAAAATGTTGGAAAAATTCAAATATTAATTGTAATTTTAAGGAGAAGAAGAGCTAATTAGAAAAATTAGGTCAAATATTTTGTGAATTTGACATGTTTTTAATAGATTTGAAATTTAAACAATTGTATTTGTTTTTTATTTGGAATATGAAATTATAAAAAGAATCATATTTCTTCTTTTCGAACTTAATTACTAATTTTTTGAGACTTTTTTACCTAACCAATTTTTCTTGAATTTTATTTTTTCCAATTTTGAACCAGTTGACTAGGTTCGCACTAATTCTGATGAAAAAATAGAGAACTTCTACTCAAACATAGTCACATACATTTGAACCCTAAAGAGTAGCATAGTTTATCAAGCCTTATATGTATGGAGACTTTAGTTCCTCCACTAATGTTACAGAAGATTGTCTTATCTCAAAGTGCCTTCTATAATGCATATTCTATTATTACAATACTATAATTCCATAGCCAATTTTACATTAATTTATATTCTTATTGTGAACAATAGTTTCTTATTTTGAACATACTCATTCACACCTGGTATGCCAGTGATTTAGTATGAATTTAATTAAGGACAATTTTCTTCCCACAAGAATAGTGCAAAATGAACGATTTAAATCTTGTCAATTTAATCCAAAGGTAGATAATGGAAGGGGGATTTATAAATTCCCTTAAAAGTCACTTTTAGAAGGGGGGGGGGGGGGGTTAGAACAACCCCCAAAGTGACTTTTGGAGGCAAAAGACAACCGCCCCTAAAAGTAAAATTTGTTGTAGTGTACAAACATAATCTCTGTTTTTGCAAGGGTTAGAAGGCCGACTAACATTTTAGAATACAAACTAATATTCAAAAGGAGGGTATCTTTAGCCATCATTGTTGTCTCCTTGAGGCTATTTAGTGTAATGAAAGTTGGAAGTTAACATCGAACACTCATGAAAGAGAAGATATGTAGAAATACATATTAATTGAGTTAATTGATACAATTTGCTAGCATATTTTAAGGGTGGTTTAATTACTTGCTCTACATGACCATCCCTAACTACCAATACTAACTGCTATTCATTAACTTGATTGGTCACTAACACTCATGATATTTATTACATATTAATACATAACATATCATGGATCCTAATATATTATTGAGTGTTACTTATTCTAACACCTTGTCTTAACATGAAATACAATTTTTTTAAACTCCCCTCAATATAAAATCCATAGAAACTTACTCAATAACTAAGAATAATTAAAAAAATTGAAGGGCAGTCTTATTCAGTCTTCAATAATGCAACACTTATTTGGTTCTTAATATCTAAACACTACATTATCTTGTATGATTCAAGTTGTGTTGGTAAACAAATATATATAATTCATATCAACCAAGTTTTGCATTGGGACATCAAAGGTAGTTTCTTGATTTTGTCAATCTTTTTTCTTATATTTCTTTCATTATGATATATGATTATTGAAATAAGTGTTTAAACATGACATTTTATTATTTAAACATGATATTATCTCCCAATTGATAATAATGGGATTCTAAAGATTATGGATTTTTTCATGACAAAATCTTTCTGTAGTGACCAAAATGGAAACCTGACCAATAGAGTAATCACATTATGATATAGGTAATTGAAATATGACCTATTTTATGATCATAGACAATTTTTCCTATATTATGAATGCGTTCTTGTTTACAATGAAAAATATATATGGAACTTCTTTAGAGTGTTTGTTTTGAGTTCTAATTTTATGTGTATCACCTTGGAGCTTCCATTTCTGGTTTCTTTGTTTCTTTATGTTAGAAACAATAATCTCACTGCTATTGAGTATTCCTGTGACATGGAAGGTTTTGTATTCATATTTAAATGGATGTTGTTCATAGTCCTTAGGAAGTTATACCCATTTCCAACATATACATAATGACTATGGAGTATAGTCCTATGTCTTGTCATGATTGTAGTTTGTTAAGTATATTTGATTCTATTCCTTTTACAATGTTTCAATTCATGCATGGTTTTCCAAATAAAAATATAAAAAGACAACCTCATCCTATACTCTATGGCCCCATGAATATGCTTATATCGAATGTTGTTGGGGATCATGTATATCTACTAGTGAAAGCACTATAACATCACCTTAGGAAGTGGATAAATATTATGAATTGGAATCACAATATATCCTAACTATTTTTCGTTGTGGATATTCATTAGCTTTATGGAAGAAGGAACTTTTCTCATCCCATGGTCGATAGGATCCATGTGAAGCACCAACTATTGGGTTGATCATCCTCTTTTGATTCTCCTTATTGCTCCACTTATACATCTCTCTAGGATGATCATGTTTATCTACTATATCCTTGGCATCCACACTAAGATAATTGTTGTTGATACGTCTCATATAGTGGTACATTTACGGTTTCTAGGGAATAGTGATTTTTGCAATCCCATTAAGCCAATTTCTTGAGTTTTTTTCAAATTTCATAGAAAAGGTTTATGGATGTAATAACTTGCTTGATCATATATTGTGAACTTATACAATCTATCATCATTTTTTGACCATTGGATACTCAAATTTGTGTATTGATCCTTTTACAATTATAAATAACTCTATAAGTTAGGTTCCCAAAATCCTAAAGGGTGCTACCTCAATGGAAGAGCACCTACCTTACAGGAAGGAGGTTGGTGGTTCGATTCCTCCATGCCCTAATGCTATTATAATATTGATTACAAAAAACTAAATTAGAAAGCAAAAAATAAAAGATAAGTGACCAAACAATGAGAGATAAGTGACTAAATAAAATTACCAAAATTCGTATATAAAACTACTAAAAATGACTAAATTAGTGACGAAAAAATGAGAGATATGAAACTAGGCATTAAAAAGGATGCAACATGTGGCGCTAATGATGAAGCAAAACATGGCATTTATATGGTAGCAAAATAAGACAAGAAACTAGGCATTAAAAATGATGCAACACATGGTACTAATGATGAAGCCAACCATGGCATTGATATGGTAGCAAAATAAGACGTTAATTTGGATACAAAACATGGAGCTACATAGGAAGCAAAATATGGTGCAACAATAGAAGAAATATTTAGAGTCATTTTGGTAGAAAAACATTATGAAAAAAAGGAAGCTAAAGTTGGTACAAATTTGGAAGCCAAAATTGGCACATATTTGGACGTAAAACATGGTGCAAAATGGGATGCTAAAGTGGTAGGAAAAATGGATGCAATATTGGATGCTAATTTGGATGATAACATGTTTCTATTAAGGATGCAAATATTTCTCTAATGGGGATTTCATTTAAGAAGAAAAAGAGGACAATCGCTAGGAAGCAAAATATGACGTTATTTACGAAGCAAACCTCGACGTTGTTTAGGAACCAAAGTTGGACGTTATTCTGGAAGAAAAAAAATAGACGCTATTTTGGACATCATAAAGGATGCTATCTAGGAAGGGAAAAAAGATGTTTTTTGAGACACTTTAAGTGTTTTCCATGGCGCGTACCATTTAGTGTCTAGTTTGACCACTCAATGTAAAAAAAAATTACACTAAAAAGGGACACTAATTCTAGGATTTGTTGTAATGAATTCTTTCATTTTTTTCTTTATTCCTTTACATTAGTTGCTTTTATGGTTTTCAAAATTTACTCGAGGACACAGAATTCAATACATATATGAACATATATTTAATATATGGATTCGATTTGAAGTTTCATATTCATATTCAGTATTAATAGATAAGATTGAATGCTAAAGATATGTTGTGGCGGTTGAGGTGAAAGCGATTGATGTTTGTTCACTACAACAAATCCCAGAATTAGCATCCCATTTAGCATCCTTTTTTAGTGTAATTGTTTTTGCATTGATTGGTCAAACTAGATGCTAAATGGGATGCGTCATGGAAAAAACATAAAGCGTCTCAAAAAATTTCTTATTTTTCTTAATAGATAGCATCCTTTATGGCGTCCAAAATAACGTCCAGAATAGTGTCCAACTTTTCTTCCTAAACAACGTCGAGGATTGCTTCCTAAATAATGTCCTATTTTTCTTCCTAGCGAGTGTCCTATTTTTATTCTTAAATGACATCCTTGTTAGCACCATATTTGCATCCTTAATAGCACCATGTTAGCATCCAAATTAGCATCCAATATTGCATCCATTTTTTCTACCACTTTAGCATCCCATTTTGCACCATCTTTTACTTCGAAATATGTGTCAATTTTCGCTCCCAGATTTGATCCAATTTTTTCTTCCATTTTTGCATCGTGTTTTGCTACCAAAATGAAGCCAAATATTTCTTCTGTTGTTGCACCATATTTTGCTTCCTATGTAGCACCATGTTTTATCATTAATATTTTTTAACCCCCCTACCATTATCTACTTTTGGATGAAATTGACAACATTTAAATGGTTCATTTTGCACTATTCTTGTGGGAAGAAAATTGTCTTTAATTAAATTCATACTAAATCACTGGAATACCAAGTGTGGATGATTTTGTTCACAATAAGAATTTAAATCAATGTAAAATTGTCTATTGCATTACAGCATTGTAATAATACAATCTGCATTGTACAAAGCACTCTGAGATAAGACAATCATCTGTAACATTAGTGCAGGAACTAAAGTCTCCATACATATAAGGATTGATAAAAATATGCTACTCTTTAGGCTTCAAACGTATGTGACTATGCTTGAGTTCAAGTTCTCTAATTTTGCATCAAATAATGTGGCAGCCTAGTCAACTGGTTCAAAATTGGTGAAAATAAAATTTAGGAAAAATTGGTCAGTGTAAAATAGTCATAAAATTCGTAATTAAGTTCGAAAAGAAGAAATATATATATATATATATATTTATAATTTCATATTCGAAATAATAAAAAAAATAGAACTGTTTAAATTTCAAATCTATTAAAAACATGTCAAATTCACAAAATATTTGACCTAGGATTTTCTAATTAACTCCTTTTTCTCCTTAAAATTACAATTAATATTTGAAATTTGCCAACATTTTGAAATTCAATTTGTGCAATCAAATTTCCTTCACATTCAGCAAATTTCAATTGTTTTGGAAGAAATTCATCAAATGCAGTTACATAAGTGGCAACCATCAGACAAAGAATTTTAGCATTGCAATCATAGTAACACAAATCATCCAAGCTGCAACAAAACCATCATCCAATGACCATTTTCAGCATAACATTTGTATTAACCAACCAAATATGTGCCTACCTCATCCAAGAGTTAACTCAGTCCTTCCTCTCTTTCTTGAACATGGTATAGTTTCCAGTGCTCGAAGAGTGCTCACTTTGACTGTGTGATAAATCAAACCCATGTCATTCACTGTTTACAGAAAAGTTTCCCTTCTTATACCATCCTAAATATTTCTATGTATGTTCCTGTGTTACTGAATCCACCACCACAGTGTGTAGGATCCACAGATCCACAGATCCTATACGTATCCGAGGAAGATCCATGATTGAAACGGATCCCCTACACAAGGAATCATATCCTAGTCCCATGAAACGGATCCTGTGAAAAATAAAATAAAAAAATCCTAAAATTTTCAAACAAATCTTGTGAAAAATCAAACAATTCCTGAAATTTTCAAACGGATCATGCAACTTCCAATTCTTTTATGACCCATTGATCCCTGCAAAAAACTATTTTTTAATGAAAAAATTAAAAAACCATAAAAACCTAATGGCTAGTGTAAACCCCATTCCTGCTCAAGGTTTGGTCGATCCTTACGTCAAGATATGCTCTTGAACTCTGATATATCAATATCAAGGTATTTTTTCAACGTTTTTATTGGATATATCTGTATGGTGAAGGTTTCTTGTCAAGGGATGATCTATCTTTATGTACTATGTTGTTGCTCATTTCACCTACACTATTCTGTAGACTTTCCATAATGTTCAAGAAAACCACTTTATTCCCTGTTGATAGGGACATGTGGATGTAGATCACAAAAACACTATTATGACCTACTTCAAGTTCATGCTGAAATGGTTTTTAAAATTTTCAATATCACAATTGATAAAATTATCATTTATGGTACATGAACTCTCCTTTTTGGCAATAACTTATAGTTCTACTCTTGTGTTTCCTAAACAATTTTGTTTCTTCATTCTATTTTTTGTATTTATTTTAAAAGTATTTGTATATTTGTTTGTTTCTTCATTCTATTTTTCCTCGCTGTATTCGGATCCTGGTTTTTAAAAAATATAGAGAATCTGTATCCAGATCCAAATCCATATCCTGGTAACTTAGTTATGTTCTCTAAGTAACACTACAACAATAAGCTTGAAACATTTCCTTTAGACATATGTAGTCCAACTATACAAACCTATCAATAAAAGGGAAAAATACCAATCTTAATCTATAATACACAGCCAACTAGGATCATCTTACTGCCCACAACAAGTTCTTAATAATAAAATTCTAAATTCATAACTGATCTGATCTCCAATTGAATCAGTGCTATAACATTAGTGGAGGCATCATAAACAACCAATATCACGACATGATAAAATCCCTCGAAACTTTGTACCGAGTTCCATGGTGTTATTCTGAGCTTGAAACAATTTATTTTTGATATATATCTAATATGTAAAATGATATTGATACAAGGGACCTCATTCTAACATCAAGGATGTTTATATTTTATGTATGACTCATTTCCATTATCTTAGTACACACTCCAACAAGTTCATATTACGAATAAATTGAATTCACTACCAAATTGAGACATAAATTGATGCAGTGTTGTTACATTGAAGGAACCTTCATCACTAACCAATATGTCACTACATGGCCCATGCATGATTACTCAAAATAGGGTGCTTAAGTCCACATTATTAGCTACAATACGCACCATAATACAAGAACCTCTTAACATTGGTTGCAACAAAGTTCAAATATTGTTGATTGGTGCATACATTTATTTTTTTTAATCCAAAGCTTGTGCCTTTAGTGTGATGGGAGATTCTAATGATTCATTTCTTAATAAGCTTCATAATCCATATTGGTAGGTATAGAATTCCATAAAATTCAATACCAAATCAAATTCTAGATACAATAACATTATCTTAGCTAATCAATCCATGAAGCTCTATAGAAACCAATTGTAATGCAATTATGATAGGGTGCATATGGATACTTTGTTTGGGTAAATTCAAGTAGTAAATAAAAGACTAGGCCTTGCAAATGCAATAGGAAGATAGGTAATTAAGAGGTTGCTTGTTCTTGATACTTTCTTCATGTATTTTCATCAATTTTCACCTTTGTTACAAATAATATCTATCATCCAGAGAGAGGGATCATGCTTTGGCCTCTAAATCAATGCAATTCATCATGCAAAATAGGTGGTAGAGTTCCACCTAGATCCTAATATTGTAGATTGGTTTAGAAAAAACACATTATAGATAATTAGAATGTGAGTGTGATCCTGTATCCTTTCTATATTTTGTTGTGTTCAGTCAATCCAAGACAATCAATCCTAGGAAGGATAGGTAAATCCCATGGCCAACAAGACCATTTGAATGTGCTTGAGCCCCACTTGAAGGCTTATAAATGGGTACCACCACCAATAGCACAAAAGCCAAATTCTTTCACCACTGAAAGGCTAAGGCTCCTTTATCTCTCTCTACACCATAACCTCTACTAATGTTCTGTTCAACTCAATCATTTCAATTCAGTTCCATCCATGAGATACATAATTATGCTTACTAAAATAGTTCAGTTCAATGTGGTTATATAATTACATATATAAAACAATCAGTGAATTAGTGCTACTTGAGTTACTTGCTTTGAGGAGAATTACTGACTGGATTGTAGCAGAAACTCGATGGGAGAATCAACCTCGATTGGCAGAAGAAATGACACAGGATAAAGACATAATCACTAACCGAAAAAGAAATGGGATTATGGAGAGGGGTTTACAACTGATCCATATTAAGAGAATAGTGTTCAAGTGAACCATCTCATGTACCAATCATTCCCTAGATCACTTCTAAATATGAGACCGACATACCTTTCGATGATGGATGGATTCTTGTTGGATTTATTCTTCTTGGATTTTTTTTTGTGCTCAGTCAATCCCAGATAATCAATTCCATGGAGGATAGGTAAATCCCATGGCCAACAAGAGACCATTGGGTAGTAGAAAATAGAAAGGGATAGTGTGCATCTTGGTGAAGACACCAGTTTGGTCTTTTTATATAGTATCTACATCTATATGTAAGAGGTTTTAAGTTTTAACTAAAAATATATTCACAAATAAATTATATTGTAAAGGAGATAATCGAATCATTCCAGCTGATGCGATCTATCCCTAACAGGACTCACGATAGGAAACATATAAAATGAAATGTTGAGAGGTCAATTCTTGTATTGGAGGGGACAATGGAGTATGGAGAAACAATAAAACAATTTATATACTACTTAATGAATCCATGTGTAGATCATGTTTATTCCCAATGACCTAATGAGAGGAGTAATTGCTAAATACAAGGAAAACAAATTACTGATCCGGCTGGATAAAGCAACTATGGAACAACTCCATTACCATGGTAATCGATCTCATTTAATCAATCAGACAAACATTCCAAGTATTTTAGTTGTTGGAGTTTATTGCTTTCATGAATTCCAATGGATGGGTTTAGAAGCCATCACAAATGGATGTCATTCTCATGGTTCAACAACTCATTAATAGGCCCTTCCTTCAAAAAAGTGATCTTGGTGTATTTTAGACGTGTCACTCAATAGAAGCGAGATAAGCGAGCAACTAAGAACAGTTGGTCAAGGGAAAATACCCAATGTGTAGGATTTTCATAAGTCAATATGAATGCATAAATGATCCACATGCAAGATATTCATCCTTCACTCTAATCCCTCACAATTTTCATCGTTAATTTTCCAAAAGTAAAAAAACCGCAGTAAACAAAAATAAAATGAATTGCTTGTTTACCATACTGGAAAAAAACAGATATCAATCTTACCTCACCAGGC
Source organism: Pseudotsuga menziesii (assembly GCA_001517045.1). Lineage (NCBI taxonomy): Eukaryota > Viridiplantae > Streptophyta > Pinopsida > Pinales > Pinaceae > Pseudotsuga > Pseudotsuga menziesii. The sequence goes on from LPNX011015901.1 coordinate 242,758, forward strand.
TATATTTTGCACAGTCAATAGCATGACGCAATGCTCCTCCAATACTTTCCTTCGTCCTTGACAATGTCTCTAACATCCCTTCAAAAGTATCCTTTCCAATTACTTCTTATGTATCCCCACCACTAAGTGTCCATCCAATGATATTTTTCTTGAATTTTCTTAGAATTCAACTGGTCTTTCATAGTTTGGAGTTTCGTTCAACTACTATCTTTGACATTTACAATTTAATGGCTGTCATCGGGATGGATATGAGATGCTCTGTTTCCACAAACTTGTTGGATTGCTTGTCTAGATTGTTGTATACAAAGTTGACTCCTATTGAATTTCTGCATTTAGTATATCTCTTGCATACTTGTGGAATGTTTTCCTTGACCTCTGTTAAAGATGAAACCTAGAAATTCATCTGGGTTTTGGAACAATGTACCATAAATATTGTTTATCAACTTTGTAGAATTGGATATTAGTGATTGAACTGAAAGATAAGATTGCTTGTTGACGGGATAAAAAGCATCAACTAAGTTCCTGATCCACTCGTGATAAAGTTCTGGCTTGGAAGTGCGGGAGGATCCGCTAGAGATCTATTTCCAGCTTGCTGAAAATGTCAACCTGAATCCAAAAAAAACATTTAAAAAAAATATGAAAACCTGAAATTAATTTCCCTATCTTTTGCCTATAAATTATTTCATTTTCCTGATACTGAAACATTCAAATATTTTCTATATTTTTGGTTAATAAATTGCATACTAGTATTAAACACTTAAAAATAGAGAACCATTAACCTACTTTATGTTTCTGGTTCAAGTATATATATATATAT
>LPNX011015901.1:243719-370694 GCA_001517045.1 Pseudotsuga menziesii
TGTGGTAGAGCTACAGAATGTGATTATTCTCACTTAGCTTGTGCAACTGCTATAAGATGCTTCATGTAGATAGGTAGCAATGTCAGAATCGTTTAACATCATTTAACATAGTTCTGAAGTTTACTTATTTTGCAGCATCATAGCTGTAACATAAGCCAAAATGCTAAGAACAACAAAGGAAGGACAATATGAACATTAATAAGTAGGCATCTAAATATAACAACAAAAGGCAGAAAACTATAATTTGAAATGCAACTGAATTTTTTTGTTTATAAATTTGGTAGAAAATTCTACATGCCAACCTTAAGTAAAGATCAAAGAAGAAAAGAACTAGATGTCTATACCTCATCAAAGAAACATTTAGACTCTGGACTTCTTACTTAAAGAAGGTTATTCTTAGTATGGGAATGGATTGTTTTTGCATTCTATGATGTATCAATTTATAAGAATTTATCAGAGCTTGTAGGAAGGGCTAGCAGCCACGAAAAAGGTTGCAATTCCAATTTTCCTAAGCTAGTTAAGCAAAATGGATTTAATTAGGAAGATTGAATTTTTTCTTCCAAGAAGTTTGTCTTTTTAATCTTGTGCTCCATTGAAGTTTTTTTTTTAACATAAATCTTTATATATTTCAGTAAAAATGGTATAAAATTGAGTTTCACGCATAGTCTAATGGATTAAAGCGTGCTAGTTATTCATTTTAGTAAAAAAATATTAATGGTATAAAATTGAGTTTCAGGCATAGCCTAATGGATTAAAGTGCCTAAATGATCTATTTAAGTAAAAAAACAAGGATAGAAAATTGAGTTTTGAATGGTCAAGTGGATTAAAGCCTATTAAGATACAATTTTTTTTTTGTTTAAAGATATCTAAATTCATCCAGAATATCATAAACAACTTACAACTATGACAAATTTAGATTATTTATTGAACCAGATTTAAAAGAGACTAAAATTTTCAAAACAGTTTTGGGTGAAGAATGTATTACTTCATCACATGAGTGACTAGCAGGTAACTCTCTATGTTCTACTTTCCATTGTTACAATGTACTTGTGTGAATATTTCTTTTTTGGGTTGCACACAATTTATTCACCCTGATGCCCTTTGACTTGTATTCATATTGCTGAGCCGCACAATTTTTTGTAACATATGACTTGATAGGAGGTGTACTGATTGAATTGACTTGCCTTGAAGCTATATTTGAAAAATCTTATTTCTTTGGAGAAGACACCATTGGTTCAGTCACTCTCTGTACATTTTGTTCTTCCATTTTTGGATCAGTCTATAATTCAGTGGACATTTTATCATGTGCACTCCTCTCATCCTTATCTCCAATCTGTCGTTTATCCATATGCTTAGAGGACACTAAATATTCAAACCATGGATCCATATGCTTCTCCTCTACCCATTTAATAGCTTTTATAAAGGATTGATATGAATATGAATACACCACATCTTTCTTACTACCTCCTATTTATGTTGCCTCTTTTTGGACCAATGTGTCTACTTTGAATCCATCTCATGAAGTTTAAAATTGTGGAGACTTTTATTGTTATTATTTTTTATTTGTCCTATTTTAGCTTGGCTAGTTATAATACTGACCTTGTACTACTATTATATTATTCTGGATTCCAGTTTATAAAGTGAAACGCCCTAAGTGTGCCTGGGTTACTAATTGAACCGGGCGGGTTAGCTTATTTAAGTTTCACCAACGGTAGTAGGGATGGTTGCTCCAGTTTATTACTTTTTTTATCTAGTAAAATAATCTGTTTATCTTGCATCCATACAACCCTTCAATAAAAAATTTCATCGAATGAAGAATTGGGCACATCCCACAAGTTTGGACTATATTAATGAAAATAAGGATTGCTTGCTCTTAGATAGGAGGTCGTGACATTGACATAAGGATAGATATGAAGGTCGGACTGCTTTCATTAAAGCTTTTACTTCCAAGCATATATAAGATGGCCTAATCCCCTGTAGCCATGTCTACCTTTAAAGTTTTATATAATTTGCCTTTGCAGTGGAAGTCTCTTCTGTGCACTTTGGTCATGGTTGAACCTTATGATGCTCATCTAATTACATTCGATTTATATAGAGTATAACCCCATATTCCTTCTTCTATTACCTAATAAGTATCATGCATGAGGAATCTTGATTCCCAATAAGAAGATCAAGGAGGAGGACAACCGATCGTTAATTAAAAGGAGGTCTACAAATTTACCAAATGATAATATTTGCATAATGCAGAAAATGAGCGGGAAATGCACAATAAGTTATTCGTGGAGATAGAAAAAAACTCCGCCAAATTCATTTGCTCTTATTATACAATTCATTTCATCACACTGGGAGCAAAACCAGGGGTTTATGCAACAAAAAAACCTGAGCAAGGAAGGTTGAACTACTTTCATTAGAGCTTTTACTTCCAAGCATATATAAGAGAATGAATAATAATAAATATAGGGCTATTTATATCAAATATTGTTAGAAAGGATATAGATTGAAAGAAACCTATTATGGGGATTTTCTGTAATATTTACCTATGATCTAGGAGCGGGTGGGTGGCACACGAATAAAAACCAAGTAGCAGTTGGATTGTAGATCATGGTGTGGGAACCTATGTATTCATTACATCCATAAAACTTTAGTCAATACCTTGGGAAACTGCCTGAGCCATGCGATTATTGTTTATATATCATATGGTATTATAGTGGTTGAATTTGTGATTTGAAAAAGTTCTCAACACTGTGAGGAGAAATTCTTTTGCGGAGAAAATCTAGTCATTGGGGGTAAAAATTGAAAAGAGAGGTTGGAATGAGCAATTTCAATGTACAAATCCAATTATGGAATCATAGAGATTTTAGGTTTTCAAGCAAAAATACCTGTGGAGTGATGATGGTCTCACTACAGTCCTCATAGCTTATGGGGTTGTGACTTCTGCTGGAGTTAATCAAAGATAATGGAGATAGTGGCCTTCAAAGAATGCGCCCTCCTCAAGTGATCTCAACCCTATGGCTTGGACAGCTTGGGCATGAACTGTATGGTCCCCCTCCAAGATGTTCAATTTCTGGAAGTTGCTCAAAAACCCTCAGTTGATCAAAACTTTTACATGTGGCTTGGTAGCAGGAAGGAAGGAAAAAAAATCCTTCAGAGTTGCTATCTTTGCTCATAGATTTTGAGAGGCGGAAAAAATTGGGGAAATATTGAATAATTTTGAACCCAACGCCAAGCCCTAAGAGTGTGATTAGTTTGGAAGTTTTTTTAAGATGATAAATATAAAATACCAAAATAATTATAAAAAAATAATATGTATTTATTTTTAAATTAAAATTAAAATTATTATATTTAAATATAAAAATTATTTAAATACAAATTTTATTTAAATATTTAAGTTTAAATATAAAATAATCATTAAATATTTCAATGATATTTATATTTTTAAAAAGTTTCAGTTTGAAAAGATAATTTATGATATGTTTAAGATAGACATAATGCTATGAGTTTTATATATTAAAAAATAAGTTGTTACAAATTTTTTAAATGAGATCAAATGTAAAAACAAATTGATACAAGCACAAGGTACAAAAAGTCATAAGCGTAGACATTAAGTTATCCCAAAAACAAACATGTAGTGCATATTGGATAATGTCTTCTAGTGATTGGCATGCATTCACAACCCTAAGGGTTAATTTTGTGCAGTGTCAACCTACTCCTAGTAATGGCCAGGGTTGAAGAAAATGTAGGTTCACTCTTAAAATCGAGGGTCAAAGAACTCATTGTATAGGTAAGAACAGTAGTAATGTGTTTATGAGTGAGTTGATGTCCTACAGAAATGACTTTTTTCAAGAAAATTGATCATCCTAAAATCTCTTGATGTAGCACAATATGGAGCTTGTGTGGTGTGGTCAATAGAATAATGAAACATAGTCCTAGTGTTATTCAATTGAGTAGTTATGGGGTGCTTGATCCCCTATTGCATTTTGTTGACCTTGAAAATACACACCAATTTTTAGGGTCTTTTTAGTAACAGGGCGAGGGAAATTTAGAATTTGGGTTCTAAGCCAAAGATGTAGCAAGTTATGGTGACCCCCTCGGGAAATTTTTTTTTTGTAAAATTATTGTTGTTTCCCTCTATAACCTTCATTAAAATTCATTAAATGGGTCGAATTCTTGATTGGACCAAGTGTCTTTTTCTTAGGGAAAAGTATTTCCCATTCTATTTCCCAAGTATTTCCCCATACTTCATGAAACATCTTATGTGTTGCCTTACAGTCCCTGCATCCTCTACCGTTCTACATTGATTCTTCCTCCACTCCACCCTACTGCTTACATCCCTTCCATCTTGCACACATTTCATATGAATTTCATTCACCCACTGCACTCCACTTTCCCATGGGGAAAAGTACAAGAGTCACCCTTCACTCCCAACCTCACTTCATATCTCTACCCTTTTCATTCAGCCTTTCTTGTACCAAAGACTCGAGATAGAGACCCTCAAAGTTGTAAATGTAAGTGGTATGGACATGGAATCCATGAGAGGACTTTGCAAAAATGTGGGAGAGGATGACATATTGGTGGGAAAATGAAAAGTTTAGTAAATAATGATGTAACATGGAAGTTGACAATATCGACCTAAAATTGTCAAGGATATTAGAGAAAAGGACAACATGAGTTCGGCTTTATTACACAATGTAATTGTGTATTTGTTTGTGCTTGTAAATCATGAGATTTTCACTCACTTAATCAATATGGTATAAAGGTTTATCCATGACCTATCAAATTCATTTGTAGACAAAAAATAATCACTATGATCATGGATGCATGTGCAAACCAATGAAAATATTAGTCTTTTCAATGGGTTTATGGTTCAATGGTGAAGCCTTATCAGGACACTCACCAAGTTTTAGATCTCATGGAGGCATGAATGGTAGTTATTCCCAAGTTCAAGGTCTTGGTTAATTTGATAGAAAAATACCCTCTTGATGTGGCAGTTTAGCCACACAAAAACTATATTACTAGCACAAATACATCTTATATTAGATCTAATAAGCACCATGAGGACCAAGGTGCAAACCTCAATGTAGTTAAATTATATTTAAGGATTCAAAAACATGAATGACATGTGGAAAGTGGTTCTCAAATAACCTTATATTTGGCATTGGTAATACGTTGATTACATGAGTTCAAAATCCTACTATGCGAAGAGAAACAAAACCATACATGAGGAATCCCATCTCTGAGGATCTTTTAGGACTTCATACCCCCTATCTTCGAACATGTTTTTGAATGCATCTACCTAATTAATGGGGCTATGCCTATCCCTAATCGAAGGTGGTGTGCCTAATTGGATCTGTACAAGAGGTAAGTGTTTTGAATGTTTTGAATTTTTGTTTTATGTTTCCATTTTTTAGTTATATATATATGAAAATATTTGTGTGGTTTTCTTAAGTTTTGGTTGTCCATTAAATCTCATCTTTTGTGTCCCCTCTTATACCACGGTTTAAGGATGAAATACACGGTACCTATTAGGACATGAAATTTATCATTTGGGTTTATAGGAAATGTGTGAGGCTCCAATAATCACACATGTACTTCATAAGAAATTGTTTCCTACTAGTGTGATTTGGTGGAAATGTCAAGGTTGAAAAAAGTAATCATGATCGTTGGGGATCATTCCATATGTTGTGGTCATCTCTGTACTTCATATGGAAGGGTTAGCTGTTTTTGGTTAAAACCATTATGGTGTGTTCCCTCTCAGAGGTAAGTTTCTCAATGTAAGGGAAGATAGCCATAAATAGATCATGGAAAATGATGATGTTCAACATATCAAACAAATCCTTGGTCTACAGCATGGCAAGGAATATTATAGTTTCAAATCCCTTAGATATGTCCATCTAATGATTATGATAGATCAAGTACATGTTGTATTTTCATAAGTGTGTATTTTCTATGTAAGTTTGAAGGATACCATCAATTGAAAGCTAGTTGTTTACTGTTTACTTCCGGGATCACGATGGTTCCCACATCAAAGGATTGTTGATCAAGTTCATACACTCTTTTTGGCCCTCTCTACTCATAATTCCTTCATTTCTTATTGAATTCACCACTCCTATTTGACGTTATAATGGTTATAGAAAAAACACATACTAAGAATATCTTTTGTAGAATTAGAGTAGTCGGGCATTATTTTGAAATTTGTGCTAGAAAATTACCAAAGATGTTGAAGATAAAGCGATCTTTGCAAAGGATCAGTAGTCACAATCATCCACCCTTCAAATATCTTTTCAATCGAGTGCTTGAAGCAGGTGTACCCAAGGTTGGAATTTTCACAACATTTGGTTCCCTCTTTCCTACTTGGATCTCCTACCGCCATTGAGTAGGTAGGGGTATATAAATCATTGAAACCTACCCAGATTGACTGCACCGAGTGACTGAAAACCTATGATAGAGTTCATTATCAATACCTGCAATCAACACACACATTCCCCGTCATGAATTTAATGTAGTAGCAGATAAAGGAAAGAAAAAATTGTAGTAGATAAAGGGAAGGAAATCCTTACCACCACACCCAATGATGAGAACACCTCATCTTCAAGTCTTGAGAAGGGAAAACCTATGATGATGTCAACTAAATTTTCCCAATCAGAAAGAAAAAATCAAAATTAAAAAATACAAATATTCACAACTATTAGAAACTATTGAAAAAATTCCAACTATTACATTGTACGGACATGATTAATACGCCTTCATGATTTATATATATCCCCTTGTAGAGGACATAAAAAGCATAATTACCCCTAAAAATGAAATGTCTTCAAAATTTCCTAAATTTGATTTTGATTGTTTAGTTTGGAAAGTTTAAGGTTTATATGTATCTTTTTCATTACTTATTATCATGACTTGTGATGCCTACATCGGTTGTTTACAAATTTTCCCTTGTGATCCCCTTCATAGTGATCTTACTAACCTAAGGAACTATTTTAATTTACACCTCCCTAAAATGGTGATGAATTTTAAACTCTCGTTACTTTGTTTTTATGTGCTTTATAGAAAAGGTCATCAAACCTCAAATAGAGTATGGTGGTGGTTTGGATCCATAATATGGTCACATTGGTTATTTTCTCCAAATGTTATAAGTGATGATTACAAATTTTTTATTGTTATTATTTATCCATTCACAATTACACTTGTACAAGTCTCAATGACTTGAGACACTTTCTTGCTCATTACCTTCTTAAAGGGGGGGAATGATAAAAGATTATTAGTTCATCTTTGAATATTGTAGACAAAAATTATGCCCTACACATTAAAAAGGGTAGACCTAAATAGAATATGGAGGTGACCCTATGTTTGTAATATAGTTATGCAAGTAATTGTGTCTTGGTGTTATAAGTTCAACTCATATCTCTAAATTCATTTTTTATTAACTTAAAGTACCAAGTAAAAGTCACTCTCGAAGAAGGCATAGAGACAAGATTAAATATGCAATGTATGTGTCCATGTGAATTCCCATATTGTGGTATTGTAAGTTGGGCATTTACCTCTATGTTTTGAATCATTGTTTAACTATGTAAACTAAATCCCATGGGAATCAAAAATTGGTCAATAGTGTAGCGTAATCCTGGAATATTTGATAGGGGCCCTAAAACTTGACCAACTAATTGCTTTTTTCCTTGAGATATGTATGCTTATAAGGCCAAATATGTAAAAATATTTTATCCACTTATTAAAAGTAACACTATGACCATTATTGAAATGCTTGTTTCTTCATTCCATTTTAAAGCAAGAAAATGTTTTCCTTAAGAGTACAAATAAAGTTAAATTTTGTGTTGAGATTGATATCCACTTCTTGTGCCTTGGATGTTCTTGGTAAAAATGAGGGTATGGATGGGGTGGTTGTCCAAAACAACCTTGTAGGGTGACATTTTGGTAGATAGGTGGTATTGTACTACCTTTTTGCAAGGTGCGTGTAGGCATGTGGGGGAACTAATAAACGCAATGGCCATATGAATTAATGTAAAACCCAATGGAAAACAATATTTTATGGTCAATACCTCACAAAATCTATTATTTGTTATTAACTCCAATATCTCAAGTCCTGCAGTATCCATAAGTATTATGACATGCATCATCATCATGAACATCGACGTTGTCATCGTCATCATCATCAATTCCAGATGGTACATCAACATCATATTGATCATAATCATCAACAACATTAATTATATCATCAATAAAATAATCTTCATCATTATCATTATGGTCACTCATACAACAATAGTGTTCTTAATCACTCATTGACATTAATATTAATGCCAGGTAATTGTTAAGGTTATTTATATGTTGTTACAATCAATTCGATGATAATAACATTGTTTACATGTCATTACTGACATTTAGGTTCCATTAGAATTAATTAGGATCCAAAATTGATACCACATGTATAATCATCATTGACATCCACATCGTCGTCATCATCATACAATAAATCAACATCATTGTCGTCATCATAGTCATCATCAATATAATTGTGATAATAATGAGCAAGGAGCCCTACTACCTCACAAGAATGGATGATATAGTCTTATACTTATCAAATCATATCCATACGCTCCATCATAATTATTGTAATGCATCATCTTCATTTTGTTAGGGACAATCATATGCCATTAGGGTCTATTAAATGTTGTTGGGGACACTGAAATGCCATTAGAGAAATTTAGGTGACATTAAGGTAATTTACCCCTCATTAGGATTAATCAAGATCTAAAAGTTCCATGATTACGATGATTTAGGTGATAGAATGATAAATCGATATCCAAAAGTAATATCACATGAATCATGATCATTGACATTGACACTGATATATCTAACGTTATGTCAGACTTTTTCCTAACACAATTTCTAGCTCTAAACCTAGTGCAATTCCTAACATGGTTGCTTTCAAAATTTCTGGAATTATTCCAGGAACTATACCTGGATCTATACCTGGAATTATGTTGGCTGTTTTCTAGGCGCAATTCCTAGATCTATAATTAGCGCTATGTTGGATGCTTTTCTTGCCATAATTTGTGGCACAATTTCTGTCCCTAACCCTGGATTAATATATAGTGTTATGCTATTCATGACGTTTTTTTGGAGGCTATTCTTGGCGTTATATGGGATGTTTTTTTGGACACTAATTGGGATGTTAATTTGTACACTAATAGGGATGAAAATGTGATGCTAATTGGGACCCTAATTGGGACGTTAATTGGGATGCTATTCAACGTCCAAAATAGCGCCGACTTTGAAAAAAGGACGCTAATTGGGGTGCTAATTGGGATGCTAATTGGGACGCTAATTGGGATGCTAATTGGGATGATAATTGGGACGCTAATTGGGGTGCTAAATGGATGCTACTTGGGATGCTAATTAGCGTCCAAAATAGTGCCAAAATTTGAAAATGGACCTAAATAATGCCAATAAAAGTGCCATCCCATGGAAAAGCGTCCACTTTGTCAAAAAAATGATGAAAAATACACTAAAATTGATAATGGGCACTAAAAAGGAAGCTAAAAGAGATGCTAATTAGAGGGTTTTGTTGTAGTGGTTGGAGACTCAATAACACAAGGCCAGTGGGAGTCCATGATTTGCATGCTTCAGGTGGTGAATCCAGCTATTCAAAAGAAAACTATGGTTAAATTCAATGTTCTCTTAGAATATTCTACCTCGTGGAAAATTGTTGTTCCATCTAGTTTTGATATATGTGTGTGTGTGTGTGTGTGTGTGTGTGTGTGTGTGTGTGTGTGTGTGTGTGTGTGTGTGTGTGTGTGCGCGCACTTTCTTTGTTGATTTCATTGTATGTTGTATTGTGATCTTAAGTAAAAATTGATTTGATTTACAAGGATGACAATGCCTCTATGGAGTTTTTGTGGGATCCATTTTTTATTCAGGAGAGCAATTCTGGAAACAAGAAGAAAATTATATATCTAGAATCTGTTGTGGATATTGGTGTTTACTGGAAAGAAGTTGACATCCTTTTTTTCTAGTCAACACATTGGTGGAATCATGCAAAAGGAAAATCATAAGAGCATTATTTAACTTTTCAACTTTATGTTTGAATTAGGTTTGTTTCATTTGTGCATTTCAGTAAAAGTTAATGTATCCAATGACTCAAAAATTAGTGATATGATAGGGTTGGCTTGTTTTGGGTGTCTCCTACATACATATGTAACAATGGATTTTATCATTAGACATATTAAAAGGAATGATTTGGAGAGTACCCCAAAGTTGTTATACTGAAATCGATGATGAAGCAAATTGTGTTATTTTTATTCATAATGAAAATGCTATGAATATTGTTGTAAAATAGATGGGTCTTGATCATGGATGGCTATAAGGTTTACACATACATGGATCCAATATGGGATTAGATGAATGTGTTTACCACTTGGGAAAACTAGATATCATCAGGTGTGTTCTTTAGTACCGCTTTCCCTCATCATGACATGTAACTCTTGGACTTTGATTATAGAAATATAATAGAGTGTATAGAATTTATATTATTACTATTTCATATCTATCTATCTATGGGAATAATGTTGCAGTTCAGGCTAGTCAAATGAGACAAATGGGAATCAATGTTACAATGAGAGGGAATCAGTGCAAATTCCAGGATAAAAAATGCATGTGCCTACTCAGGTACCCATAGTCAAAAAACTGGTCAAGCAGAGTGTAACACCTTGGTTTTGACCCGGTTTGCATTAAATATACATGATACATATATTGTATATAATAATGGTGCAGAGCCAAAGGAAAAGGCCCCACCATCAATTTGGTTATGTTATGTTTCGGATAGAAATCATCACCGATGGTATATCGGGACATACGGCATATATTAAAGTTGTGGCATCATGTAGCTATGCATTTTAATTAAATAACCCCAAACACCTATGTTCACTACAACCAAATTGAGAAGGGGCATGATTCCTAAGGATTAGGAGGGGGAATGCTGAATCTTGAGCCATGGGGGAGAGGCCATGTGCCACCTCTCTTTTTTCTCACCCTCCCTTGTCTCATCAAATGACCATCTTAATTGTTCTGCTGGTGGTTGGAGCTGTTAATGCTAGCAGTGGAGTGTTGCAGGACTTTCATGCCTTGCCCACATGCACACTCCACCAGGCAGACCCTTTACGCTGACAGAAAGACCACTACGCCCACGATCCCACTCTCCCATGATGGCATTCCCTCCCTCGTGGAAAATTCAGTTTCCTCACATGGGCTGAGCTAAAATGATCCACAATCCATTGTGTGAGGGTTGGCCCTTTCCTTTCTCACACCAATTTGTTGACTAGTGGTTATGTTATTCTTTCTATTTGCATAGAGAATCGAATTTCCCCTGGACATTATTGGACTGTGTTTCCTCCACGCATTCTCGATTGTGTTTTTCCTTTACAATGTGGTATTTGCTATAGGTTGCTGTGGTTTTCCCTGTGGTTCATTAGTTGTTGTTTCCCCACTCTTACTCGCTAAGTTTTCTTGCGATTTGGGGCTACTGTAGGTTTCTATGGGATCATTTTGGCCATGATAGGGCCAAGAACAATCTAGGGAGTTGCATATCCCCTGCTAAAGCTTTAATAGTTGGTTGTTGCATGCATGCAGTGGTTTTTTCCTCAGACTGCATTGGAGTGGTGAATGAAGGCCTGATGTGCTTGATAAACCTGGTGGGTTAGGAACCACATAGACCGAGCTAGTGGGATGGTTTTCTTCTTGACAATCGCTAAATAGAATTGGAAGGGAGATTAGGGTCTGAGGGACTGCATTGCAGAGAAAGGACTGATTTCCTTGTGTTGGGTGTGTGTGGGTGTTCTAGAAGCCAGGCTGGTTCTGGTGTCAGTATCTATAGCTCTTCAATGAGCTCACCAGCTTAGCATATAGCCTTTCCCAGCTCCTGGATGGCCTAATAAACACAACTTGATTGGTTTGGCTAATCTGTTGTTCGCTTGATAAACCCAACTGTGTTGGCTTGACTAAACTATGTACCCTTGCGGTATTGTTATCCTTGGCTATGTTTAATCTTGTTAGTTCCTTATTCCTTGGGGAATCATGCCCAGCTTGAGGCTGGCAGCGTTGCTGAGAGATTAAGGAGCATGCGGGCCTATGGTTGGGTGGAACGTTGCAGCGACGTAGCTGGTTGTAGAAGAAGCTCTCTATAATATAAGTATTCTTGTCTATTTTACTTTTGCAGTATGGTTACGGTTAATGAATTATGATGAACATGTATATGAATGAACACTGTTTTGCTTCTATTGAATATATGTGTGATTATGCCTCTTAGTATGTTTATGTTTTCAACATTTTTCTTCAACATTATATGTATGTATATGTTCATGGGTCTATATGCCTAAATGTTTGGTGTAGGGTAGCATCATCTTCGCTGATCAGAGGGTCGGGGATGTTATAGTATGGTATCAGAGTTCTAGTTGCAGCATGGGCCTTAATGGGCCGTGAAGATGCAGTGACAGAGCTTATGTTGTAGCATTTGGGCCTTAGAGGGCCATGAGGAACAGTCAATAGAGGTAGGATTTCCTACTGCCAGAACAAACGAGGAGAAATGGGTGATGACAAGAAAATTCATAAAAAATTTCTAAGTGCCAGAATTGTTGGCTCATCGAAAAACTTAGTGACAAGTTCTTCTGATGCACTAGAGCACGTATTGGGAAGGCCACCCAATGGATGGTAATCGAAAGGAAATTGAGGAAAGGTTGTGTTCATTAGCCATCAGCTCATCAAGGACTAAGGGAGAAGGTCCTTCGACATAGTGGAACTTATAGTTTGAAGCTCAACCGACACCGTAGAAGTGTTAGTCTGAAGATTACGCGCAGCGGGAGAAATTTCAAAAATTTGACGAAGTAGTGAAATCATCGGTGATCGGCGATGATTAGTTGATCACATCACTAATGCTTAGTTGATTGTGCACCACCATTGTGGAAGGCTAGAGGATTAACCTTCCAATGGATAGAGCCTCTGACCACTGATGCTGCAGAGGAAAGATGTTTCGACAGATGACGCAGTGAAATATTTTCAAAAATATTTCTAAGGAACGAAATCATCAGTGATCAGAAAAGAATAGTTGATGACATCACCGATGAATAGTGGAAGGAAGAGCCGATGGAAGAAGAAAAATTCAAAAATTTCTCTAAGGCACGAGATCATCGGCCATCAGAAGAAGCTAGTGGTTAGTGAGCCCTCCGTTGCGGAAGCCTAGTGCACTAATCCTCTGATGGATACAGGTTACGTTTGTCGATGCCATGATGGTTGTGTTTCAGTCGTTGATCGAAAGTTGTTAGTTAATCAGGGACGTGTAGGGGAAGCTTTTTCCAACATGAAAGGAAGAAGAAAATTTTTCACAATTTTGTTTAAGTGTGGAAAACCATCGACGATCGACGAAAGATAGATGATCGGAGCGCTGATCGACGGAACTAGTTGTTCAAACATCTGTCATTGCAGCTGGTTAGTGAACTATCCCGTCGATGCATTAGTCTTTCCACTCGTCAATGCTGCAAAGATTAGTCGCCCCGATTGCCGACAAAGCTATTATCCGTGGAATATTTAAAGGGATCATTGGCCGCTGTTGCATAAGCCCTGACAACCATCCACCCAATGTCGCAGCTGCTAGTCGCTCCAACCGTCGATCAAAAAATATTTACAAATGGTGGGCCACCATTGCGGCTGCCCATGGAGCTAATCGACCGATGCCGCGTTAGAGGAAATTTCAACTCAAAATGGGCATTTTAACTTTAACTCAAATTCCATGTCATCATGTGTTAGCCAATGAAATTGATTTAAATTTTCAATACCGTATAGGTCTTAAACACTTTTTTAATATAAATTTGGGGATAGGTATCATAAAAAAAAATTACTTTTTTTGTTTGTATTTTTGACATATCTCCACGTGTTTTTACTCAAATTTCGATCAGGAGAGCTCGTTGGATGCGGAATTAAATTCCACACCCAGCGAGTACCCACTGGACATACCTTTGATGGACCTTGCTACCCCAAAAACAAGAAATACCTGAAAAAAGGGTCCGTCAAAAGTATGCCCAGTGGGCACTCGTTGGATGCGGAATTTAATTCCGCATCCAACGAGCTCTCTCAATTGAAATTTGAGTAAAAACATGGGGAGATATGTCAAAAATACAAACAAAAAAGTAGTTTTTTTCTTTTCTTCCTCCAAAATTAATAAATATTATTTTATTAATTTATTAATTTTTTTTAGGAGGCCCATTTTGAGTTGAAATTTCCTCTAATGGTAACAATTAGTGTTCCAATTTCCGATATACTATCATCAAAAAATCTTAAGGGTTAAAACCACCGACACAGTGGATCCATAGTGGTTAAACCATCCGATGCTGCAGACGCTAATTGCTCCGACTGCTGATAGGACTGTGGTTGCGAAAGACTCAGAAATTTCGTTGGCCACCATTGCGGAAGTCCAAAGAAATAGTCGGCTGATGCACAGTGCACCTGATCGCTGATGAAGGATGAAGGTCTGAAACAGCAGAAAAGGTTAGTTGTTTGACAGTCGATGGACAACCCTTAGCAACATCGATGAAATCCGGAAGCTTAGACCACTATGGGTCCAATACGCTGGAGAATGATAGATGAACAGATCGTCGACGTGTAGCAAAGAAAATTAGTGGTCCTAATTGCCGAAACAACGGAAAGTTAGTTAGGATGAGACCCGATAGGGAGAAGGAAATCTTGGGGTTTTTCAAAGAGATTTTCTTAGCAAATTTCAACCATTTTTTAGGAAATTTTCAGCAGACTGTGAGTCGTCACAGGGATGGAAAGATAAAATTTTGTGTTTTGATCAAAATTGTTATTTTATGAATTTCCAGAAGAGGAAGGTAAGTAGTTCTGATTTATTTTAATGGCATGCATATAACAGTTTGCTACTAACACATTTGCATAATTATAGACATCTCGAAGAGTAGTATTACATGTAGAGCAGTGTGATTGAGCAAGAGGTGGTTCAGCCATGAGAACCCATGATGGGTATGATGCTTGGGATTCTTACGAGCATGTAGGAGATGCCATGGGATAAAATGTCCAGAATGGAAATGATGACATAGAGTCTAATGGGAGGAGATTCCAAGAGACACTGTCTGAGGTTGCAGCCACCATGAGAAGCTTGATTAAATCCCAAGAAGAGTAGCATCAGTTGAATGTTGCCATGTTGCATAGTTTAACAGACTTGCAAAAAAATATAGATTCTAGACGAGGTACATCAAGACCAAAAGGCAGTAAGAGCAGCACTAGGAGAAGGAGAAGGACTTCTAGTGGATCATCTGATTCTAAAGAATCTAGTGGGGATACAAGCTCATCTTCTCAAAAAAGGAAAAGAATAAGACACCATAGGGATCGCTCTCAGGATGAATTTAAGAAAGCTAAGCCTCCTACATTTGATGGTGAGATAAAGACTGGACAAGAGGCTGAAGCTTGGCTTCTTGGGATAAATAAGTACTTTCAAGTGTAGGATTATTCGGGAAACATGAAGGAAAGAGTTGCCATATTCAATCTGAATGGAAGAGCATGGATTTGGTGGGAACACTTCAAGAAAGTAAAGAGGATCAGTGAAACAAGATTGAAGTGGAAAAAGTTCAAGAAGTATTTCAAGTAGAAATACCTCTCTGACAGGTATTATGATGACAAGATTAAAGAGTTCCATGAGCTGATATTGGGATAGCAGACCATGGATGAATATGCAAACAAGTTCTTGGAATTTTTGAGGTATGTCTGGTACATCAGAGATGAAAAAGTGAAGGTCCAGCGGTTTCTAAGTGGATTGCCTCAAGCCTACAAAGATAGAATTGAGTTTTATGAACTGAGAACTCTTGAAGAAGCAATAAGGAAGGATAAGTATTTCTATGTGCAAAGCAAAGGTAAACTTGATTACCATAAGGCATGGAAGGACAAGAAGAATGAGAAGTTTGACCAAAGAAGGAAAGGTTTCAAACCTTCTAGATTCAGGAAACAGTAGAAGCAGCCATCCCAAGATACGAGTAATCCAATTGGAGTAACAGGTGGAAAGCCTAAAGATCCACCACAGAATAAAGGTCCACTCAAATGTTGGAAATGTGAAGGACCCCACTTGCACAGATATTGTCCACTTGAGAATGAAAGTGCAAGGCCATTTTATAACATTTAGGAAGCATAAACAATGGGTCAAGTAGTAAGGACAGTCCCTAGAATTTATGCAGCATTGGAGGACCGCCAGGCAGATCACTAGTCGACTGTGGTTGTAGTTGCAGGTAAGATTGTTGAGCAATCTATTTCTATTTTGATTGACCCTGGTTCTACTCATAGTTAGATTAATCCTAGAGTAGTAGAGAGGTGTGCTTTTAAGAAGGTCAAGCATAGAAAATCTTGGTTAGTTCAGCTAGCCACTAGGACTAAGAGAAAGGTCAGTGAAGTGGTAGAGAAATGTCCATTGATTAGGAATGGATTGATCACTTGTGTGGATCTGAATGTTCTACCACTTGGTTCCTATGATGTTCTCATTGGAATGGATTGGTTAGAAGGTCATAGAGTAAAGCTTGACTATTACAACAAGACTTTTGAATGCACAGATGAAGAAGGAAACCCAGTAGTTGTGAAAGGTATTCCGAAGGTAATTTCAGTAATATAGATTTTAGCAATGCAATTGAAGAAGTTTTGTAGGAAAGGTTTCCAGTTGTATGCAACTCATATTCTGGAACCAACAGGAGATGAAACTCCTAGGTTGGAAGACTATCAGGTGTTACAAGAATTCAAGGATGTATTTCTCGACGAGATTCTAGGGATCCCTCCAAAGAGGGACATTGATTTCACCATTGAACTAGTGTTAGGAGTGGCACCACTATCTAAAACACCCTACAGGATGAGTACACTGGAGATGCTAGAGTTGAATATGCAACTGCAAGAGTTGTTGGAAAAGAAGTATATCTGGTCGATCGTGTCTCCTTGGGGAGCATTGGTTCTGTTTTTAAAGAAGAAAGATGGTACACTCAAGTTATGTATTGATTACAAAAAGTTGAACAAGGTTACTGTGAAGAATAAATATCCTTTTCCTAGGATTGATGACCTCTTTGATCAAATGAGAGGAGCAAAGGTATTTTCCAATATTAACTTGAGGTCTGGTTACCATCAAGTGAGAATCAAGGACGAAGACATTCATAAGACATCCTTCATGACAAGGTATGGGCATTATGATTTTGTAATGGTACCATTTGGTCTCACAAATGAACCAGCTACATTTATGTGCCTTATGAACAATGTCTTCAGTAAGTATTTGGACAAGTTTGTTCTTGTTTTCCTTGATAACATTCTTGTTTATTCTAAGAACGAGGAAGAGCATGCAGAGCATTTGAGGTTGACATTGCAATTGCTCAGGGAGCATCAGTTGTATGCAAAATTGAGTAAGTGTGACTTCTACAGAGACAAAATTCAGTATTTGGGTCACATTATCTCAGAAGAGGGTATATCAGTGGACCCTGAGAAGATTGAAGCCATTATGAACTGGCCTACTCCAAGAAATGTGACGGATGTAAGATATTTTATGGGACTTGCAAGATACTACATGAGATTCATTGAAGGATTCTCCAAGGTTGCACATGCTATCACTTCTTTGCAAAAGAAGGGGACAATGTTCGAATGGACATCGAAGTGTGAAGAAAGCTTCCAGCGGTTGAAAAATATTCTCACCAGTGCACCAGTATTGAATGTTGCAGATCCAGAGAAATATTTTTTGGTGTGTACTAATGCATGCGGACAAGGAATTGGAGGAGTCCTTATGTAGGACAACCATGTGATATGTTATGAGTCAAGAAAGTTGAAAGAGCATGAAAATAACTATGACACTCATGATCTAGAGCTTACAGCCATAGTACATGCTCTTAAGATGTGGAGACATTATTGATGGGTAGAATATTTGAGCTCAGGACAAACCATTGTGGTCTGAAGTATTTATTTGATCAGCCTACTCTAAATGATAGGAAAGTGAGATGGCTGGAATTTTTATGTGAGTTTGATTTCGAAATCAAGCACATAAAGGGAAAATAAATTAAGGTAGCTGATGCACTCAGTAGAAAGGTATAGGAAATGCATGTGGCATCTCTTAGTATTTTCCAATCAGATTTAAGGCAGCAGATTGTTAATCATGTTGCCGGAGATGAGTTGTATGAGCAGGTAAAAGACAAATTGGAGCAGCAAGGTCTTGAGAAGAGGTAGGAGGGATATAAACTGGAAGAAGATGGACTTCTTACTTATAAATCTAGAATTTATATTCCAGATGTAACAGATTTGATGAGGGTTGTTCTGGATGAAATCCATCAAGCTCTATATTCTGGTCACCTAGGGTACCAGAAGACAATTGCTACAGCTAAAAAACAGTACTTTTGGCCAGAAATTAAAAAGGACATGGCTGAATACATTTCAAGGTGCATGAAATGTCAACAGGTAAAGGTTGAGCATCAACATCCAGCAGGCTTGTTGCAGCTTTTGCCAGTTCTGGAATGGAAATGGGAAGTTATTTCCATGGATTTTATTATAGGATTGCCGATGACTTGTAGACAACATGATTCCATCATGGTTGTGGTAGACAAGTTGAAGGCAACACATTTTATACCGGTGAAGTCTACACATAAGACTGATGACATTGTGAAGATATTCATAAAGGAGATTTTCAAATTGCATGGATTGTCGAAGGCAATAGTCTCTGACAGAGATGTCAAGTTCACCTCCAATTTTTTGAAGGGATTGTTTGTATATTTGGGTACAAAACTAAACTTCAACATTTCCTACCATCCTCAGATAGATGGGAAGACAGAAAGAGTTAATCAGGTGCTTGAAGATATGCTTCGCATGTATGTGATGGACAAACCAACCAAGTGGGAAGATTACTTACACTTGGTAGAGTTTGCTTATAATAATGGACAGCAGGAATCCTTGGGGATGAGTCCGTATGAAGCTTTGTATGGAAGAAGGTGTAGAACACCAGTGACTTGGGATAACCCAGTGAACAGAGTTGTCCTTGGACCAGAGTTGCTCAAGGAAATGGAGCAAGAGATTGTAAAGATTAGGGAGAATCTGAAAGCAACACATGACAGATACAAAAGCTATGCTGATAAGCATAGGATGAACAGAGAGTTCAGTGTTGGGGATCATATTTACCTCATATTGAAATAAAAGAAGAGTTCCTTGAAGCTTGGAAGTTGTGCCAAGCTATCACCTAGATATTGTGGGTCGTTTGAAGTGCTTCAAAGAATAGGGCCTATTGCATATAGACTTGCATTTCCTGCTAGTACTAGAGCTCATAATGTTTTTCATCTTTCTTTGCTTAAGAAATATGTACATGCTCCTAACCATGTGATAAATTGGGATGTGATTCAGGTGGAACCCGAGGGAGAGTTCCAAGTTGAGCCAATGCGCATCCTCGACAGGAAGGTCACAATGCTCTAGAACCGAGCCATAGGGTAGGTAAAGGTGCAATGGGAGAACTATGGACCTGAAGAGGCTACGTGGGAGATGAAGGATTCCATGCGATTGGCACATCCATTTTTGTTCAATTCTGCGGAACACTAAGGCGGTACCAGTGCAGCATTTTGTTCAAATTTTGTAAAGCACTAAGGATAGTGCTATTGAAGGGGGAGGGGAATGTAACACCCTCGTTTTGACCCCGTTTGCATTAAATATACATGATACATATATCGTAAATAATCATGGTGTGGAGCCAAAGCAAAAGGCCCCACCATCGATTTGGTTATGTTATGTTTCAGATAGAAATCATCACCGATGGTATATCGGGACATACGGCATATATTAAAGTTGTGGAATCATGTAGCTATGCATTTTAATTAAATAACCCCAACCATATATGTTCACTAAAACCAAATTGAGAAGGGGCATGATTCCTAAGGATAAGGAGGGGGAATGATGAATATTGAGCCATGGGGTAAAGGCCATGTGCCACCACTCTTTTTGCTCACCCTCCCTTGTCTCATCAAATGGCCATATTAATTGTTCTACTAGTGGTTGGAGCCGTTAATGCTGGCAGTGGAGTGTAGTAGGACTGCCATGCCTTGCCCACATGCACACTCCACTGGGCGGACCCTTTACGCTAACAGAAATACCAATACCCCCATGATCCCACTCTCCCACGACGACAATCCCTCCCTCATAGACGATTCAGTTTCCTCACGTGGGCTAAGCTAAAATGCTCCACAATCCATTGTGTGAGGGTTGGCCCTTTCCTCTCTCACATTGATTTGCCAACTGGTGGTTATGTTCTTCTTTCTATTCACACAGCGAATTGAATTTCCCCTAGACATTATTGGACTGTGTTTCCTCCACGCATTGTCAACTATTTTTTTCCTTTACAATGTGGTATTTGTCGTAGGTTGCTGTGGTTTTCCCTATGGTTCATTAGCTGTTGTTTCCCCACTCTTATTGGATGAGTTGCCTTGTGATTTGGGGATGATGCAGGTTGCTGTGGGATATTTTTGGCCACGATAGGGCCAATAATAATCCAAGGAGTTGCATATCCCCTGTCAAAGATTTAATAGCTGGTTGCTGCATGCACATAGTGGTTTTGTCCTCAGATTGCATTGGAGTGGTGAATGAAGGCCTAATGTGCTTGATAAACTTGGTCGGTTAGGAACCACACAGACAGAGTTAGTGGCCTGGTTTTCTTCTCCATAATCCCTGAATAGCATTGGAAGGGGGATCAGGGTCTAAGGGACTATGTTGCAGAGAAAGGACTGATTTTCTTATGTTGGGTGTGTGTGGGTGTTCTAGAAGCTAGGATGGTTCTAGTTTCGGTATCCGTAGCTATTCAATGAGCTTACCAGCTTAGCATATAGCCTTTCCCGGCTCCTAGATGACCTGATAAACACAACTTGATTGGCTTTTCTAATCTGTTGTTCACCTAATAAACCCAACTGTGTTGGCTTGGATGAACTGTGCACCCTTGCGGTATTGTTATCCTTGGTTATGTGTAATCCTGTTAGTTCCTTATTCCTTGGGGAATCGTGCCCGACTCAGGGGTGGTAGCGTTGCTGAGAGATTAAAGAGAACGTGGGCCTATGGTTGGGTGGAACGTTGCAGCAACGTAGCTAGTTGCGGAACAAGTTCTCTATAGTATAAGTATTCTTGTCTATTTTACTTATATAGTATGGTTACGGTTAATGAATTATGATGAACATGTATATGAATGAACATTGTTTTGCTTTCACTGAATATATGTGTGATTATGCCTCTTAGTATGTTTATGTTTTCATCATTTTGCTTTAGCATTATATGTATGTATATGTTCACGAGGCTAGATTCCCGGATGTTTCGTGTAGGGTAGCGTCCTCTTCGCCGGTCGGAGGGTCAGGGACGTTACACAGAGAAACTTTTATGTTACATTACTAGATATTACAGGATTGTTAGAGTTTCAGAAGGATGGTCACCCTTTAGTTTATAGTTATGGCTACAATAGCGAGCAGAGGAAGAATCCATGTGTTTGGAGATTATATCCACTGGTATTTACGAGGAGTTCCCGATACATGGAATCAATTTCTATAGGCCTCCTTTCTTTTCGATGATTTTGGTCATGGATAGTTTTTTGTTCTTTTTGCACCACTTAAATTTAGTTATGGACTAGTTTTGGCTTTGCGTGATGCAATTTCTTATTTTAAGAAATAAATTTATTAATAAGTTAATTAATTTATATTTATTGGATGATCTGATCTATGGGCATCATTTAATCATGTTTGATTATTGATCTTGATTCTGGTGGGAGTTGAACGCACTTGAGAGCTCCATCTCCTTAGAAATATCCATACCCTTTTTGTTTTCTGTGTCTCCATCCACTTAGCGATTTGGTCTGTGCTTCATGAAATAGTCACACACCAGAATATTCCCAAGTGTTTAACATTGAACATTTAGCAATGAATTTCTCCAAAAAAGTTTGAAACTAACAACAATGTCACTAGAAACTCATCCAAACTCTTTATCTCTCTATATATAATTGTATGTAATATCCTGAATTGTGACCTAACACTTATGGGCATAAGCCCCATTGTTTATGATGTTACTTTGATGTTTTATTTTGATATATTGGGTATAGGACCGCACTGCATATGAACATGATGATTTATTTGATATATTGGGTGTAGGGCCGGTTACATATGTTTTATGTATGATTTTATGTGTTGGGCATGGACCCCGAAGCACATGATTGATGAGATGTTTTGTGTTGTGCAAGAATCTCTTAAGCACATGACTTTTTATGTTGTGTTGAGTGACAAGATCTGGAGCTCATGCGTCCTTATGTTGTGTTGAGCGAGAAGCTCTGGAGCACATGAATATTTATGTTGTGTTGAGCGAGGAGCTCTGGAACACATGAATTATGAAAACCTTTGTGTTGAGAAGGAAGCTCGGAAGCACATGAAAAGATAATTGCAAGTGTTGGGCATAAGCCCTGGAGCCTTCCAAGTTGATGTTGAGCATAATATCTAGATCATCGGATCCTTAGCCATTGTATCCCTAGGTGTATCCTACAAGTACATCATAGCATTAGTGTTGAGCGAGGATCTCTAGAATTGCACTAAGTTTGTAAATCCATCACTAGAGGAAATTTGGGGTCTAAAATGGGCCTTATATGAAAACACGCCAACAATAAATTTTGTGAGTTGGAATTCAGGAACCAATAGAATTTCAATAAAATAAGTCAACCATAATGGTTGAATTAACATATTTGTCATAAAATAAAACTACTTTTTTTGTTCGTATTTTTGACATAGCTCCCTGTGTTTTTACTGAAATTCCGAGCAGAAGAGCTCGTTATCCAACGAGTACCCACACTACATGCTTTTCATGGACCCCGCTACCTCAAAAATAAGAAATACCTGAAAAAAAATGATGATGACATAATCATCATGTTTTTTAAGGTATATCTTATTTTTGAGGTAGCAGGGTCTATCAAAATCATGTAGTATGGGTACTCCTGGATGTATAATTAAATTCCTCATCCAATGAGCTCTTCGTCTCAGAATTTGAGTAAAAACACAGGGATATATGTTGAAAATACGAATAAAAAAGTAGTTTTTTTCATTCTTCCTCTAAAATTAATAACTATTATTTTATTATTTTAACTATTATTTATTATTTTAACTATTATTTTATTATTTTCCTTAGGAGGCCCATTTTAGACCTCAAATTTCCTCTAATGGTTTTTAGCATTGAATATGGGATCTGGATAAGCGTTAGGAGTTACTGAAAAGAATTAATGATTTCTAGTGAAAACTACTCGAGTAAAATATTGATCCCATCGGACTTATTTATAACTGATTAAATCAAATCTCAAATTTATGTATCTCATCAAGTACTGAAGAACTACCATGTTATACGAGGGAATCCAACATGCATGGATGTTTATAGTTTCCTAGCATAGTAGACCTAACCACCTACCTGATATCCTTAAGGAAGAAAGTGTCTTAAGTTTAGGGATCATAATATATGATACCTAAAGACAAATGTTAATAAATAATATATATATTATTATATATTTTATACATGGTATGTATAAACGGTAAGCATAGTAATAATATTAATAATGTAAGAAATAAGGAAAGACTCCATCTATTATTAGTATTACTAAAAGAGAATTAAATATTATAATACCTATAAAAGTACAGTTAGGAACTATTTAAAAGTTCCTAAGTTAATTATTAAAAGTACCTAAATTAAATAAAAGGATTAAATCAAGAAACCAAATGATTATTGATTTAACTGCCCCTTTGACTGAAAAGTCTATCTATAAAGTCCCAAGACAAAGAGAGGCTTGGGGATCTCTTCCATATTTTTGAATCATTATTCTGCCTGGTTATTCTCAAGAGAGTTGTTGGAGAAAATTTTCATGAGAGGAAAAAGGAGAACTCATTCAAACATGATATCCGAGTTAGGGAAGCCTTAACTTAGGAGATCTAAGCTACTTCCATGTTGGAACCATCTCTAGGCGATCCAGACTAAAACCAGGAATGGTTCTGGGTCATGGTCGGATGGAACGTGGTAGTTCCCAATTTATTTTGTCATCTACACAAAAGTCAGATCTGTTTGTGAATTGTTAATGTTGGGTAATTGAGTGTCCAGGTTTCATCCTTTGGAATAGCTTCACTTTGCAGGTATGAGGTTCTTGAATTCTTTGTTCCATTATCTAGTATAATTCAAGTTAGAATAGTTAAGGGTTTATTCTATATTTCTAAACCTATGTCTACAATTGTATCCTATTAGAATAGTTAAGGGTTTATGTTATATTCCTAACCCTATGTTTATAATTATTTCATGTTTAAGAATTATTTAGGGCTTATTTTCTTCCAACATAAGTCTGCATTTTATTTCATAGATTATACGTATTTCCTTAAACCTAGAGACTTCTTGGGCCTCCCAACAACTCCCCTTTATTTTAAAAAATAAAGGCCCCCCTATGTAAATTTTGTAAGTATTTTCGGTTTCCTTTCTTTGGTAGGTGGGTTCTTGGCTTTGTTTCATTGATCATTCACTTTTTGTGATGCTTGTTCTTTGACTTGGTTTTCATGGAAGATGATTTGGTGATTGCTTGTTTACTCAATTTTTGGCTTTGATTTCTTCATAATTGATGCTTTTTTCTTTATGGTAATAAATTTACGATCTAACCAGTTAGTGAAAATTCATTATCATTTCATTATATTATTTTGCTAATTGTTTTATCGACAAACTATCATTCTGTCGCTTATACCTTTTGCCTTTCGATGGTGAAGCTACTAATTCTTCACTCTTAGTTGGCCTTAGCTCAATTAATTACATGTCTCTATTGGAAGAAATTGGTCCATTTTCATTCTAAGAAAACCTTTCCAAACTTTAGATCTTCATTGTGTCAATGAGTTGAAAGGGCATCGTTGCATATTGGAATAATTTGACTAAACATTTCAGTTTCAAATTTTTCAAATCCATGTTCCAAAGACTTTTATATCAAAGATGCAAGGCAAACTTGTAATTTCCAATTTGAGCAAAACGTCAATTTTTGTTAAATTTTTTTTTTTGGTTACAAATTTTATTATTATTTTCAATTGAGAAGAATAAATAAATTTAAATAAACTCTTAACTTTATTGTTTTACTCATTTAATTGTATTAATATAACTATAAGTCAAAATTCTATGGTTTTGGTAAAGGAATTAAAAAAAACAAAATATCCAAATTACTAAAGTTCTTTTCATTGTTATTATTTTCCTTTTAAATTTGTGACCAAATTTTAAAATTTTTTTCCATATATATATATATAATGTCAAGTTTAAATAACATTTTTTTTACAAATATGTAAAATTCATTTGGTGGCTTGACTTTATCATTATTTGTAATTCCAAAGTATTTAGGCAATAAACTCAAAAGGTATAATACAACTCCAAAAGATTTGCATATAAACTTTTCAATATTTGAATTATTTATGGCACATCTAAAATACTTCATCACCAGGTTTTAAGATTGATGCTTTATCAAAACTAATAGTTTATTATGTTATTATATGTGTATTAAAAGATAGAACGTAATATATAAAGTTTTGAAAAAGTTCTCACTAAATTGTTTTTACATGAAAGAATATTTCGGTGAAAACTTGTCACTTAAAAGTTCATATGATCATTTAATTTTATGAGATATTTTTTCTTATGTGCCAATTTTTAAGATGGAGATAATCACGCCCGAGTTTTCATGAGCTCAAACCAAGTTTACGAGGCATATCTAGGATCCAATTTAAAATAGAGATCATTTCCACGCTCCTCGATCTGGTTGAAGAAATTAATGACATCATTATAAGCAAATTTGTAATTTGTAACCACCCATATGCAAATGAACTTCACATTATGGCATCCACGTTGTAAGCAGAGAATATATGAGAATAACCTGCAAGAAATTAAGAATAAAAAATGTCATCTGATCAATAGAGAAGATTAATATTGGTAGCAAACAAGAACACGTATGCAAACATCTAGATGCTTCCCATTGATTCGTTTGATTTCTTGTTCAAAGGAAAATTTCACCCATCATCAAAATGGTTACTACATCTTCATAAAAATTATAGCGCTAAGGAAGTTTGTCATTTCACAAATTTGAACTATTTATCCTCCCTTCTCGCTTTACTTTCTATGACAATTATATATTTGAAAAAACTATAATATCATTTCTTTTAATCGATGCTTTTCTAGACAATATTTTAGATTGCTGCTTAAGATAAATTTGTGATGCAGATATCATGGACTTCACGTATGCGATGGCATCATATTATAAACAATTTACCAAGCAGTTGTTTCTCAAAACACGGATCACTGGCAGGAGATAAAAAGAGCTGAGTTACCACGACAACAAAAAGTACCAGAAAAAATATCCAAGCCACATCATCAAACAAAACCGCAGGCAGCTACAGAACTGTCAAGACGCTGAATCGCGCACGAGTTCGAGGAGGCCAATTTCGGGGTCAATTTTCAAACAAACTAGGATGAATATGGCCAAACTGGTGAAAACCCACTTCACAAATGGGGTCCTTTACCCGTAATCGTGGGACATTTTGGAAAGATCTAAAAGGATTTGGATATTTTCATGCCCAAATGGAGGTGAATTTAGAGAAATTCGTGATCGTGGGTTTGGCTTCTAGCT
Source organism: Pseudotsuga menziesii (assembly GCA_001517045.1). Lineage (NCBI taxonomy): Eukaryota > Viridiplantae > Streptophyta > Pinopsida > Pinales > Pinaceae > Pseudotsuga > Pseudotsuga menziesii. Next base: position 270,409 of record LPNX011015901.1, read on the forward strand.
AAACGAACCAGAGGTTTGGGGTTTGATCCAATCCTTCCACTAATCTTCTCTTCTATAAATTCGACCTTAGAAGTTTGCAAATGGAGGGTGGGGTCTCCAAACATCTGAAAAGAATTTATATCTTTCCATATTATGTTTCTGTATGTAATCTGGTGTTTGCAAAGGAAAGGGAGACGCTACCATAGGGAAAGGCACTCCAGAAAGTTCTGTAAATGATTTTCAGAACCCTGCTTGTATTTTCCAAGGAATTCGATTGGAAAAGGAATTGTAAGATAGATTGATGTTATTTTGTAATCCCGAAACTAATTGCTATGTCTGGGTGATATTTGGGTGATATTTACACTAGCATATAATTTGATTCTATCTGAAGAACACTCATAACGTTTTTGTACATGTTTTCTCTTAGATAATTATACAAATATACATACAATCCTCTTATAGTTTACTTATATATTTTGATTTACTTACACATTGTACGGTGTTGGTATTGATCATGTTTCACTTTCAAATTCCATCTATTAATATATATGAATGAATGATGTTTATAATTATTATCAAATAATTTTCATTATTTGATATAATTTTTATGTCAATACGTATGTAATATTATTGTTTAATCATCTATTTGTATAGGGTTATTCAGTACTATTTATTACTATTGTCTTTCAGATGTTTGACAGATTAAAACTTATTGTATTGTATGAATAGTTATGTTATAATAATAATAGTTTACTATTATTAGTTATCACAAATTACTGGTGATGTTGTCGGAACCACAGTATCGAAATGACCAAGTCGACGTTTCGAATCCATATCAAGATTCATCGACTATGTCGATTGTGGAGAGAGCGAGAATCAATGATAAATACCGAAATGGGTAGGAAAAAAAGGGGGGATTAATGTCGGCTATGGAAGTTTAGGGTTTGCTAAGCTAAAAATTTTAGTGCAGATTTATTGTAAGATAATTAATAATTATTTGAAATATTAAAACCCAATTGTTAGCTTAAGTCCTTTTTATAAATATTATTAGAAATGAAAACCCTAGAACCACCAAAAACCTAATTCACCAAATATTTACGGGAAGTTTTGTAAGGTTAAAGTTTATTAAAATTTTTAAAAATTAATGTAGCCTAAAGAAGGTCAATAATAATTATTATACCCTAATTTAAAAATTAAGGTATAATAATTATTATTGACTCTAATAATTATGGTATAATAATTATTATTGACCTTCTTTAGGCTACATTAATATTTAAATTTTTTAATAAAGTTTAACCTTACAAAACTTCGCGTAAATATTTGGTGAATTAGGTTTTTGGTGGTTTTAGGGTTTTCATTTCTTATAATATTTATAAAAAATACTTAAGCTAACAATTGGGTTTTAATATTTCAAATAATTATTAATTAGCTTACAATAATTTTGCACTAAAATTTCTAACTTAGCAGACCCTAAACTTCCACAACCGACATTAATCCCCCTTTTTTTCCCCACCCACTTTAGTATTTATCATTGATTCTCGCTCTCTCCACAATCGACATAGTCCTGATGATGAATCCTGATATGGATCCGAAACGTCAACTTGGTCATTTCGATATTATGGTTCCTCCGACAACATCACCAATAACCAATCACCACAGAAATTTAGCAACTATAGATTTTACTAAAACTATGATGTATTGATAAGATTTCTCTTGATAATATATTATATTTTCAATATCATAATTTACAATGCAATAGGTGTTAATAATTTTTAACTCGCTCTTGGCCAAGATAGGATTGCATAGATTAGATTAATTTTCAATTTTTAGTTTAGTTTCACTAACTCTTGTTTAGCAGCTGTCAAGTAGTTTTCTTTTATTTATTAAACAATCTCTGATTAGATCTTTGAAAACAAACCTAAAATAGAGACTCTAATTAAGAGAGCAGAAAATAGATTTAATAGTTGTTTTCTTTGAATAGTTGTTAAATAGACTTTTTATTTTTAGTATAAATTGCAAATAAATAAGATTAATTTTATTTTTATTGTTTAGGATTTAGATTAACATTTAGTTTAGTAATAATTTAGGATCTACTTTTTCTAAGTTCAAGTGGTAGAACTTTCTTTAAGAAGGTTAAAACTTAGATGGTAGCAAGACCATAACCTACGAGAACCAACTAATTCAAACATACTGAAAGCTGCAGTAAGCGAATTGTGTGGGATGATTCTCTGTGTTGGCCAGGTCATAAAATCCAGAAAACAAATGGCACTAGAAGGAGGGCCAATCGGCAAGTAAGCGCTTTTGAGCTATTTCTTTTTAAATTTTGATCTATTTTAAAATGGCTCCTATTACTGTTTTAGAACATGCTTTCAGCATGCTTGGGCCTGCTAGAAGTGTTTCTGAAAGTGCAGTAAATCTCTTGCAAACATTAAGTTTTGATGGAGAAGGTAAAATTACTGCTTTGAAACATCTCACTGAATTTATAGATATTTGTAACCATTATCGTATAGTATGTGAGAGTAAGATTTGCAGTATTTTTATTGTCACTCTCAAAAGAATAATTCAAGGATGGTTTGAAATGTTACTAGCTAAATCCATTCATTCATGGAAACATTTCATGGAGTTGTTTATTGATGCGCATGAGGATTATAATTATCAGGAATTGAGGTATGAGATCAGAAATCTTTGCAAACAAAAAGGTGAATCTACTAGTACTTTCTTTTCAAGATTTATGTCAATGCATTTTAGATTCCATCAAAAAAAGATCAACTTTCTGCAGAAGAAATAACAGATTTATTTTTATATCTTGATTCTCATTCAACTTTACATGATCAAGTAAATAATGATAAGCTTCAAATTGATGATATGCATGTTTATGGTTGCATCACTTCATCGGTTAATATTGATTCAAGGTCTAATATTATTGGTCCAAATTCTGACACTAAAATTGTTGAACATCAACAAAGCTTAGGATCTTCTAATATACAATTTCAAGAAGAAAAGAATTTGAATTCGACACTTACATTGAAAAAACATCCTCTTGTTCAAGCAATTATAGTCAAAAAGGAATCGATGAATTTTGGACCTAAAACCGAATCTTTGAATGACAGTTGCATAAATCATGATTTTTCATTTTCTTCTTGTCAAATTGAACAAAATTATCTCATTCCTTCACAAAATATATCAACAAATTAGAATATGGACAATGATTTTTCTCTTGAATCAGTTAATCAAGATTGTCCTATGAAAAAGCGAACATCTAATTTTCAACATTTGGAAAGTTGTCATGCTTTATATCTGGACCTATTTATTGATTATAGTTCATGTCTAGATACTAATATACAAACAAATTCTCCACTATGGTCAGTTCCTATGCAAAGTGATTTGTTGTATAAGAATGAGGAAAATCTTTCTATTCAAGATATTGACAATGAAAATAATTTTATAAATATCGCTCATGAATCTCGTGCATACAATAATATTAAAGAAGATATTTTAGAAGATAAAACCATTTCTCATAATTTTTTATATTTTGGCGATACTGATCTTTTCAATTATAAATTAATTGAATCGTCAAAATCTCATGAATTTCAAAGGGAAATTTCTCACTCTAAAGTAATGTCAAAATTTGATTTTCAATTCTATGATGACGGTGTTTCCTTGCAAAATATATCATCTACTTTATTTTCCCTTGAAACCATTGATCGTAATCTCGACATGCCGCTTTTTTATTACTATCCTGATGAACTTTCTATCACACACTCCATTAAATATTCACAAGTTGTAGATGTCCTCCAATATTCTTTTTATGATTCAATTTATTTTTGGTTGGAAGGAACATATCTTAAAAGGTTTCCATGTCCTATTTTTTTTCCTTTTGTAGATATAAGCTCTAATTTAATACTTTCTATTTTTCAGTATGAAGCATTTCAATTCATATTATTAATATTTGATTTGTTTTATTTTGCAGGATTACAAATGCTTCGATGGCTTCATTGGCTATTTCACTTTACTTAAATTTTCATTACAATAGATTTCTCTTGTACATATTTAGGCTTAGGTTTATTTTGTTCTCTTCATTTTTACTTTTGCTTGTTTTGAATAAATGCACTTATGAAGATGATGCCAATTTCATGAGGTGAAACTTAGCGATACATTCAGGGATGTTTTCTTTACCTTTGACTCTCTTTCTCATAATTATATTTATTTAAAATTTTCTTGTTAAGTCATTTATCTTTTACTTTTTCGACATAATTTGGAAAATGTTTTATGCATTCTTATGATCATAAACATGAACTTTTAAGAAAATGAAGAATGTTGTCGCACATCAATACCAAAATATTTTGAGATGTAACTGCATATGTAATTAAGATTAAGTCTAAATTTGTTTATTTTTGGTTTGTTTTCTTTTGATTATTAATAAGAGCAGCCTAACTTATTAGAACATCTTCTTTATTTTAACAAATCCTTATGTCGCAAATTATAGAGAAACATATTTTTCATCTTATAGAAACTAATTCTCTCTTTTCATTTGTGATATAGTTATTTCATGTTTCTCCAGTGAAAGATGTTGATCTATTCAGGGCTGAGTTTTTATTTTTGCGTTTGCATATATCCATTTTTAGATTTCTTGCTTTGATCATTTTATTTTGTAAGTTAATAGAATTTCTTTCGAGTGGTTTACCTATTTTCCAAAAAGGGGGTAAACTAATTTTAGCATATGGTGATCAAAACCATGTATTTATTGTCAAGTATTTGATCAAAATCATTTTCTGTTAAAGGGACATTATTATAAAGACACTCTTCTTTTGTCAAGATTCTAACCATAGCGAGATTAGTCTTGGCTTTGAAAAATTTACTATGGATCATATTAATGGATTGATTGAGTTACTTGGCTATTATCTAGGATCATTATCTTTCAAAATGATGCTATAATGTAGATAAGTTTCTTTTCAAAGGAATAATTTTCCCTAGATTGAAGTAAGCCAGGAATCATAAGTTATCTTTTAGACTTTTTATGCCATCCTTTGCTCTTTAGTGGGCCATTTGGATCTGCTTCCCCATCCACTAAGTAATCTCTCTTGAGATTAACAATAACCTTAATATTATTCATTGTACATAACATTAATAAAATATAAGGGATTAACTGAAGAATGGGAGGTCTCATCATGAGCCGACCCATCATGATCATAAGCTCTGTTGAAGTGACATTACCGCATCTAGTTACCAAGCCAGTGTGATGGCTCTTAGTCATTTGATTAGGAGAAAGGAGGTATCATCATGAGCCAACCTTTTCATTTTTCGGCAGTTCTTGTGAATGATGCTTCCAACATCTGGTTACCAAACCAAGGTAGTAGTCTTTAGTTAATATCTTTATTTATTATCTGTAAAAAAAAATTAAAAAATATCTATGTTACGGAGAGAAATTACTATGGCTTGGGGTACCACAATAGACAGCTTGACTCCAAAAATCAATCCTTTCCAATATGCAATAGAAATTAAATGTCTAACACTAAAGGATCAAACCTCATACCTTATTCCGTACGATTGAAGTAGATCCCCGTTGAGCTTTCTAATCTTCATCTTGAATTGATAGATTACTTCCTCAACAACAAGTAAATAATACAAGCATTCTATATATCATGGTGTTAGATCTATTCTAGCATATATAATCAATAATGTATAAGCATTTGACATAATCCCATGGATAAAATATTCATTCAAACACACATTATTGGACAGGAAAAGATATTTCTATTAATATAAATCAAAGATTACAAAATACAACCTCTAACGGCACATCTGCGAACCGCAGAAACTGAATGCCCCACTTGGGCCTCCACCACCTCAATCCTCCATCTCTCGATAGCAAGCTCACAAGCAAAAGGCAAGCTTGGGAAGAACACACTAGTGCTCCAAGGGACAAAGGGATGCAGACTCAAGCATAAGTTATGGCAACAATGGACTATAGTTTCTTTGCTCTCAATTCTCTCATATTCCTTCAATGTACCATAGGGGTTCCTTATATAGCTTTCAAAGGGGTAATGAAAGGTCCAATCTGAGCGATCTCAAGGCATAGAGAAGGCCAGGAGTCAAATGAGTCAGATCCATGTCAAGGAAAACCCCAAAAGGATTTGGATTATGCACACATCCCGATGTATGTGGTTTTAGTGGTCAAACCCACGTATATACACGCTTATAGGTTTAAAATTCACGTGTATCATTTTTCCTATGTTTTTAGGGATGATCAAGGAAACATCAAAGGACAAAAAATGGTCCATGGGGTCTAAGGAGTCTGCAGCGAGACAGGGGAAGGACATACAAAGTGTGATTCACCTGGAGTGGTGAAATCAGCTATAACAGATGCCCCTTAATGTGTGAGGTCAGAGGGGTCATACGATGGCCGAACTACATTATAAGTCCATCCCAGAAGTGGAGTGATGAAGGATCCCAAATGGAAGACCAGCCACACAATTAGCATAGTACAATAATACAACTCTACATATAATTGCAAATACATATAGCAATCCTGGATACATAAGAGTACAGTGGCCATGAATAGGCATGATACATGATATCACATATGTGGTCATCGCCACATACAATATACATAGATCAAAATATCCATGATGAAGATATACAAAGGACCATGATCTCGATAATGGCTGAAGATATAACAGATCAAGATCCCCATAGTGGCTGAAAATATCTGACATATACTGGAATCAAGTCATGAGAGCTGAAATCTCATGAACACTGGCACGATCAAGGAGGTAGCATATAAGAGATGCCACCAATCTAGAAAGTCTTCTACACAAACTGATATGAGTACATGTCCCACTATGTGGATAGAGGTGTCGAGGTCGAACATAGTAGTCCATCGTCTGATTACCGGTCATTAATGTATACCGTTAACAAACACGAGATCACCCACCGATAATGAAAATGGGAATCAAGGTACTAGAGTGAAAACTAACAAGTGTGAATAAATGTGTTGAGGTCAAACACTTGAGAGGATCCATCGATTAGGGGACATTGATGTATTCCCAAAAACTGTCAATGGCGAGAGAACCTGCCACTGATGACTGCAAGTCTTAAGGCACCCAAAATGACTCTAGATTCCAATCCCAGAATAAATGATCTGAAGTCGATGGGATGAAATCCACTGGAAGGAGGGCATTAAGGCATCCCCCATCATCCAACATGAGGTACTCAGCAAAGCTGTATAATGTGGAAGGACTCGATCATAATGTGCACGAACCAGTAACTATACCGGGAATGGCCGACATGCAAAGTCAAGATAACTGAGGAATGGCTGACTCAAGCTTCAAATTCCTTTGAACAAGAGCATAACGGCGTATGGTGAATGAATTAAGGCAACATAGACTCGATATACAAACTGGGACATCTCTACGACACAAGAGGCATCAACAGAGGCTCCATAGGGACTGGAAACTTAACCAGTCGGTGGAGATAAACTCAGATAAACGAGTACAGCTCCTAAAGTCAAACTATAACCCAACCAATGGATGTGATCTACAGTGCTCTGATCGAAGGTGACACAACTCGACTGCTGTCATAGATAACATCTTTCCTTGTCCATCTTTTTTGGTTTTTTTATTTTTTTGGACTTTTTCAGTTATTTAAAAAGCTTGAAAAAAGAATAAAATAGCTTTATAGTTACATAATAGGAGGAGACGAGTGTCATAAGGGAAAACAAACTAGTTCCAAGTAGTGGAACATACCTATGCTCAATGCAAGGATACATGTGTAGGATATCAACACTCGGGGGGAAAAGCCCCTCCCCGTAAAAAAGGGAATCAAGCTGTGAAGGATAGAAAAAATGGCTCTGCATGGCTAGACATGAGACCAGCTCGGGATATATGGCTGAAACACAATGTCAGGGAAGCCAGCATAAAGCTCAATAAGGCAGGAAAAGCTCATGATAATGCATTCACAACTTGACATGAGGGAGTCCTGAGCGAAATCGGCCAGCAAAAGATCAAGAGGAGTATGAGGCTCTTGCGAAATGTCATGGTAGTACTATACAACGGACTACCACACCCTAAAGGAGAAAATGTCGGCATGGGCACCAAATGAAAATAAGGTGCTAACTAGGGTACCCATGTAAGGTGAATCTCTACCACTCATATCATGCCACTTCTAAAGCAGCAAGAAGGTTCCGTGACATAATAGAGTGGGTTCGTACCTAAGGTCATGATGAGATGGTCATAAGGTTATGCAAAATGCAAATGGTTATGAAACCTAACCTATATTCCATTTTAGACATGATACCTAAGATCGGTATGAACATGTCAATCCAACGGCTGAAACGGCACTGAAAAAGGTCCTCTACATCACAAATTATGTCAAAAATGGTCCAAAATGGTTAGAAAATGTCGAAACTATAGGAAAGGGGGTAAAAATTTTCAAATATTTGAAAATTTTCTATAAATAGTAAATAATTCAAAATATTATAAATCATTTGAAACTTTTACCCATTTGAGCTCTAATTTTCAACAGCGAATTCCAGGAGATCTAGCGAGCGGAATCCACCATCGTTTCTTCTAGGTATTTACTCATGCTCTCCTCTTGCATTTTGATACAATTTTTATGAATTTTCATGGTCAAATAAGGCTTTTAGGCCAACCCAAAATGAGTGCTACGGCCCATGCAAAAATCGAGGTTTTTTCCGTGTATAGGGCTAGACATACATAGAAAATGCCCTTGAACCCACGTACATACGCGACTGTTTTGAAAACAGTCGCGTATGAGGCCGCGCATATGGTTTTTTCAATAAACTAATGGGAAAATTTGCAATTTCTTGTGTAGGATGGTCCTATAGTGGAGAGAGCATGAGCATGGTGAAGTAGAGGAAGCAATAAGGGCCTATTTAATGGCTTAACAAGCTCTACATGCATGCGGACTCTACAAGTTTTGGTGTCTTGGTGGTTTGAGGGCCAAACCAAGACTATTACAAATGCTAGTGGATTACTGGGATCCAGAATCGGAGTCCTTCCATATAGATGGGATGTCCCTCACCATAGAGGTGGAGGACATATACTTCATTACTGGGCTTTCTAGACGAGGGGAAGTGGCAAACCTTCATTCTCGTGGTGGGCCAGGAGGTGGCCTGACTATCGACGAGTACATTGCGGTGTACTATTATCCAGACATAGAGAAGGTGGGGAGTCAGGTCCCTACCAATGCTATATAGGTGCTGGGCCTAAAGGCCATATTACTGACACTGGGAAGGATAGCAGGCTTGGCATCACTCCACCAGGTCTCGCAGCCTCTGATGTTCTATGCAATGGAGTGCATGAGACCCACGATCTATGACTGGAGCACTGCACTACTGAGCAACATGAAACAATAGCTTAGTGAGTGTAAGGCATGAAGGGTGTGGAAATTTGGGTTTAGTAGTATTTTGAGCATGTTTTTCTATCAGCGTGTTCCAGGATTAAGCCCCAGAGTGGTCGTTCCTCTCATGGGGTTCGAGATCCGGCCCAATGGCATTGGGCAGATGCTATGCGCAGACTGAGGGGTGGTAGGATGGCCAACCCATATTCAGCTGACTTCTTTCCATGGTGGTGACAAAAGATAGTTGCCATCGATGACTACCCCTATGTAGGGATAGATTTCTGGGGGGACCCGAACATGCTGTTACCACCAGGATCAACATATGGCGATATAGGTAACGAATCTCGACCCTCTCTTTTTAAATTTTGAGTTTTTTAATTTTTTTTTGTAATTTCTTGATTATTTAGAATCAAAAAGACATATTTTTGGGCGATAACACATAGTGACATCTACCATTTGTGTGCAGATGTGGGACCACGACGGTCAGAAGGCTTCCCTCATCATAGATGAAGGGGAAGAGGAGATGACATCATGGGTGTGGATGTGGAGCGGATGCTCCAAAACATTCATACCAATTTTGTGAGATTGACTCATAGAGTTCCCATGGCACAAGTAGAGGACTTTTCTGAGGCGATGCAGCAGTAGGTGGTGGGTGTACCACGCGCATGGGTGTGTTTATTCCGAAGGCTAGCTAGAGCCGTAGTGACCTTCCATGATCACAACCCTCCTCCTCCTCCACAGGATTAGACACCTGGGAGTGTATACATTTTGTACAACCATGTATTATATGATGGTGGCTTGAAAGCCCCAATTTTGTATCATAACACTATGTATTATCACATTTTTGATATATATAAAAAGTTTTATGGTGATCGATTTATTTATTTACATGTGTAAAAACTGTGTTTGTGATTAATTTATTGTGAATGAAACAAATGCCAATCTAACACGTAGTTAGCATATGAGTCAGCAACTTGATTATTATTTCTTGGAATGTGTATATAGGTTATATTGTCAAATTGTTGTTCTAACAATCTCACATGCAAGAATCTTCTCAATAATGTCAGATCTCTAACATGGTACAAACCATTGAGCTGTGACACTACCAACTCTGAATCAAGACGTACCTCAAGAGATAGAACTCCATGTAAGATAGCATCTCATAGAAGCTCGATAATGGCGCTGTATTCAGAAACATTGTTGGAAGATGGCTGTAGACATATGCCTCCTGATGACAGTACCTGACCCATAGGAGTATAAATCACCCAAGCAGTAGAGGCTAAGTGTTGAGTGTGACAGCTTGCACCATCCGTGAATCCTATGTAGGTGGAATATTCCATTGACATCTACCAAAAGAAACAGAAACTAATCAAAAACCTGATCACGATAAGAAAAATACCTAACTATGCAAAGCTGTACAATAATATACAATAAGCAGCCTTGGCTGAAGATTATACATAGTATTTCTTGAGATAGAGGCCATTTCTAGGCTTCGCCAAGGCCATTCCTTCATAATCCACTAACTCATACGCACCCTTCTCTAACACACGCTTGACCACGTAAGGACCATGCCACATAGGATTAAATTTTCTTGCCCCCAACGGTTCTTTCGGTTGGTCCGAAAAAAGGACCAAGTCTCCTTCACTAAAACTCCTTGGGCTGACAGACTTATCATACTCGACCTTTACACAACGTTTATTGACTTCTAGATCCACCAGGGAATCCTGACGCTGCTCATCAAGTTGCTCAAGGTGAACCAAACGCTCCTCTATTGGGGAAGTGTCCGGTAAGAGTTCTACAGCTAGCTTCAATGAAGGAATTTTGCATTCAGCCAGTAATATCGACTCCACTCCATGTACAAGTTGATATGGAGAGAAACCAGTGGTAGTCTTAACAGCGGTTCGATATGCCCACAAAGCAGGGTATAACATGATGTGCCAATTGTTCTTGCTTTGTTCGATGGTTTGTTGGAGAATGGATTTGAGTGATTTATTCACTGCCTCTACCTATCCATTCGCTTGGGGGTAGTAAGAAGAGAAATGCTCTTGCTTATACCCTAACTTGGATGCCAACTCTTCGATCATAATGCTCTCGATTATACTCTAACTTAGATGAAAAGCTCTTTCAGAATACTGAACTGAGTAATAATTTGGTTGGACACAAAGTGAGCGGCTGTCTCACCATCGGATTTTACTGTAGGCATAGCCTCAGCCCATTTCGTGAAATAATCAATAGCCACTATAATATGATGGTGCCCCCCAGCCGAAGCTGGGTTGCAATACATAAAATTGAGCCCCCACTTAGTGAAGGGACTGGAGGTGATAATGGGATGTAACAGGGTTGGTTTCGAGTGCATATTACATGCAAACACCTGGCAAGGGTGGCACCTCTTGACCGCATCAACACAATCCTTAAAGATCGATGGCCAGAAATAACCCAATCTTAAAATATTTTGAGCTATAGAAAACCTAGATAAATGACCACCACACGCCCCTCCATGGCAATCATTCAGCACTACCTCAGCCTCTTCATGAGTTAAACAACGCCGTAAAATAGAATCTACCCCACGGTGGTACAAAGTATTGTCCACTATGAGGTAGTTCTTAGAGACAAGACGTAATCGTTGTCGTTCATCTCGCGAGACGTGAGTAGGGGTCTTCATTGTTTGTAAATATATTATGATATCCCCATACCATGGTTCTAACGTTGAGATTAAGAAGATGTGTTCATCGACAAACGTATCTTCACAAACCAACTCCTTGGCCTCACTCGAGAAATCCGATATAAGCTCTGCAAAAATTAAAGACTTCTTCGATTTTGCCGAAACAAACTCGAGATCGAATTCTTGCAGAATGACAATCCATTTATTATACTTTCCCCCAATCTTCCTTCGGGTGAGGACGAATTGAAACGGATTGACACAGGCTACAACCAAGGTCTAGTGAAGGAGAATATAATGTCTCAACCACTGAACCACATGTATGGTAGCTAAAGCAAGCTTCTTGACATGAGAATAATGAGTCTCTGCATCAGTAAGGTTTCGGCTCAAGTAATATATGACATGCTCTTGGAGCTCCACATCCTCTTGAACCAAAACCATACCAATCGTCTCTAAGGACGTGGCCACATATAATAGAAAATCACAGCTATAATTCGGGGGACTAATCACTGGGGCCAATGCTAGGGCTTGCTTGAGTGCATTGAAGGACTCCTGGGCTCGCTCATCCCAATAAAAGGGGGTGTCCTTCTTCAAGAGACACATCAATACTCTAGTCAAATTGGCAAAGTTGACCACAAATCTTCGTAAGAAGTTTTCCATGCCTTGCAAACACTGAAAATGACGAATATTCTTTGGGGGAGACAACTGAAGTATTGCCTCAACCTTCAAAGGGTCGACTCTTATACCCTCTTTAGAAACGATGAAGCCTAACAAATGCCTTGATTTCACACAAAAGATGCACTTATGAGGATTTAATCTAACCGAATAGTTTCGACATGTTTCAAATACAAATCTCAAGTGATAGGGATGATGCATTCTCATGCAAGAATGAGCATCAAGGTCATCCAAAAATACCTCGATAATTGACTTGAGATCATGGAAAATCAAGGTCATTGCTCGCTGAAATGTAGCTCCGGCATTTTTAAGGCCGAAAGGAATTTTTTGATATGCAAACATTCCCCAAGGACAAATAAATGCAGTCTTATGTTGGTCCTCAAGTTTAATCTGTATCTGATTATACCCGAAAAATCCATCCATGAAGGAGAACACCTCGCTACCTGCACACTCATCCAAAATATGATCTATAAATGATGTGGGGAAGTTGTCCTTAGGACAGGCGTGATTTAAATCATGGAAATCAGTACATATGCGGATCACTCCCTGCTTCTTATCAACAGAAACGGGGTTTGAAACCCACTCCGTCAAGGGAATGGGATAGATGAAACCGGATTTCAACAGCTTCTCTCTGCCTTATTCGTGGGTGCTTTCCTAGGATTCACCACACGTAAACGTTGTCGAACAGGATTAGCATTGGGGTAAGTCTTAATCTCATGCTTGACAATACGAGGGTCAATACCTGGCATCTCGTCCTAAGACCAAGAAAAAATATCATGGAATTCCTTAAATAGCTCGGTGTATTCAAGAATCTCAGCATGGGAACATTCTGCCCCAATATAGACATTCTCTATGGTGCCAAGATTAAGAGAGATGTTGATAGGAATCATTGAAGATATGTTTTCCATGTTTCCATCAACCATTGGACCAGGCGAGCTTAATGGAACCATAGGACTACCAACTCTATGACTAAGAACCGCCCTAAAATCCTCATGCTCCAAGTGGTCAAGCTCTAGAATAAAGTACGATCTATGATGAAGTTCCTCCCATGGTGGCTCAACTCCCGACATAGCCTCGATAATCGCTTCATCTGAAGGGAAAATTATATCAAGGTAGTCATGCGCGTGAGAAGACTGTACTTCCCATGTTGGCAGAACATAAGGGTCCTCCTCCTCCGTTCCTGAAGAGGAAGGACTAGGCTCTACAACATATTTGAGATTAGCTTGATAAGCTATCATAGCTACAGGAAACGGCACGTTCGTCTCGACGGCCTCACTCGAAGTACTCAGTGTAGGAAGAATCCAAGGATCTTCCATATGACTCGTGCGAAAAGACACCGATGTCGTAGATGTCGAAGCCTCATCGAAACTAGATCCTATCATGAGGATCGGTGCAGGACAACTAAAGATTCCCATGAGGGATGGATACATGTCTACACCCACACTCCTAGTTTCCGGCTGAGAGTGCTCAATGATCGGGATCATAGCTCCCGAAGATGCAGTAACAGACGGATTCTTGAATGTCATTTGATCAATCATTACGATCTTTCTGTTATGTGGAAAGCATACAACGCGGAACAAGGAAGAAGCAATGGCTTGCATACTATACATCCAATTCCTACCCAGCAAGAGATTGTAGTCAAGGGGCACATCAACCACCTCGACCTATATCACCACGGTCTTCCCTCCCAAACGGACTTTAAGGGAAGGAAGGATGTCGTGCGGTATAAAAGATCTCCCATCAAAATAAGTTAACATAGTCGCTGATTTAGATAGCTCAGGAGAACCCAGACCCTTCCAACATGATAAATACATCACAGAAGCAGCAGTGCCCTCGTCAATCACAGTGCGCTTGACGGTCATATTAAGACATTCTACGTGAACCAAAAGAGACACATAGTAGGGAAAGTGAGGTTGAATTCCTGCGGTTTCAAATTTGATCACAGAGGAAGAATCATCATCATTCACACCAAGGGCAGAAAGCAATGCCTTCCTTTGTGAAGGAAAACTCTGAAGCTCTTCCAATGCAAACATCGCACAAGGAGTGTGGCCCAAATCCTCGACAACTGAATATTTTTGGGTGGCTCTGGCATTTGGATTATGCCCTGAACTCTTAAGGAATCCCTTAGGAATGTGAGGTGCAGTCTCAGGTTTATCCATAGGTTTCTCAATGCGCAAAGGGGACCCTGGTGGATCAGGCTCTTTTCCTGGGCTGGGTTGTGACGAACCATAATCTTTCGCACAGGTCACAAATTTCACAGCACGGACCATGTTAATGCACCCATGACCACTACCCTCCGGTGGATCATCATCATCACCAGACTGGTCATGGGAATTCAAGTTCATATTTTGATTATGCGGTAAAGGGTTAGTTAGCACAGCTGGGCCTTGTGCCAAGAATCTTGAAGCTTCCTCAATACGAGGGCACAAGTAAGTGAGGTGATTGTCCTTACACAACTTGCAAGGGAACTTAACCTTACGTTTAGCTTGCTTGTCCCCCCCAGCATTTTGGCCATTATTTTCATTATCGTTAGCATTCTCATTCTTATTCCCACCCTTTCTATTATTTTCACCCTTTTTTCTATTCCGTCCGGGCTGCTGGTTACCCTTCTGGTCCAACGATTGCATAGAAAGTACACTCATCATTTGGGCGGGTTGAGACAAAGTTGTAGCTTGTCCCGAAGCGGATTGGTTGATTGACAATTGACTAACTTGTTTTGCAACCGAATCCACAAGTTTCACACTTGCACAACCCACAATGCCATCGGCATGTGGTCCAGGTTTGACTTTGGGATCGAAACTAAAACGAGGAGCATTGGGAATAATCTCATACAAAAAACTGGATTGAGCATAAATAAAATCCAGTTCATGTGCCCTAAAAATCGCTTGTTCCTCATTCTTCACTCCGGATGTAGAAACATCCTTTGCTATATACGGCAATAACGACTTGAGGAACCACTCGAGGAGGAATTCCGGTGGTATAAAAGCTTTAATTAACCTCTTTCGTCTACACCACTCTTGAATATGATCAGAGATATGTGTGGCTTTATCTTGCTGAAATGTCAACAAGAGTTCAGTACCAACGTCATAACGTACTGGTAGCTAGAAGTGATTAATAAAATCCATCGCAAGGTCGTCGAACAAAGCGAAAGCTCCCCTAGGTAACTCTATATACCCCTTTGCGGCAGGCCCTGTAAGGGTGCATTGAAATAGTCTCAAATGGACTGAGTCCTGATGTAAGGAATTCAAAGAGCACCATAGGTGAAACGTAGTAACGTGTTCACTCGGATCCTCTCCCGGTTTTCCCTCGAACTTAGGTATGTCCGAAGGAAGCTCGGTAGGGACAGTCGGCCAAGATGGGTCATGAGGTACAGGATCGTTCATCAATCTCGATAAATCAAGAAGATTGAGCATCGCGAGGAAATGGAGCCTAGGATGATGAGGTCGATGGACCGTTCCCTGATTCATATAGGGCTGGTTACCACCATGGCCTTGGCCATAGTGTCCTCCTCCCGTATGACCTGTATAGGGTGGTGTGGAAGCACCATAGTGCGGTGGACCTTGACTAGTAGGATCTACAAAGCCATAATTAGGAGAGTAAGTGGGTTGTGTCCCACATAAGGTGAAGAACCCTGTCCATAATGTGTCCCATAATAGGGTCCATAAGTCATCGCATGCGATGCCCCATGAGACACTCCGTAGGTAGGAAGATACACTCCGGAAGTAGGGATATACATACCGGAAGTAGGGATATACGCCTCGGAAGTAGTAACATGACCTCTAGAAGTATGAACATAGCCTCCCGAAGCAACGGGTGGTATGTAAACCTGAGACACAATCTGTCTAGTAACTGCAGTATGGACCTGACTCGCAGCCATGTACCGGCTCGAAGGACCACGCAAATAAGGTGGAGGATGTACATTTGAAGAACTAGGGACCAAGGACGAAGGAATCTGAGTAATAATATACATGCTACCTCCTATCATCACTCGTCTTGGATCTGGTATCCTAATTGGATCGCTAACCCTAGACCTAGGAGGGATATGTGATGTAACTTCCACCACTGGAACAAAAGGTGCAATGTGACTAGTGCTCCCAAACCTCTTCACATGGTAAGGAATGAGAGTGCCCCCAGGCATAGTGTTAGGCTCAAAGTTGGATTCGGCATGAAATTCCAAATCATGTGTAAGGAAACCAGACATAGCATAACTACCATAGCTAGTGCTGGCAGGTTCAAAATGAGTCTCGGCGTCCTCCAGCATTCCATACCAGTAACGCATCAATGGGGAATCAACCCTATAGTGAGTAGGTCTATCATGCATGGTTCCTATCTCAGAAATCACAGGACCTAACTCAGCCAAGTTGGGTGAAGGATCATAAGTAGGAGTAAACTCCCCATCATCTACACGAATGGGAGGAGGTGGTTCAGGAATATCTTCTAAATGGTCTCCCATGGTGTGTGAAGCAATGTGTGAAATAGTCCTCCTGGACTGTCTAGGTCTCTCTCCCAAAGGAGGAGGAGAAGTAGAAGGCGGAAGTCTTTCTAAATGATGAGAACAATGAGGAGCCGCACCCGAATCCATAATGACTCAAAAAATAGAAAATACTCTCTATTTACGTAAATGCTAAGCCAACTATTGTGCATAGAGCAATGACTAATAAAATCTAAAGCCAAATGCAGGAAAACAAGGGCTGGATAAATGAGCTCCCGAATGAAGCAGGTATGTCTTTCTTAGGAGAAGCTTGAGACTCCCATACACAACAAGGGGAGGTACTTAACCAATTATTGTGGCCCTCAGCTTCAACGCGTAAAGAGACTGTGCTATCCGACCCAACCTGGCCAGGACACCCGCAGAATAACCCTTGCAAAGTACCCCCTCGATATCCTAGGTAAGGCCACTAAGGTCACCTCAATATAATCAATGCTCAGGCAGACAGTCACAGGCAAGATTGACCGTATGGGTAGGGTAGCAAAGCTCGAAACTCTCGAAAGAGCCCCCATATACGAATACAATCCTAGAAATATCTCCGATGCTACTCAGTTATGACTAGGGGTCATCCCAATCAATAATCACTCACACTGCCTCGTGCTTAACTCCCTTTTGAGAGGAGGATCCTAAGAAACACTGGTTATACCAAGGATTTCACACACTCACCTAGACAGACACATACATGTTGTTGTTTAGTGATCTTGGAGAATTAACTTACAATGAACTATTCCAAGATCCTAAAACCTAAGCTTGTTGGTGCACCCTAGAAAAGAAAAGAGTGTAATTCATTTTAATTTAGCGTTGATTTTAATTGGCTTTATTACTCAAAATAGGGATATGACCGTGCAACTAATGGTGTTATGACACAACATGAAGTAAAATGCATACCTAAAAATCAATGCAAATGCATTGTGTCCATGAAAACAGGGTATGCTACTACATGAAATGCATAATTCTCTTCAAATGATGAATGCAAACTTTTCCTATATGAAGTCCTAACTAGTACTCCAAAGAAAATCTATTGCAAGTACAATGCAAAGATGCAAAATGCAATGCATGATGATAAGCAAATGTTTTTGGATTTTTTGAAATAAAATGAGATGCAAAAAGAAAAAGAATGATTCTACGACCCCTAAAATCTGCAAGCACACACAAACAACACTCAAGAAAATCACTAAGGTAAAATAACTCTAATGCACTAATCTCAAACAAAAAATCGAAAATTCCATGACAAAAACCTTCTTAAAAAAAAAAATTAGCCTAAAAAAATGTTTCTGGTCAGAAACAGAGGTCTAAACAAACTCAAGCAGTACCAAAGGAGACTTAGCAAATATCAGAATTCACCCAGCAACTAATTAACTCCCACAAAAAGGAAAAAGCAAGGGCATACGCGACTTTTCGTAGTAAACTTGTGTGTATACGCAGAAATCACATAGAAAACTGCATGTATACGCGACTGTGAGTTAAAAACTCACGTACATGGAGATAGGTGCACAAACGCAAGGCAAACAGACAGGCTGAGACAAACTTCACACCAATCAGACACTACCAGGCATACATGCCCCCAGACCTGACACAGAAACAAGACAGAAAGAGCAATTCAAATTCATTGAATGGCGATAAAACAACCCCCAAAGGACAACTACTAGGAACTCCCCAGCGGAGTTGCCAATTCTATTACAGAGAGAAATTCCTATGGCTTGGGGTACCACAACAGAAAGCTTGACTCCAGAAATCAATCCTTTCCAATATGCAATAGAAATTAAATGTCTAACACTAAAGGATCAAACCTCATACCTTATTCTGGACGGTTGAAGTAGATCCCCATTGAGATTTCCAATCTTCACCTTGAATTGATAGATTACTTCCTTCACAACAAGTAAACAATACAAGCATTCTATATATCATGGTGTTAAATCTATTCTAGCATATATAATCAATAATGTATAAGCATTTGACATAATCCCATGGGTAAAATATTCATTCAAACACACATTATTGGATAGGAAAAGATATTTCTATTAATATAAATCAGAGATTACAAAATACAACCTCTGACGGCACATCTGCGAACCACAAAAACTGAATCCCCCACTTGGGCCTCCACCACCTCAATCCTCCTCTCGATAGCAAGCTCACAAGAAAAAGGTAAGCTTGGGAAGAACACACTAGTGCTCCAGGGACAAAGGGATGCAAACTCAAGCATAATTTCTGGCAACAATGGACTATAGTTTCTTTGCTCTCAATTCTCTCATATGCCTTCAATGTACCATAGGGGTTCCCTATATAGCTTTCAAAGGGGTAATGAAAGGTCGAATCCGAGCGATATCAAGGCATAGGGAGTCCAGGAGTCAAATGAGTTGAATCCATGTCAAGGAAAACTCCAAAAGGATTTGGATTATGCACACATCCCGATGTACGTGGTTTTAGTGGTCAAACCCACGAATATACGCGCTTATAGGTTTAAAAGTCGCGTGTATCATTTTTCCTATGTTTTTAGGGATGATCAAGGAAACATCAAAAGACAAAAAATGGTCCATGGGGTCTAAGGAGTCTGCAGCGAGACATGGGAAGGCCATACAATGTGTGATTCACCTGGAGTGGTGAGATCAGCTATAACAATCTATATCTAGTGGATGGGATAAAGGCATCTAAGTGATGTTAACAGGTTTATCCTATGGTATTGAGGTCATACTTATATGCTACGTATTCTTTGACTTGTTTTGGTTATGAGAAACTGATTCCTTGGAAAATTTTATTTCTGCATTTGTAGAATTATCATTTATCTTTATAAGATTTTGGATAATGGCCGAGATAGTTTGATTAATTTTGAAATTTTTGGTTCAGTCTTTACATATATAAGCCAATGGAAGGATTAAGTTATGTGATTGGGAAATTGACATTTGAAGAGGCCTTTATCGTTTTTTTCTTAAAAAATAAAGTCCCTCCTATGTAAATTTTGTAAGTATTTTCGGTTTCCTTGCTTTGGTAGGTGGGTTCTTGGCTTTCTTTCATTGATCCTTCACTTTTTGCAATGCTTGTTCTTTGACTTGGTTTTCATGGAAGATGATTTGGTGATTGCTTGTTTACTCAATTTTTGGCTTTGATTTCTTCATAATTGATGCTTTTTCTATATGGTAATAACTTTGCGATCTAATTGTTTAGCTAATTGTTTTATCGGCAAACTATCATTCTATCGCTTATACCTTTTGCCTTTCGATGGAGAAGCTACGAATTCTTCGCTCTCGTTTGGCCTTAGCTCAATTAATTACATGTCTCTATTGGAAGAAATTGATCCATTTTCATTCTAAGAAAACCTTTCCAAACTTTAGATATTCATTGTGTCAATGAGTTGAAAGGGTATCGTTGGATATTGGAATAATTTGACTAAACATTTCAATTTCAAAATTTGCAAATCCATCTTCCAGAGACTTTTATATCAAAGATGCAAGGAAAACTTGTAATTTCCAATTTGAGCAAAACGTCAATTTTTTTTTAAAAATAAATAAATTTGGTTACAAATTTTATTATTATTTTCGATTGAGAAGAATAAATAAATTTAAACAAACTCTTAACTTTATTGTTTTACTCATTTAATTGTATTAATATAACTATAAGTCAAAATTCTATGGTTTTGGTAAAAGGAATTAAAAAAAACAAAATATCCAAATTACTAAAGTTCTTCTCATTGTTATTATTTTCCTTTTAAATTTGTGACCAAATTTTAAAAATTATTTCCATATATATATATATAGTCAAGTTTAAATAACATTTTTTTTTACAAATATGTAAAATTCATTTGGTGGTTTGACTTTATCATTATTTGTAATTCCAAAGTATTTAGGCAATAAACTCAAAAGGTATAATACAACTCCAAAAGATTTACATATAAACTTTTCAATATTTGAATTATTTATGGCACATCTAAAAAAATTCATCACCAGGTTTTAAGATTGATGGTTTATCAAAACTAATAGTTTACTATGTTATTAAATGTGTATTAAAAGATAGAACGTAATATATTAAGTTTTGAAAAAGATCTCATTGAATTGTTTTTACATGAAAGAATATTTCAGTGAAAACTTGTCACCTAAAAGTTCATATTATCATTTAATTTTATGAGATATTTTTTCTTATGCGCCAATTTTTAAGATGGAGATAATCACGCCCGAGTTTGCATGAGCTCAAACCAAGTTTACGAGGCATATCCAAGATCCAACTGTCGTACAAATAATAGACCTACGAAGCTGCCAACAAAATATTTGAAATTATTATGATTCTACCGAAATAGAGATCATTTCCACGCTCCTCAATCTACTTGAAGAAATTAATGACATCATTATAAGCAAATTTGTAAGTTGTAACCACCCATAAGCAGAGAATATATGAGAATAACCTGCAAGAAATTAAGAATAAAAAACATCATCAGATCAATAGAGAAGATAAAGATTGGTAGCAAATAAGAACACGTATGCAAACATCTAGATGCTTCCCGTCGATTCATTTGATTGCTTCTTCAACGGACAATTTCACCCATCATCAAAATGGTTACTGCATTTTCATAAAAATTATAGCGCTAAGGAAGTTTGTCATTTCACAAATTTGAACTATTTATCCTCCCTTCTCGCTTTACTGTCTATGACAATTATATATTTGAAAAAACTATAATATCATTTCTTTTAATCGATGCTTTTCTACACAATATTCCAGATTGTTGCTTAAGATATATTTGTGATGCAGATATCATGGACTTCACGTATACGATGTCATCATATTATAAACAATTTACCAAGCACTTGTTTCTCAAAACACGGATCACTGGCAGGAGATAAAAAGAGCTGAGTTACCAAGACAACAAAATGTACCAGAAAAAAATCCAAGCCACATCGTCAAACAAAACCGCAGGCAGCTACAGAACTGTCAAGAAGCTGAATCGCGCACGAGTTAGAGGAGGAAAATTTTGGGGTCAATTTTCAAACAAACTAGGATGAAAACTGATGAAAAACCACTTCACAAATGGGGTCCTTTACCCCTAAGCGCAATCCATTTTGGAAATCTGTAAACATATTTGGATATTTTCATGCCCAAATGGAGGTGAATTTAGAGAAATTCGTGACGACGGGTTTGGCTTCTAGCTAAACGAACCAGAGGTTTGGGGTTTGATCCAATCCTTCCACTGATCTTCTCTTCTATAAATTCGACCTCAGAAGTTTGCAAATGGAGGGTGGGGTAGCCACAGTTCTGAAAAGAATTTATATCTTTCCATATTTTGTTTCTGTATGTAATCTGGTGTTTGCAAAGGAAAGGGAGACGCTACCATAGGGAAAGGCACTCCAAGAGTTCTGTAAATGATTTTCAGAACATTGCTTGTTTTTCCTGAGGAATTTGATTGGAAACGGAACTGTAAGATAGATTGATGTTATTTTGTAATCCTGAAGCTAATTGGTATGTCTGGGTGATGTTTACACTGGCATATAATTTGATGCTATCTGAAGAACACTGCTAACATTTTTGTACATGTTTTCTCTGATATAATTATACAAATATACATTCAATCCTCTTATAGTTTACTTATATATTTTGATTTACTTACACATTGTATAGTGTTGGTATTGATCACATTTCACTTTCAACTTCCATCTGTTAATATATTTGAATGAATGAGGTTTATAATTATTATCAAATAATTTTCATTATTTGATATAATGTTTATGTCAATACGTATGTAATATTATTCTTTAATCATCTATTTGTATAGGGTTACTTAGTACTATTTATTACTATCATCTTTCAGATGTTGGACAAATTAAAACTTATTGTATTGTGTGAGTAATTATGTTATAATAATAATAGTTTAATATTATTATTTATCACAAATTACTATAGATTTTACTGAAACTATAATGTATTGATAAGATTTCTCTTGATAATATATTATATTTTCAATATCATAATTTACAATGCAATAGCTGTTAATAATTTTTAGCGCGCTCTTGGCCAAGATATGATTGCATAAATTAGATTAATTTTCAAATTTTAGTTTAGTTTCACTAACTCTTGTTTAGTAGTTGTCAAGTAGTTTTCCTTTATTTATTAAACAATCTATGATTAGATCTTTGAAAACAAACCTAAAACAGAGACTCTCATTAAGAGAGCAGAAAATAGATTTAATAGTTGTTTTCTTTGAATAGTTGTTAAATAGACTTCTTATTTTTAGTATAAATTGCAAATAAATAAAATTAATTTTAGTTTTATTGTTTAGGATTTAGATTAACATTTAGTTTAGTAATAATTTAGGATCTACTTTTTCTAAGTTCAAGTGGTATAACTTTCTTTAAGAAGGTTAAAACTTAGATGGTAGCAGCACCATAACCTGAGAGAACCAGCTAATTCAAATATACCAGAAGATGCAGTAAGAGAATTGTGTGGGCTGATTCTCTGTGTTGGCCAGGTCATAATATCCAGACAACAAGACTACTCTAAACAGATTCTATATGTTTATTTTACCTACATATTCTACTAGTATATTTCATTGCCAATAGACCTCGTTGAGGAGAAAACAATCTAATTAAAAATAAAGCTATAATTAGAAGCTAAAGATAAAATACAATTAATTAAAGTATAGAAAACCATAAACTAAGAAACAAATCATTTCTCTTATCAAGTATAAACAATATTATAATCAAATAACAAATTAAAATGCCAAAGAGTCAAGGCGACCTCTAATAGGTCTGAAGCTATTTTATAGCTAAACAATACTATAAACACATTATCCTATATTTAAAGAGTAATCATTAAAACAAAATTTCAATCTAGATCAAAACCATCGAAGACCCCGCAGGGTATGTATGTATTTATTAAATACCAAGACATAAAAAAAATCATTCCTCAAATACTAAAGAAATTCATAAATCCAATATAGAGTACAAATATTGAAACCATCTAATGGTCTGAAGATATATACAATAATACACATAAATCTAATGCATGTATAATAAACCAAACTAATTAAATAACTTACAAACTACATATACAATAATCGTATGCCATAACGAAAGTCCCAACAAATAAATCCACCATACTGCTATGTACAACACTCATTAAAAATGTAGCATAAATACACAAAGGTCCATTCCTATAGGTGTATGCCCAAAATTAGACCCATACATTTATAAAAATTGCAACCATGTTGACCCAGGATCGATTCCTGCTGAGTCTTTTTATTCATAGCTCACCATATCGAATCCGGTTGGATTCATCATTATTTTTCTACCACACACTGCAGCGTTTCGACTTAATCCACGCTATTATAAATACACAGACCATAAATCAAATACATCTAACCTCTAAACAGTGTTCGAAAGACCTAATAAAAAATACACACTGTAACTACGGCCCTCGTCCCTAATCATAAACAAACATTTAAACATTAACACAACCCTGTCTACGCTATGTGAATAACAACGACACCCGTCGAAGGGTTACACCCTTGTCACGGATCTTACAATCTAATACAAAGGATTAACAATAAACAATGAATCAACCATGAAAACGTTAAGTTATTGCACTATCGTAGATCTAATGGAGAGAACGCCAATGCCACATATGACATGGCTCTCAAATCCCACAACATTGTCAACATTTTTCCATATAAGAACCTAAACAAAGAATTTCAAATCCACAGAGTCCAACGAAGAAGAGTTCTAACCATGAAATCAACACAGTATGAAAATGTTGTACATATATATGCATAACCATTATAAAATCCAATAAGGAACTAAATATATGTATAACCTCGGCCTTGCACCATTGCAAGCAATGGTGCTGCCACCATTACCCATAACTTAACCAAAATTATATTATCGAGAGCTAGTAAAATATTCCCAAGCCACATTGATACACATAGTTTCCATTCATAAAATCCGAATACAATAGTCCTATCCCAAAGGTGCTAAGCCCCAAAAAAACCACAAGTCATTACATTCATCCTTGATTCCTTACATTTTCATTATACAGATAGTCCCTTCCCAAAACACAGCCATTGAAACCAGAACCAATCATTCAAACCATGATGAATTTCAAACTCTGTCACAAAAACCATTCAAGAGGGGGTACAAGTTATAAACTTGTACATTGGGGATTACCTATAATGTGTATGGCATTGCCTTAGAACGACCCACTATCCACAACCCCACCTTTTCAAACCATGCACCTGCAAACAAAGAAGAAAACCATGATAAGGAGTACGTTTTGAACTTCCAATTTCTAGTGTTGAATACATACCTTCCACCACATCCTAGCTTCCAATTTCCACTCCAACACATAGCGCAAAGGCAAAGCTCACGCAGCCCTACTACAAATGATCCAAACCAATGTGTGAGCTCAAGCCCTAAGCTTGAGGCTCATGCATACCAATGAACATTAATGTCACCACCCTAGCCTCCACTAACACATTTCAATTTCCATAGTGTATAATTCATACTAAAAAGTAAACCATGACAAACCAACGTGCATTGCATATTGTCCAACATGGGTATCAAATGCATAAGACTTAGCCATAGTCTATGGCATATGAAATATGACATGGAATGTCTATTGCAAAGTTTTAAATTAATACACCAAGACCATATTAATACACAAACCAAAGTACCAAGTGTTTTTACCATAGTAAGTATGTGCGAGGTAAATAATAAGTGTTGTAGTGACCAAGTCACTATCATAGAATCTATAAGAATAACAATAATGGCCCATAGAACATAAGATAGTAAACCATTTACCCTGCTATAAATATCATCTAACAACCATCATATTGTCACTAGGATAGATTTGTAAAACTGAGTGCTAGTGATGAAACAAACATTATGGCCTGTTTAGCTTTTATAGGTTGTTTCCGTCGCCAGGTGCACCTGCACGCAAAATTGGAAGAAATGAATTAGTTCGTAAGAACTAAGTAAGACCGATGTGACAAGTAGAAAACAATTACCTCTCAGGTGTTTACAAGGGAAACTAGTCCCGCCACTCCATCCCTTTTTCAATAACAAGTTAAGTCATAATTTTTTATACAATGGTAATGAAATGTTATAAACAATGAGTACATAATAGAAACAACTAACATACATGTAAATGTGTAACCATAGATCAATATAATAATCAACATCACGACAACATTAGTATTACATTAATGATCACATCTGAAAATATGAAAGTAGGACATACGAACAAATTACGACATTCAGTATAGAAAACAAAGTATGACACATTTCCGAGAGTTAAATAATTTCCATATCAGGTACTAAATCACTTACCTAATAAAGAAAAAATATTTTCAAATTTTGGGGACATTAAAAGTGGTATCAGAGCCCAGTTTCAACAATAAGAGACCAAATGGGTGTACGAGACATTCGTTGCAAGGAAAACAAAGTATGTTTCAAAATTTGTTAGCTAAAAGTAATTTTTCCTGTTATTAAAAATTTCTAATTATAGGATTCTAAAAGAACAAGTGCAGATCATGAACACTGAAGAAGATAACTGTCGACAAGCGAATTTGAATACCCCTACCCAAGAAGCGAAGCTAGTGGTGGAACTAAATTTTTATCTGATGAAAACCATACAAAGTCTCCAAGGAGACTTGCAAATTTTCAGATATGATGATCTTAATGAAAGAAAGGAACATCAAGTAATTAATGAAGCATTATTGCAAAACATGATGAGAGGAATCCCGCAGGGAAAACCCACTCATTCGACAAACAGGTTCAAGAAAGAATTTTATCATAAACAGGCTAGTAGCCCGAGAGAAGAAGGAAAAGAAGAGCATACCCCTGAACATCTAGAATGATATTATCACAATCTTTCTAGTGATGATTCTCTTTCCCCATGCATAAAGAAACTAAGAAATGATGACAATCTTCAAGGAGAGTTCCCAAAAAAAAAAATCCCCAACCTATGAAGGGGAGATTAATATGGGGAGAAAACCTGAAGATTGGTTGTTGGGTATGAGCAAATATTTCCAAGTTCATAACTATTCTAGCGAGATGAAATCTCATCTAGCCATATATAACTTAAACGGCAAAGCGACTAGATGGTGGAGATATTTGAAGCATACCAAGAAAGATGAGTTAACAGAAATACGGTGGAGTAAGTTCCCCAATATTTTCTAACAGAAATACATGTCAAAAATTTTCTTTTACATAAAAGGGAAAGAGTTTCGTGAGTAACGTATGGGATCCATGAATATGGATTCTTTCATTAACAGATTTTTGGATCTATTGCATTATGTACCCTACATCAAGGAGGAGAAAGTAAAAATACAGTATTTTTTAGGATGTATTCCACCCAAGTTTCAAGAGAGGATTGAATTTGACATGCCTAACACCTTTGAGGCTGCTTTACACAAATATAGGATTTGTTGTGAGCATGGGAAGCTATCACAAGAGAGCCTCAACAGAAATAGAGATAGGTATAAGAACATCTCTGAAAACCACAAACCAAGTTTTAACCGACCACCATATAGAAAGCAAAACAACATTTTTCCAGCCAGCAAGTGTATAAATAATAGATCAATTCTATGAGAAATGATGCTAAGAAGAAGCACAGGAAACAGATATTTCTACTAAGAATTCTCAGAAGCATACAAAGGAAAAATAGATAGAAGAAAAGAGACTGAATCACATGAATGAAGAGATGCATATTGGTTTGTATCATTCCATTGAATAATGATGAATAATAGTGTACATAAATAGTACATCCCTCATAGGAAAATTGAATTTTATGTAGACAACTCATAAATCTCAAAAAGGATGACTTCCCAAAATATAGAAAATTCCCATATGTGGCTAAAGCACTTCCCAAATCTATCAAGGACCTCACGAATTGGAAAAAGCATGACTGAGTTGTCAAGAAGCTGGAAAAAAACATGCTAATCCTAGAAAATGGAGGAAAATACATGAAGGATGGGTTGGAAACAAAAGCACCCAGTTTCCTAGTTTGACTAGCTTTACCTTATTCACAGAAAAGTAGAAAAATAAGAATAAAGCAAAATATGTTGTAAAGTATTGTATAGTAATTCTCGATGGTTAAAACATGGTCAAGATCAACCCAGAATTACAAATAAATCATTCCTAGGAAATAGATGGCATGTATTTACTTTAAGGTGCAAGTGGATGCCAACTTATTAAGCTAGTGGGTGAATAATTAATCAAATAATGATTAATTATTTTATCCTAAGTTATGAGTGGGTTTAATATATTCCAACACCCCCCTATAAGTTTTAATTTAATATTTATTATGGTATAGAAAAAAATATATATCCATATAGGGCCCAGCAACAAGGCTATGGTCACCCTTTAACAATTATTATGTCTATAAAAGTGAGGAAAGAGGCAAAACCACATGGAGAAAATCCTCCCTTAAGAAAGGAAAAGGAACAAAATTTTGAAATAATATGTCTTCAACATATCCTTATCTTCACTTGAATGAGATGAATGAACTTCTTGTATATGGAAGACTTGTTGAAGAAATCATAAACTCCATGATCATGCGCCAGAGTGTAGAACCTGTAAGAAGGAAGAGGATAGACTCCTTGTATCTCATCATGTGATGAAGTAGGAGCATTATCTAAATGGTTCTTGCTGATTTAAATCTCTTATTTTCAAACATAGTTTGAAATGGACAAGATATCTGTGCATACTCCTTCCCAAAGAGTACAAAAATTAAGACAATTTATTTCACACCCAATTCCCTGAATAGCTGCAAAATTGTGATGTGAATCACATGTCAATATCCCAAAATGATGTAGCATCTTTCCAGATCTGATATGAGTCTGATAAAACTATGATATATCAGAAATATTATCATAATGAACAACAATTACAAAGGATTCATTGGCTCCATGAGGATATAGGTCCAAAATAGGAAAATTATGAGCAACTGGGGAAAACTGATAGGTGTAAAAATATGAATGATGGACAGGAATAAGATATGAACAATAAGTGTTTAGAATAGATACAAACATGTTTAATATCAGTCCAAATATGACTAAGTACATGGATAACCAACCACTTAAAGATAAGAAAGACTTCAAACCGGGTAAGATAAATATCATTGCATAAGAGACCAATGATGAATCAACTAGTGAACTTCGGATTTGTATAGTATTAGGATTATTCATAGGTATGGTAGATGGAATGTATGGTGGTATTATATGTGTCATGGCATGCATATCATCCTGCAAACAATATTCTAAATCAGATACACAAGCTTGTGAGGAAGAGCTGCTCAAAGGCAAGTCAATATCTAGTGAAAAATCACAATTTGGGAGATGAATCTAGTAGACTGAGAGGAGGATCATCAAAGAAATGATATCATATTTATGATTCTTATATATCAGATACTAAATCTATATCAGAGACATGATAAAAGGAGAGAACTCTGGCACTCAAAGCATAAGTTATATCACCTTCGAACTACGCAATTTGACATTGTTTTGAGGAATCAGCAGGCTTTTCTAGTTCTTCTAGAACTTCGATATTGTGATTCTCAAGAAGATGATAAATGATGTCCATATTCTTATTGAAACAATTATTCTCTGAATGAAAACCCTTGTTTCAATAATAACACTTGGATGTGCTCCCTTTCTTCTCAACTTTTTTCATTAAATCTTCATAAGAATCTACATCTTCAATTTCTAACTTTGGCTTCTTCACAATTTGATTTACTTTCGATTTGACATTCTTTTTCTATTGAACCAAGAGAGAATTATCCTTGATAATGGGAGAATTAAGAACACCCATATGTATCAATTTATATTTCTCCTTTGTTAGTGAATCAATAGAAGAATTTAAAGAAGGCATTTTCCACTTAGGAACAACAAGCCTAGTAGCATGAAAAGTAGACACAAAAACTCAGTAATCATGACCCATTTTTGAAAGAATGGAAAGGATTAATTGATAATATTCTTTCTCAATCCCACATTTCTTGAGAATTAGAACAAGTGACTTGAACTTGGTGAAGAAACACTCAAGAGATATGAAATTCCTTGGACTTGGTGAGAATAACTCAATCTCCAATTGATGCGCTCCTATATCATATTGAACTCCAAAGAGAGACTCTAGTTGAGTCCATAATTTGTTTTGAGTGGTAAAACCATATAGATTAAATATTATATCAGGAGAAATAGAAAGGAAAATAAATCCATAGGCTTCATCCAACCTATTATGCCACTTATCTTTTTCAATCACAACATTGGGCTCATTCTCCAAAGCTAGAGTAACTCTGTAGAATCCTCTACAGCACAATAGAATGGATATTTTGGATTTCCATTCATGGTATTTGAAGGGATTAAGAATTATTGATGAAGGAGAATCCATATTGCTGACTTGATGTGCTCAAGAAGAAACTCTTTGCAACTTGCAAAACAAACTAGGAGAAAATATTGTAAGCTAGACAATCTCTTCTTCAAAGAGGCATAGGAGACTGGATGCACTCCTCAAATCTGTAGAACTCGATCAACCTTGCTGCTCTGATACCATGTAGAAATAATAGATCAATTCTATGAGAAATGATGCTAAGAAGAAGCATGGGAAATAGATCTTGCTACTAAGAATTTTCACAAGCATACACACGAAAAATAGAGAGAAGAAAAGAGACTGAATCACATGAATGAAGAGATGAATATTGGTGTGTAACCTTCCATTGAATAATGATGAATAATAGTGTACATAAATAGTACATCCCTCATAGGAAAACTGATTTGTATGGATACAACTCATAAATCTCAAAAAGGATGACTTACAAAAATATAGAAAACCGCCATAGGTGGCTAAATCACTTCCCAAATCTATCAAGGACCTCACGAATTGGAAAAAATCATGAGTGATTTTTCAAGGAGATGGAAAAAAACATGCTAATCCTAGACGATGGAGGAAAATTCATGAAGGATGGGTTGGCAACAAAAGCACCCAGTTTCCTAGTTTGACTAGCTTTACCTTATCCATAGAAAAGTAGAAAAAACAGAATAAAGAAGAATCTACTGTAAAGTGTTGTATACTAATTATGGATGGCCAAAAGGTAGTCAAGATCAACCTAGAATTAGAAATAAATAATTCCTAGGATATAGATGGCATGTATTGACTTTAAGGTGCAAGTGGATGCAAACTAATTAAGCTAGTGGTTGAATAATTAATCAAATAATGATTAATTATTGTATCTTACGTTATGAGTGGATTTAATATATTCCAACATCAAGAACTTCAACAAATTAGGTACAAATCCATATGTACCAACTCGAAATGATAACAAGATAGTAGAAAATGGGGGAGCCAATGTTTCCCCACTGCAAATTAAATGTTGGAAATGCCAAGGGCCTCATTATTCCTGGGACTATAAGAATAAGACCAATGGGGTCTTACAGAACTTGCACGAAGAACCAATGGTAGAGGACATAGCTGAAACAACACGAATTTATGCATCCTTGGATGGTCGAAGGTAGACCATCAGGATACCATTATTGAGATAGAGGGTAAGATATTGAAAACTTATATTTCAATACTGATTGACCCCATTGCTTTCCAGAGCTATGTATCGCCTAAACTTGTTGATGCATGTAAACTAGGAAAAGTTAAACATGATAAATCTTGGCTGCTGTAGTTAGCCACATGTATGAAACAAAAAGTTTTGAAAATAGTTAACGTTTCTGAGGTAAGCCTGAATGGTTTTCCTACGAGAGTAAACCTGAACATTCTACCCTTAGGATCATATGATATACTTATCATCATGGACTGGTTGGAACAACACCATGTCATGCTCGATTTATTACACAAGTCAATCTTGTGTACAGATAGCCAAGGGAATCCAGTAAAGATTAAAGACATATCAAGGAAATTTTATGTAAGGAAGATATCTTCTTTACAAGAAAAGAAGTGCATTAGGAAAGGCTAAAATCTATTTGTAGTAAACATCCAAGACATAGAATCTCAAAGAGAACAAGAGATAGAGGACTTTCCGGTTCTTGTATATTTCAAGGACGTATTTTTTGAGGATATTCGGGGATTACCTTTGAAACGAGGCCTAGATTTTTTCATAGAACTGACACCAGGATCAGTTCGGGCTTCGAAAGCCCCTTATTGCATGAGTGCACCAGAGTTGGTGGAACTAAAACTGTAGTTGCAAGAATTGATAGAGAAAGCATATATCCGACCAAGTGTGTCTCCTTGGGGAGCACCGGTACTTTTCATAAATAAGAATGATGTTGCGATGTGGATGTGCATCGATTACCGCCAACTTAACAAAATGACTATCAAGAACGAATACCCACTCCCTAGGATCAATGAATTGTTTGATTAAGTAGGAGGAGCCAATATCTTTTCAAAGATCATATTGCAATCCAGGTACCATCAAGTACGGATTCACGATGAGAATATTCACAAAACTGCCTTTCGTACAAGGAACGGTCACTACAAGTTTGTAGTAATGTCTACCGGGTTGACCAATACACCCATGAACTTTATGTGTATGATGAACAGTATATTCAGTAAATTTCTGGATAAATTTGTTTTGGTCTTTATATATGACATCCTAGTTAAATCTAAGAGTAAAGAGTAACACGAGGAAGACATTCGCATAGTACTATGGGTGTTATGAGAACACCAGATTTACACCAAGTTTAGTAAATGTGATTTTTACAAACCCTAGATACAGTACTTGGGTCACATCATCTCCGATATGGGGATAATCGTGGACCTAGAAAAGATTAAAGTCATAGAGGATTGGCATATCCCAACTAGTGTCATCGACATTAGATCCTTTTTGGGATTATCCAAATATTATCTAAAGTTCATTGAGAACTTCTTGAGAATAGCTTGTCCCATGACCGCTTTGCAAAAGAAGGAAAATAAGTTCTTATAGACAACTAAGTGTGAGGAAAGTTTTCAAAATCTTAAGCAGCTTCTGACGACCGCACCAATACTATGAATTGCGGATCTCAATGGGGATTTCATTGTTTGCACAGATGGAAGTAAGGAAGGGATTAGAGGATTCCTCTTACAAAATGACTACACGATCTATTATTAATGTTGAAAGTTAAAAGAACATGAGCAGAACTACCCCACACATGATGTTGAGTTAGCCGCCATCATCCATGCCTTGAAGATGTGGAGGCACTATCTCATGGGAAGGAAATTCCTTCTTAAGATGGACAATATGAGTCTGAAATATTTATTTGAGCAACCGAATCTGAATGCTAGGAAAGCCAGATGGTTATATTTCCTTAGTGAGTACCATTTCAAGCTAAAGCATATAAAAGGAAAAGACAACAAGATTGTTGATGCTTTGAGCCAACAAACTCATATGATATATGAGGTGATTGTAAGTAAAACCAATTTGGATTTACACAAGAGGATTAGAACAACCAACAAATTTGACCCTTTCTATGTATAAATCCTCAAGAAGGTCCGTGAGGATAGGTTGTTTCAACAACAACAAGAGTACAAGGTAGACAAAACAAGACTTCCATGGTACAAGGAGAGATTGTACGTTCTATAAGGAGGGGACATTCGGTGCAGCATCCTCATGGAATTTCATCGGACACCCTTCTCAGGGAATCCAGGATATCAAAAGATGATATCCGTGGTTAAGAAACACTTTTTTTTGCCTATGTTACAGGCCAACATTGTGTTGTTTATCGTGAAATGTCAGGAATGTCAGCTAGTCAAAGCAGAGCACCAGCATCCTTCGGGATTGCTGAATCCATTACCCATTCCGGAATGGAAGTGGGAGGTCATTATTATGAATTGTATCATGGATCTACCTAAAAGTAATAAAAAAATGATTCTATCTTTGTAGTAGTTGACAAATTGTCAAAAGTAGCACAGTTCATTCCAATGAAGTCGACCTACAAGGCAGTACACATTGCCGATATTTTCTTGGGGGAGATATTTAGATTGCATGGTATATCCAATGCAATCATATCAGATCAAGATACCAAGTTTACGAGAAACTTTTGGAGATCCTTATTCTCTAGATTAGACATGTAGTTGAACTTTAGTACTTCTTATCACCCGTAGATAGATGGGCAAACTGAAAGGGTAATCCATATTGTTGAGGAAATGCTTAGGATTTATGTCATGAACAACCCCACCAAGTGGGAAAATTATCTGCATCTTGCATAGTTTGTGTATAACAATGGTTACCATACTTCCGCCAATATGAGTCCCTTTGAGATAGTCTAGGGGAGAAAGTGTAGAACGGTTACTTGGGATAGCCCGATCAATCGACTCATCTGTAAACATTTCATATTAACTTAAACTTCATAAATAAACATTTATTTTTGTGTTGGTAATCAAAATACTTGTATCATCATATATTGAGTGTCACGTGCTTTGTCTTCATAGATATTATGGTTCCCCATTATATGACTTCAGACCTTTGACTTTATGGCTAGATACAACAAAAATGGAATGGATTTATAAGGTTTTAGATTGGGTGTGATTTCAATCTTGATACGAAAAAAAGATAGACAACCATTATAGATTTATCTCTCCTCTTATTGGTAAGTTACATGATGCAAAATTGAGCAAACCGACTTAACCTTTTTACGTATAAATAATTATAAACTAATTTTAATATAATATTAAATATTTCTTTTATAGCCAGTATATTATAGAAATAACAAAGTCGGGGTAATTTCCACCTCATGGATCTTGTTTAAAATGTCATTGATATGAATCATTTTGAACACTAAAATAATTTTGGGCTTAAAAAATTATTCTATCTTTGTGGATAATGAAGCTAAGAATTTATTATGAATAATTATGCATAGAATGAACATGCAAAGTTTAATTATTAGTATGAAGGAATAGTTCCTTTATGAGATCATAACTTCGTCATTATAAATAAAACTTCAAGCTATTTTATTTGCTGAAATATTCATTGCAATTCATGATTTAAGTGTCCCTTACACTACTGTTGGGTAATTGAGATTATGTATGTTAGAGACTAGTCATTACGTCTAGTGTCCTATTGATTCTTACATACACAAGATGTGACGTCTCTTACATTATGATGAAGGCTACATCTTCGTAGTGAATATATTGAAGGAGTTGATCAAATATAAATGCTACCAAGTTTATCTCCATTAAATAGAAGGAATATTACTTTCTTACCCTCATTATATCTAGTGCGTATTGATTATTACATACACAAGAGGTGACCTCTCTTACATTATGATGAAGGATACATCTTCACAGTGGATATATTGGAGGAGTTGATCAAATATAAAGGCGACAAGGCTTATCTCCCTTAAATAGAAGGACTATTACTTTATTACCCTCATATTCCTCAAGGACTCTAAAGAAAAGTCATACAATGTTGATTCCCTCAAAGAAATTCGTAATGTGGGAATGCCAAGATGGTACCTACAATGCAATTATTGTAGACTCTTCTTATCCAATTTGAAAATACGGTATCCAAGAGTTCAAATCCACAACTAGAAACTTCAATATAAATGCCTTAAAAATAATTTTATGTGAAATACAATTTCCAGCTATGATGATGAAGTGAAGTTTGATTATGGATTAAAGTTCTCATTGGAATCCCTTAAAAAGAATTTAAATCAAAATGGGGCACCAACAGATGTTGGGCATATTTAGATTGTTTGACCAAGTGGGAAGTAGGTCGACACTTGTGATGATTAACCTTTTTGGTTGCAAAATTGTTGAGTCCATTTAAAGTCGTTGTAGGTTGAGAAAAGGTGATAGGAGATGGAGATGGAGCCCAACATTTTAAAGGAAATGGAAGGAGATCAAGAGAGAGAACAATAGAAACCCTTGATGATTTTTGTATTAATATGGTTTCTTAGAGAGTTGTGCAACACGAACTTGATGTCTTTCAATATCCTAGTTGTGTTCACTCCTTAGGTTGACCAGGTGATAAATAGTTTCTCATTCACTTACCTCCTTTTGTACCTTTTAGAAGATCTTGATAATGATGCATTTTCTGATTTTCCTAAGCATACTAGGGCCACTTCTAGTCTCTAATTGATAGTAACCTATTAGTTTTTACTCTTATCCTATTGAGCATACTTACTAATTTATACTCTTCAGACTTGAAATACATAATATTTCTCTCTCTTATTGTTTCCTACACTACACTTTAGACTTTTAATCTGCTATATATATTTTCAATCTCCTAGCATTTAATATAAAATATTTATATTCTACCAGGATTTGATTCCCTTCTTGTTAATAGAGAGGAATAATGAAATAAATATATGAAATTAAGGCTGTCACTCTCATAAAGAAATCTAGATAGAATTTGTTCACACTTTCATACCAATGTTATGGTCTACTAGTTCTGGTTTACATTGCAACTCTGTAGATACCTCTTATATATGCTCTGCAATGCCTCCAGTTTTCCCTGTACCCTTGAATATTTTACTTCTTTGTAATTTTTTCAGATTAGGTACCTTCAAACCTCTTCCATCAAGCTCGGGATCAAACCCCCATATGTCTTCACCTTCAATTGAATTTAATCCTGATATGACTTCACTTTTAGATCCTTTGTAGGTAAAAAATTTCCTGTCTAATATAAAGGAAGGTTCCAACACTTCATAAAAACACGTTGGTCACATTAAGGTCTGAAAGTATAAGGATTTTTGGTTGTGAAGGATTTTGATCCGGTATTGTCTACACTCCTGGCCTTAGTTTCAGCTCTTTTTCCTCTAGTGATTGTTCTTGCTATTAGAATAATCAACCCATAGTTAGCTACCTTATACATTAATTTAATTATTTTTGTCTTATTTGCCTAGTCTCATGATTCCACCTTATGCAAGTTGTCATTTACCTATCCATAGTGGTCAAAATTTCCTATTTTGACTCATGTAGTGCTTGGGAAACCTCAAGGAATCAATTCTACTTTATTCCTGGTCTCCTAGGTGCCCTTCTTCTTTTTCTACTTTATTGCCTGCTTTTTCAGTGCTTTAAGGAAATCGGGAAAGTTTGACTAGGTGAGGTGAACTAGTTTTTTGTCCTCTACATCCTCCACTCTTTTCTCCTTGGAAAAGAATGTATGAGTTGTCATTCCATCACTATTTAGCTTGCCTAAGCACTTTTTCCAATTCGTGAGCTCCATGACTGATTTGGAAACATATTTTTGCACCTATGGAGGATTTGGTTAATTTTGGTAAGCCTGCTTTTGACTAGATTTGAATTGCTCCTCATGCATTCGAATCCCTTATGTAATTATTTAATACAAAAACCTATTATGTTACAGGGTTAGCTATTGTACACTTATTCAATACAGTTTAGTGGTCAGCTCATTATTCAGTCTCTTTTGTGAGTGATTTTGCATGATCAATTGATAATTGTTGTGAGTAAAATTGTTCTATCACTGGTTTCAATTTCCACATGGTATTAGAGCCATTTTAGATCGATTTATCTCCTTCAAAATTGTTTTGTAGGTTCGACATCAGTGACTGGGAGCCTTCTACTGACAGCCGGAACAATTTCTAATCTATGGATCAATCTCAGAAGATCATATTGACTCCCTTCAACTTATTTGAATGGAAAGCGGATATGGAGACACTGTTGAGAGCAAAAGGCCTCTACAGGGTGACTATGGCAACAGAAGCAGAGCCCAATGCAGCTGTAGAGAAGATAAAATGGCACAACAGGAGGGATGAGGCCTATGGTCTCCTGTGTCTGAGTATTTCGAGAGACCTCCTTTTCCATCTTAATGGATTGACATCACCGAATGAAGTATGGGAGAAGCTTAATGATATTTTTGGAAAGACAGACGAGATGAGGGGACATCAAATAAAAAATGAGCTGATTTCCCTGAGTCCCAATAGCTTTGAATCACTGCAACTCTATTTCTCCAAGTTCAAAGCACTTGTTTTGCATCTAAAACAATGTGGGATCGAAAAGAAGGATGATCAGCTGGTCTTGTCCATTCTCTCAAAGCTTGGCCCTGACTATTCAGTGTTTGTTTTGACCTTCTATGCCACAAAGTTTACAGCTCGAACATGGAAGATGCCTAGCCTTGCATATTTCATGAAATCTCTCACACAAGAACAGGACAAGCTGGTGATGATGGGCACCATCAAACCATCCAAAGACCAAGCTCTGGTTGCTGGAGATTTGAAGGTGGATTCAAAAAGCAAAAAGAAAGCTAAAAATCCACCTGAGCAAAAGAGAGATAAGAACAAGTCTCCAGAGGAGCCACAAGGTTCCAAGAAGAACTACCAAAAGAAGAAAAACAAAGGAGAAATGAGCAAGTGCGCATATTGCAATAAGGGTAATCACACTGAAATATCTTATATGAAGAAGAAAATAGACATGCCGACCCAACTCCTGGAGAAGAATGGCATCTCCCTTCGAGTCAGCTCAAAGAAGAGAGAAGGAGGATCAAGTTTAGATGACAGAGAGAGAGTTCATGCATTGGTTGCTGGCACATCAAGCTCACCCAGTTTTATCATTGATTCTGGAGCTTCAAGACACATGGTTTCGACCAAGGAGGCATTCTCCTCACTTGACATGTCGAAAGGACCACCTATAGTACTGGGAGATGACTCTCTCACTGAAATTTTGGGCAAAGGGAGGATTGATCTTGATCATGGTCAGTTCAGAAATGTGTTTTATGTGCCTGGTCTTGCCTCAAACCTCTTGTCAGTGTACCAGATGACTCACACTGGGTCTCCAAAGAAAGTCATATTCTCCCCTGATGAAGTTGAGATCACAGAGATCTCAAGTGGTAAAGTCATTGCAAAAGGAGTTGCAAATCATGCTCAAAAGGTATACATGTTCTCACACTTCCTACCCTACTCAAACCCCTCTACTCTTCTGATTCATGCTAATGAGGAAAGCAAGCTTTGGCATGAAATATTTGGCCACCTAAATTATAAGTATCTTTCTGATCTTAGTGAAAAAGATATGGTCATAGAGTTTCCCAAGATAAAATTTTCCAAAGGAGTCTGCCAAGGTTGTATCCTAGGAAAGCACCCAGAGCATAAATTTGAGAGAGCTAGTCATGAGAGAACCTCTGCACCCCTCGAGCTGATCCATAGTGATGTTGCTGGCCCATTCCCTCATATTTCCATGAGTCAGGCCAAATATGCATTGAATTTCATATATGACTTTTCCAGGTATTGCTGGGTTTACTTCCTAAAACACAAGTCTGAAGTTTTTGGCCTCTTCAAAGTCTTTAAGGCTTTGGTTGAAAACCAGTCTGGGAGGAAACTCAAGGTCCTCAGATATGAAAATGGTAGTGAGTATGTCAAGTCTAATTTTATTAATTATTGTGCAGATGCAGGTATTCAGATGCATCATTCTATCCCTTACACACCACAGCAAAATGGTGTTGCTGAGAGGAAGAACAGATCACTGAAGGAGATGGCAACATGCATGATGGAGGCCAAAAAATTTCCACCAATGTACTGGGCCAAAGCTATCAACTATGCAGCCTACATCTAGAATAGGGTTCCTCATAAACAGCTTGATGGCATGACTCCTTTCGAAGCATGGAGTGGGCATAAGCCATATGTGACCCATTTCAGTATTTTTGGCTCAAGGGCTTGGGCTAGAATTCCAACAGAAAAGAGAAAGGATTTGCAGACCCAAAGCCAAGAGTTCCTATTTGTTGGCTACTCTAAAGATTCAAAAAGGTGCAAGCTGATAAATTTGGGCACAAACAAATCCTTCATTGAAAGGTGTGTTCAGTTTCAAGAAGAACCCCTTGCAGCAGTGGAAGTTGGAGAAACCTCTTCAACACCTGAACCTCTTAAAGTAAGTGAATAGTTTGTTGAACATGCTTATTATGATATGTATAATAGTGATGAGTTTATTGAAGACCCTAACATCCCTACAAGGACAAAATGGGCAGCCAAGACACTACATGCAGCAGGAGAGCTAGCTGGGGATCCCAATGACCCAAGGAGGACTAGATCTCAATTTGAGAGTGGTCTGTGCATGAAGGATCCTATGTTTGTTGAGAAATGATATTTGATGGTGGAATCATATCCTCAAACATATGAAGAATCAGAAGGAGATACAATATGGCAATCAGCCATGAAGGAAGAGTTCATCTCACTCCAGAAGAGCACCACATGGGAGCTAGTGGATCTTCCCCCAAGGAGGAAGTTAGTTTAGTGTAAGTGGGTCTACAAGACCAAATTTTCTGCTGATGGATCACCTTTGAAGTACAAGGATAGATTGGTATCCAAGGTCTACTCATAGTTTCATGGCATATATTACAATGAGACCTTTGCACCAGTGGCAAAGATGGACTCCATCAGGCTAGCCTTAGCCATTGCAGCCTCAAAGCAATGGGAGGTACATCACATGGATATAAAGTGTGCCTTCTTGAATGGATATCTCACTGAAGAGATATCTATGCAACAGCATCAAGGATTTTCTACTAATCCTTCTCTTGTGTACAGGTTGAGAAAGTCATTGTATGGGCTAAAGCAAGCCCCCAGGGCTTGGTATGCCAAGATTGATAGCTTCTTGCTATCACTAAATTTTGTTTGGTGCAAATCAGATCCAAATGTCAATTTGAAGTTAATTAATGGTTCATTAATGATCATTGTGTTATATGTTGATGACCTCCTCATTACAGGAAGCTCAAAGGATGAGATTGCTTCCTTGAAGGGTGCAATGAACCAAGCCTTCTCCATGACAGATTTGGGGCTCTTAAGCCAATTTTTGGGGCTTGAGATTGCACAAAACAAAGCTGGAATCAAGGTGCACCAGTCCAAATATGCCTTGCACTTGCTGAACAAATTCAGAATGAAGGACTGCAAACCAAGCAAGATTCATTTCCTTTCAGGAGTGAAGCTGAAAGAAGCTGATTCTTCACCTATGGTAAACAATACACTGTATAGGCAATTGATTGGATGTTTGTTGTATCTTACACATACTAGACCTGATATTTATTATGCAGTAAGTGTGGCTTCAAGATACATGAATCAGCCTCATGAGATCCATTGGAAAGCAACCAAAAGGATCCTTAACTTTGTTCAGGGAACAAGGACACATGGGATCTTCTATAAAGCAAAATCTGATCTTGATTTGATTGGATTTACTGATAGTGATTGGGAAGGTGATAGCACAGACAGAAAGTCCACATCAGGATATGTGTGCATGCTTGTAGAAGGTCCAATCAACTAGTCAAGCAAGAAACAGAGTGCCATTGCACTCTCATCTACAGAAGCAGAGTACAGAGGAGTTGATAATGCATCAACTCAATGTTTATGGTTGCAGGGTTTACTTGGAGAGTGTGGCTTCGAATCAGAGTACTCAACTACCATATACTATGATAACTATATTACCATTCAAATACACAAGATCCAGTTCATAAGCAGAGAACCAAACACATTGAGATCCATATGCACTACATCAGAGAGCTTGTGCATGATGGCACCATTCACCCACTCTTCTATTCATCTTCAGAACAAGTAGCTGATATCTTCACCAAATAATTTTGTGAGAAGACCTTCAGTAATCTAAAATCACTGGTGGGGATTGCTGATCATGCTGTGAAGCATGAATGAAGACAAGATTTCCAAATTTTGTTTTACAGTCCATGTTTAAGGGAGGATTTTTCCATGTGGTTTTTGCCTCTTTCCTTGGTTGTATGGACATGCAGTATGTAAAGGGTGACTAAGCCTTATTTCTAGGCCCTATAATTTTCTAATATATTAATCATAATTCAGGCTTAAGAGGGGGTGTTAGAATAATCAACCCATATTTAGCTACCTTAGACATTAATTTAATTATTTTTGTCTTATTTGCCTAGTCTCATGATTCCACCTTATGCAAGTTGTCATTTACCTATACATAGTGGTCAAACTTGCCTATTTTGACTCAAGTAGTGCTTGGTAAATCTCAAGGAATAAATTTTTCTTTATTCGTGGTCTCCTAGGCGCCCTTCTGCTTTTTCTACTTTATTGCATGCTTTTTTAGTGCTTTAAGGCAATTGGGAAAGTTTGACTAGGTGAGGTGAACTAGTTTTTTGTCCTCTACATCCTCCACTCTTTTCTCCTTGGAAAATCATGTATGTGTAGAAATAATAGATCAATGCTATGTGGAATGGTGCTAAGAAGAAGCACAGGAAATAGATCTTGCTACTAAGAATTCTCACAAGCATACACAGGAAAAATAGAGAGAACAAAAGAGACCGAATCACATGAATGAAGAGATGAATATTGGTGTGTATCCTTCCATTGAATAATTATGAATAATAGTGTACATAAATATTACATCCCTCATAGGAAAGTCAAATTGTATGTAAACAACTCATAAATCTCAAAAAGGATGACTTACCAAAATATAGCAAACCCCCATAGGTGGATAAAGCACTTGCTAAATCTATCAAGGACCTCACGAGTTGGAAAAATAATGAGTGAGTTGTCAAGGAGATGGAAATAACATG
Source organism: Pseudotsuga menziesii (assembly GCA_001517045.1). Classification (NCBI taxonomy): domain Eukaryota; kingdom Viridiplantae; phylum Streptophyta; class Pinopsida; order Pinales; family Pinaceae; genus Pseudotsuga; species Pseudotsuga menziesii. Next base: position 312,990 of record LPNX011015901.1, read on the forward strand.
CTAATCCTATAAAATGGAGAAAAACTAATGGAGGATGGGTTGGAAACAAAAGCTCCCAGTTTCCTAGTTGACTAGCTTTTATCTTATCCATAGAAAAGCAGGAAAAAGAAGAAAAAGCAGAAAAAAAAAGAAAAAAGTAGAATCTACTGTAAACTCCTATATACTAATTCTGGATCAACCCAGAATCAGAAATAAATCATTCCTAGGATATAGATGGCATGTATTGACTTTAAGGTGCAAGTGGATGCCAAATAATTAAGCTAGTGGGTGAATAATTAATCAAATAATGATTAATTATTTTATCCTAAGTTGTGAGTGGGTTTAATATATTTCAACACCCCCCTATAAGTCTGACTTTATGATGGTATGACAAAAAATATAGATGCATATGGATGCATATAGGGCCCAACAACAAGGCTATGGTCACCCTTTAACAATTATTATGTCCAGAAAAGTGAGGAAAGAGGAAAAACCACATGGGGAAAATCCTCCCCCAATATAGGACAAGGAACAAAATTTGAAATATGTCTTCAACATATCCTTATCTTCACTTGAATCAGCTGAGTGAACTGCTTCTGGATGGAATACTTGTTGAAGAAATCATGAACTCCATGATCATGTGCTGGAGTGTAGAACCTGCAAGAAGGAAGAGGAGAGACTCCTTGTATCTCATCATCTGATGAAGTAGGAGCATTATCTGAATGCTTCTTTCTGATTTCAAACTATGATCTGCAAACATAATCTGAAATGGAAAATAGATCTGTGCATACTCCTTCCCAAAGAGGACAAAAAATAAGGCAATTTATTTCACACCCAATTCCCTGAATAGCTGCAAAATTGTGATGTGAATCACATGTCAATCTTCCAATATGATGTAGCACCTGTATAGATCTAATATGAGGCTGATAAAACACTGATATATCAGAAGCATTAGCATATGGAACAGCAAAGACAAAGGCTTCAGTGGCTCCATGAGGATATAGGGCTAGACTAGGAAAATTATGAACAACTAGGGAAAACTGATAGGTGTAAAAATCTGAATGATGGATGGGCTTAAGATGTGAACAATAAGTGTTTAGAACATATCCAAACATGTTTAATATCAGTCCAAATATGACTAATGAAATGGATAACCAGCCAATGAAATATAGGAAAGACTTCAAACCATGTAAGATAAATATCACTGCATAAGAGACCAATGAGGAATCAACTGGTGATCTTGGGATTTGTATAGTCTTTGGATTATTCAGAGGTATGGTAGATGGTATGCATGGTGGTATTATATGTGTCATGACATGCATATCATCCTGGAAACAATCTTCTAAATCAGATATACAATCTTGTGAGGAAGAGCTGCTCAAAGGTAAGTCAATATCTAGTGAAAAATCACAATTTTTGGGAGATGAATCTAGTAGACTGAGAGGAGGATCATCAAAGAAAGGTTCTGATATTTCTGATTCTGATATATCAGAGGATAAATATATATCAGAGACATGAGAAAAGGAGAGAACTCTGGCACTCAAAGCATAAGTTATATCACCTTGGAACTGCGCAGTATGACATTGTTCTGAGGAATCAGCAGGCTTCTCTAGTTCATCTGGAACTTTGATCTTGTGCTTCTCAAGAAGATGAGACATGATGTCCATATTCTTCTTGAAACACTTATTCTCTGAATGAAAACCCTTGATGCAATAAGAACACTTGGATGTGCTCCCTTTCTTCTTAACTTTCTTCATTAAATCTTCATATGAATCTTCATCTTCACTTTCTGACATTGGCTTCTTCACAATTTGCTTCTCTTTTGATTTGAATTTCTTGCTTCCTTGAACCAAGAGAGCATGATACTTTCCTTTTGAGGAATTAAGGACACCCATATGGATCAATTTATCTTGCTCCTTTGTTAGTGAATCAAGAAAAGAATTTAAAGAAGGCATTTTCCACTTATGAACAACAAGCCTAGTTGCATGAAAAGTAGACACAAAAACTGAGTAATCAGGACCCAATTTTGAAAGAATGGAAAGGATTAATTGATCATCTGCTTTCTCAATCTAACATTGCTTTAGCATTAGAATAAGTGACTTGAACTTGGTGAAGAAACCCTCAAGAGATTCAAAATTGCTTGGACTCGGTGAGAATAACTCAATCTCCAATTGATGCGCTCTTAGCTCATCTTGAACTCCAAAGAGAGACTCCAATTGAGTCCATACTTGGTTTGGAGTGGTCAAAACATCTAGATGAAAGATTAGATCAGGATAAATAGAGAGGCAAAGCAATCCATAGGCTTCATCCAACCTATTATGCCACTTATCTTTCTCAATCACAGCATTGGGCTCATTCTCCAAAACTATTGTAACTCTATATAATCCTCTACTGCGCAATAGAATGGAGATTTTGGCTTTCCATTCATGGTAGATGAAGGAAGTAATAATTATAGCTGATGAAGAATCCATATTACTGAATTTATGTGCTCAAGAATAAAATCTATGCAACCTACAAAACAAACTAGGAGAAAATATTGAAGCTCTTCTTCAGAGAGGGATAGGAGACTAGAAGCACTCCTCAACTCTGTAGAACTTGATCATCCTTGTATCTCTGATACCATGTAGAAATAATAAATCAATGCTATGTGGAATTATGCTAATAAGAATAACATGAAATAGATCTTGCTACTAAGAATTCTCACAAGCATACACAGGAAAAATATAGACAACAAAAGAGACTGAATCACATGAATGAAGAGATGAATATTGGTGTGTATCCTTCCATTGAATAATTATGAATAATAGTGTACATAAATAGTACATCCCTCATAGGAAAGTTGAATTGTATGCAAAAAACTCATAAAGCTCAAAAAGGCTGACTTACCAAAATATAGCAAACCCCCATAGGTGGATAAAGCACTTGCTAAATCTATCAAGGACCTCATGAGTTGGAAAAAGCATGAGTGAGTTGTCAAGGAGATGGAAATAAAATGATAATCCTAGAAAATGGAGAAAAACTAATGGAGGATGGGTTGGAAACAAAAGCTCCTAGTTTCCTAGTTGACTAGCTTTTATCTTATCGATAGAAAAGCAGGAAAAAGCAGAAAAAGAAGAAAAAGAAGAAAAAAGTAGAATCTGCTGTAAAGTCCTGTATGCTAATTCTGGATCGAACCAGAATCAGAAATAAATCATTCCTAGGATATAGATGGCATGTATTTACTTTAAGGTGCAAGTGGATGCCAACTAATTAAGCTAGTGGGTGAATAATTAATCAAATGATGATTAATTATTTTATCCTAAGTTGTGAGTGGGTTTAATATATTCCAATAGTGTGAGTTGTCATTACATCACTCTTTAGCTTGCCTAAGCACTTTTTCCAATTCGTGAGCTCCATGACTGATTTGGAAACAGCTTTTTGCACCTATGGGGGATTTGCTTAATTTTGGTAAGCCTGCTTTTGACTATATTCGAATTGCTCCTCATGCATTCGAATCCCTTATGTAATTATTTAATACAGCAACCTATTATGTTATAGGGTTGGCTATTGTACACTTATTCAATACAGTTTAGTGTTCATCTCATTATTCAGTCTCTTTTGTGAGTGCTTTTGCATGATCAATTGATAATTGTTGTGAGTAAAATTGTTCTATCACTGGGTTCAATTTACACACTTGCAATCCCTTACTTAACCTGTAATACTATTCATCTGCAGGTAAATGAAAATATTATTTTTCGGGAATCAAGGGATATGGGATTGAATAATAGCTATAAGTTATGTTTCCCTTGCAATGAAATTGTGTGAAGAGGCCATATTGTCTTGCATGGTGAAATTGCAATTGAAACGGAGCGATGGAGTGGTAGAAGACACCTCTTGGGTGATGAATGAGGAAGAATTAGTATTCCGACAACAAGGAGGCATTTCTAGCTTTGTAGCTCCATTGAATTTTTCAATGGTAGACATGAGGGTTTATAGATCAGGTTTCCCCAACCATGAAAATTTTCCATTTTTGAAGAACTTAAAGCTTTTCTCTATAATGTAAGTAGTATTGTTGAACTGAAAGTGTTTCATTCCTATCAATTTCAGTTATGATTGTTGGCATTGCTTGGGGATATTGCTGCTAATTGTTTATGCTAATAGTGAATAATGTTCTTTCTCTGTTTGGAATTCATGGAAGAATAAACACAACAATTCAGAGATAGGAAAATATGGAGATAACTAAGACGTCCTGGTTGTATTCTTGTGCATTTTGTAGGAATCTATACAATCATGGCAAAATATGGAATTTTTTTTGCTCCAATTTTGGCTTTATTAATTCTTCTCGATTCCTTTAATGGTTTATTTGTTTCAATTTGATTTACATTGAAAAATCTAGGCATTTTTGTTTCATGGTGGTTACATTTCCTTTTGGTGTGAAGATGTCGATAATGCGTACATCTAGATAACTGACAAAATATGGAGTAATATGCTTACAAATTTGTTTATATTGATTGAATGTCAGTTATCTCTGTTTGAGTGAGACATAAATATTTATGAGTCAATGTTTCAACACAAAATGTCTCACTCAAACCTGTAGTTTGTAGAAAAAGTTATAGATCCAGAAAGGCCAGGTACTATTTTGAATTTGTAAGCATATAACATGTCATTTATAGCTCCACTTTTCAATTTTGAGTGAGTCATTTTCTACCGATATGTTTTGAATTTTTTGCAAAATTCACATACTGAGATCGTGGTCTTATTGAGTTTTGAAATCAAAGGGTTGCATTTGTTGCAAGTATGGAGTTTAGTTTCTAGTGGCATCTGAGTCAGTCTATGATCGCTTGCAATATGGGATCTAGATCCTTTCAATTTGACATATGTTGTTGTTGGAAATGAATATGGTGGATAACTAATGTCATTAAGGGGTTTAAGCTTTAGATGGAATAGCTTGCTTCGAATTGACTATGCAAGAATTATGTGCTGTTGTAATTACTAATTAGTGTATACCAGTTGGAAACCTTATATTTGTGGGAGTAGATTACAATTAGTGTATAAGAATTATTGGATCATGAGGGAAATAGAGTATTTTAGCCTCGGAAATGGGCTTTGCACGTACCGCATGTATGGTCATGGATGATTGGATCAGAGTTAAATATATGAAGCTAATTTTTCATGGGTTCATGAGTTTCTTCATGTAGTAGTGTCTAGTGTGCTCCAATTTCAGGTCTTATAAATGCTTGATAGGTGCTATGTTTAATTTCACAGCCTATGTATGAGAGTTTGTGTTAAACTAGCAGCAACAAGGAAGGTCTTCTTTCATGTATGTGTTCTTGCATGCAAAAGACTTAAATTAGGAATCCAACTGTATTTAATTATTTTTCCTAAGTTTATGTTGGAAAATAACTAAAGTGATATAAATTAATTTTAGTGAACCACTAGTTAAAGTGAAAGTGAAATTAGGGTTTTTTCTTTACCACTAGTCAAAGTTAAAGTGAAATTAGGGTTTTCGCTTTACCTAAAGTTATAAAAGAGAGATCAATTGGTGGAGAGAACACACACACTTCTATTCCAACAGAGACAGGATACAGACAAGGAGAGACAATCAAACATAGGATTTAGCCGAGAAGACGGAGGAGTGAGCAGCACGATCATCGTGCTTCATACAGCTGGGTTGTACACTCACACAGGAGGGTGTTGAGGTTTAGCTAGGATTTTCCCAGTGATTTTACCAGGTACTACATTTGCCAGGTTTGGGTGAATTTGCATTGATTGTAAAATTTCCATATTTTCTCATAATAAAATCTATATCTGATTGTTGCACCAGTTTTCTCATCTTGGGTTGTTTTGGGGGTTTCCATACCCAAAATAATAATGTCAATATCATGATGTGATGTTGTGATTTATTTCTCGGTTTTATATTCTACTGCATATTGTAAAAGATATTCATGTGTGGTTATTAGTTGATATTTTTCATGCACTATTTAGCCGTAGTTAAATATTAAAGGAAAATTTACATGGTATCAGATCTCTGGTGAGATAAAGCTAAGAGATTTGCAGAAGCAATGATAGATCAGGGGCAGATCTATAGGAAGACACAAACCTAGAATTCCAGATCTAGGATTTGACAGGTACACTTCACTATGGCCATGCAGTTGAGAGTTGAGGATAGACTTCAGGGTGCTCAAAACTTTCCTACATGGGAAGAAAGGATCACAAGGATCCTGGACGTCAATGATGCATAGGAGCACATTGACTCCATGAGGTTGCACCCACAGATCCGACAGATTTAGAAGCTTGGAAGAAGATTGATTACAGAGCCTTGTTGATTATCATGGATGGAGTGAATGACCATATAGTCCCTCACCTTTCTGGTAAGAAGACCGCAACAGAGGTGTGGATGGATTTGGAGAGACTATACCAAAGAAATAACGAGAACCGAAAGATGGTGTTGCAAGAGAGGATGCGCAGCACCAAGATGTCCAAGGGAGAAGGAGTGGTTCCTTATCTCACAAGGCTCACACCGATCAAGGACGATCTTGGAGTTGTTGGCTCTAAGACAGTGGATGAGGAGCTAGTTCGAATAGCCCTCAATGGCTTCTCTAAGCCATGGGACACCTTTGTTAAAGTTGTTGTGGCTAGGGAGAAGCTCCTAGTAGATCTAGTTTGAAATAAATCAAATATTACATAAATTATAAAACTATTTGAAGAATAATATATATATGTAATTCTATATGTATATATATTTAAGCTATACCTCTGAACTAAACTTTGAATTAAAAACGACCCTCTGCTAACAAATGAAATATGTCAACAGACTAATGCCACCTGTAGAATAGGCTAACTGATAACAAAACTAGGTATAGTGCACATAAAATAATCCTGGAGATAATTACATAATTTCAATCCAAGTACAACCCCTAGTAATGTACATTATATAATAAAGATTCTCCAGCCTATGATTTGTAAATTGCATATACAACCTTAGCAGATTGATAACCATAAAACAAAACCACTAGGGTTAGAAATTTCATTGTAGCCCTTGCTCAACATAAACATTAATAAAACATTGGAAAGAAATAGAATAGGCCTTCAAGGGTTTCATACCTGAAATTGAAGCTCTATCGATGGCTGCACCTGCACACTCAAATAACTAGCATTAACAATTCAATGCAGATCTGACCTCTGTTTGATGATGAAATCACTTGGGAACTACCACGTTCCTCCCAACCATGACCTAGAACCATTCGTGGTTCTAATCTGGATCCCCCCGAGCTAGACTCCAACATGCAAGCAGCTTAGAGCTCCTAAGGTACGATTTCCTAACTGGTAATCAATTCTGAATCAATCCTCTTTTCCTTGTAGGAAAAGTTCTCCAAGAAAACACTTAAGAGAAGAACAGGCAGAATAATAATTCTCCTAGAAAAAAATCAGAACCCCCAAGCCTTTGCTTGGATTGAGTATTTATAGGAAGACTCTTTGGGCAAAGGGGAAGTTAAATCAAGAAATCCTTGATTTCTTGATTTAACCCTTTTTAATTTACTGGGGTAATTTTTCATTTCTTAACCTTGGAAATTTTAACTAGTTCCTAGTTAGTCTTTCATAGATATTTCACTATCTAGTAGTCCTTTAATAATAAAAAATAATTGGATGAGCTTCTCTTGTTTCTTTCTTCAATTATATAATTAATCATAATTAATTCTTTATACATACTATGCATAAAATACATAGTATTAAAATACTTGTTGACACTTGTCTTCGGGCATCATGTGTCATGATCCCTTAGATGTAAAAACACTGCTTTTATGAGGGTCAAGTAGATATATGGCTTAGGTATACTAGGATAGGAAACTCTAAACATCCTTGCATGTTGGATTTCCCTCGTCTAAAGTGGTAGTTCTTCAGTACTTGATTGAGAATATAGAAATTTGAAATTTCATTTAATCACTTAAAAATAAGTATGATGAGATCAATATTATTCCTCGATTCATTTTCACTCGAAGGTGATTTTAATCTTTTCAGTAACCCCTAGCACTAACCAGAGCCCATACTCAAAACTTATAACAGGGAGTTACAAACATAGTGCAATTCCAGATCTCTCGCTCAACACTAACTACTAGGATGTACTTGTATGATACACCTAAGGATACAATGGCCAAAGGTCTGATGCTTCAGAGATTATGGTCAACACCAACATGGAATGCTCCAAATCTTATGCCCAACATTTCCAAATTATATTTTTTCATGTGTTCTAGAGATTTATGCTCAACACAAATGTAATTACTCATGTGCTCTAGAGCCTTTCGCTCAACACAAAACATCTCATTGATCATGTGCTTCCAGGTCCATGCCCAACACAAAAATTTCATCAATCATGTGCTTCAGGGTCCTTGACCAACACAAAACATATATATACCTATATATCATCAACAATTGGCTTGCGCCAAATACAAAAAACAAATCATCATGTTCATATGCATTGGGGTATTCAACCCAAAAATAAAACATCAATATAATCATCATGATCAATAGGCTCATGCCTATAAATGGTAGGTCCAAAATTCAGGATATTACATCCCTCCCCGCTTAGTACAACACCGTCCCTGGTGTTCTAGGGACTCTTACTGATATCATGAAATAAGGCGAGGTAAGCCTTTCTCATGGTGGCCTCATTCTATGAGGTAGCCTCATCTACCTAAAAGTGCTTCCACTGCACTTGCAATTGGACTACAGTGCGCTTACAAAGCTGCACTTCTCTCTTGTCCAATATATGCAAAGGCTGAGGGGAAAATTCACCTCAGGTTCCACCTGTAATAATGACCAATCAATGACATGCTTAGTGTCATAAACATATTTCTTTAATAAAGATGCATGGAAAACATTATGAACTTTTACATGTGCAGGTAATCCTAATTCATAAGCCACTAGTCCTTTCCTGGCCAAAATTTCAAAAGGTATACAAAACCTAGGTGCCAACTTACCACACCTACCCAAGCTCAACGAGCTCTATTTTGCTTTCACTTTCAAGTAGGCATGCTCACCTACTTGATAGTATTTATCTTTTATTTTCTTATCCACATAATGTTTCTAACGGTCTTATGCCTCTTTAAGGTTTCCCTTGACCTTGGTAACTAACTATTCCAAGTCCAATAACTGGTCAGGCCCTAACATGAGCCAATCCACTGGACTCTCCCAAGTAACTGGGGTCCTACAGTTTTGTCCATAGAGTACCTCGAAAGGACTCATCTTGGAGAAAGCTCGATACCCGTTGTTATATACAAACTCTGCAAGGTGCAGATACTCTTCCCACTTGGTGGGGTTGTTCATGACACACATACGAAGCATGTCTTCCACAATTTAGTTTACTCTTTCAATCTGCCCGTCCATCTGGGGGTGATAAGTAGTACTGAAGTTCAGTTATGTCTCTAATCTAGAGAATAAAGATCTCCAAAATTTTCCTGTAAACTTAACATCTTGATCTGAGATAATCACTTTGGGTATCCCATGCAATCTAAATATCTCTTTCAGGAATATTTCAGCAATGTTCATGGCCTTGTAGGTCAATTTCACAGGGATGAAGTGTGCTTCCTTTGACAGCTTGTTAATGAATATGAAGATGAAATCATTTTTCTTCTTGCTTTTCGGTAAGCCACTAATAAAATCCATACTGATAACCTCCCACTTCCATTCTGGAATGGGTAATGGCTATAGCAATCCTGAAGGATGCTGGTGCTTAGCTTTAACTAGATGACACTCCTGACATTTCGCAATGAATATTGCAATGTCGGCCTTTAATTTTGGCCAGAAAAAGTGTCTCTTGATGGCAGATATCATCTTTTGATATCCCGGGTGCCCCGAGTAGGGTGCCCTATGGAATTCTATGAGGATACTGGACCAAATGTCCCCTCCAAATGGAACATACAATCTATCCTTGGACTACATTAGTCCGGATTCATCCACCGTGTACTCCTTTTGTTGTTGAAACAACTGGTCCTCTTGGACCTTCTTAAGGATTTCCACATAGAACAGGTCAACCTTGTTTGCCATTCTAATCTTCTCATGCAAATATGCATCAGTTTGACTCAGGCTCACCTCATATATCATATCAGTCCGTCGACTCAATGCATCGACAACTTTGTTCTCTTTTCCCTTAATGTGCTTTAGTTCAAAGTGATACTCACTCAGGAAATCCAAGCATCTGGCTTGCCTAGCATTCAGATCGGGTTTATTGAATAGATACTTTAGACTCATATTGTCAGTGTTTAGAAGGAACTTCCTTCCCATGAGGTAGTGCTTCCACATATTGAGAGCGTGGATAATGGCCGTTAGCTCAAGATTGTGCGTGGGATCATTCTGCTCATGCACTTTTAATTTCCACGGTTCATAATAGATCAAATGGTCGTTTTGTAAGAGGAATCCTCTAAGTCCTTCCTTACTTGCATCCGTACATACAACAAAATCCCCATCGAGATCCGCAATCCACAACATTGGTGTGGTCATTAATAGCTACTTAAGTTTTTGAAAACTTTCTCCACACTTGTCAATCCATAAGAACTTGTTTTCTTTCTTCTGCAGAGCCATCATGGGGAACTAATGTGAGTGACACTAGTCAGGGTAGGCCAATCCTTTATGGCTCAAATATTTTTCGAGTCCACAACTATTCCTGCCTCGAATATGATGCGACCTAGGTACTATATTTGTGGTTTGTAAAAATCACATTTACTAAACTTAGCATAGAGCTGGTGTTCTCTCAACACTCGAAGTACTATGCGAAGGTGTTCTTCGTGTTCCTCTTTATTCTTGGAATAAACCATAATGTCATCAATAAAGACTAGTATGAACTTATCCAGATATTTACTGAATATGTTGTTCATCATACACATAAAGTTTGCGGGTGCATTTGTCAACCCAAACAGCATCACTACAAACTCGTAGTGCTCGTACCTTGTATGAAAAGTGGTCTTGGGGATATCTTCATCTTGGATCCGTACCTGATGGTACCCGGATCATAGGTCAATCTTCGAAAATATTTTCTCTCCTCCTACCTGGTCGAATAAATCATTAATCCTAGGGAGTGGGTAATGGTTCTTTATAGTCATTTTGTTCAACTGACAATAATCAATGCACATCCACATCGTACTGTCCTTCTTCTTTACGAACAAAATTGAAGCTCGCCAAGGGAACACACTAGGTCGGATATACCCCTTCTCTATTAATTCCTGCAACTGCAGTTTGAGTTCCACCAATTATGGTACACTCATATGGTAAGGGGCTTTGGAAGCCAGAACTGATCCCAGGGTCATTTCAATGGCGTTTTGGAGTTAATCTGGAGATTTCCTCGAGAAACACATCCTTGAAATTTTCAAGAACGGGGAAATCTTCTATGCGTTGTTCTCTATCTGACTATACGTCTCGGATGTTCACTGCAAATAACTTGTAGCCCTTCCTAACACACTTCTTTGCTTGTAAGGCAGATATTTGTCTTATAGAAACTTTCTTTGGGATTCCTTGAACCTTCACTTGGTTCCCTTGGCCATCAATACACAAGATAGACTTGTGTAGACAATCGAGCATGACATGGAGCTATTCCAACCGGTCCATGCCAATAAGAATATCATATGATCCTAAAGGTAGGATTTTTAGCTTTACCTTAATAAGGAAACCATTAAAGTTTACTTCACATTCTTTAACAATCTCCAAAAATTTATGTTTTGTACCTGTGGCTAACTGTACCGGCCATGGTTTATCATGATTTACTTTTCCTAACTTGCATAAATCAACAATATTAGGTGCAACATAGCTCCGGTAAGCACCAGGATCAATAAGTATTGAAATAAAGGTGTTCAAGATATTACATTTGATCTAGACCATTGTAGCTTGATGGTCTGCCTGTCAACCATCTAATTCTGCATAGATTCATAGGGTTCCTGCTATATCCTCAATGGTAGGTTCTTCTTGTAGATTATGCAAGACTCCATTATTCTTGTTCTTACAATCTCGGGCATAATACGACCTGTTGCATTTCCAGCACTTGATTGCTAAAGGGGTGTCATTGGCTCCACTCGCCACTTGCTTATTCCCATTAGGAGCTGGTACATAAGGCTTTGTACCAGTTTTGTTGAAGTTCTTGTTTGCTGGAAAGTCGTTATTATGCTTTCTATAGGGCTGCGGGTTTGACCCAGGCTTGCGGTTATCAGAAAATTTTCTAGACTTTTCTTTGTTTCAGTTTATGTTTTCTTTCCATAACTACCCATACTCATAGCATATTTGGGCCTTGTGTAGTGTAGTATCCATATTATTTGGCATGTCGAATTCAATCCTGTCTCGAAAAATAGCTGGAGGAAGACATCCTAGGAACTATTGGATCTTCACATTTTCTTTTTTCATATATGGTACATAATACAATATATCTATAAATCTGTTTATAAATGCATCCATAGTCATGGACCCCATGCACAGTTCATGGAACTCTTTTACTTGTGGTTAAAGAACCTTTTCGACATGTATTTTTCTTGGAAAATCTTTCAGAAGTTTTCCCATCTTATTTCTCGCAGCTCATCTTTCTTGGTGTCCTATAAATCTCACCACCATCTTGTTTCCTTACAATTCAGGTTGTAGATGGCAAGCCTAGCCTGAATCACACTGGAATAGTTATGAACCTGGAAATACTTACTCATTCCCAGCAACCATTATTCAGCCTTTTCTCCCATATTTACTTCTCCTTCATAGGTCAGGGCTATTATTTTTTGAAACTCTGCCTGAAGACTCTCATCACTTCTTTGCCTTTTTCTCTGTGGAGGAACTGAGTCACCACTAGTAGGACTATGATGATATCCTTTAGTTTCTTCTGGTGTACCTTCTTTTTTTTCTTCTCTTGGGATGCTGGCCCACTCATGGTATGGTTCTCTTTTGGATCTGTTGGTGGACTGGGCAGGCTTACCTTGCGGGCTCCCTCCCGTCATGTTACGCAATAATGCTTCATTTCTAGCTTGTTGTTCCTTTCTTTCATTCAGACTGTCCTCTTTGAAACTCTTCAGTTCAGCTTGAAGATTGTGCAAAGTTTTCAGCACATCAAAGTTTAGCTCAACCAGCAAGTTCACTTCCGGAGTGGGGGTGGTCATTTCTTACTGCCTGCTATTTTCTTCCTCAGTGTTCATAAACTGAACAATGCTGTAAAAAATTTCCTGTAACACAAAAAAATTTAATAGCAGCAAAAATTTCGTGTTAGTAAAAAAAATTGCTTATCATACTTTATTTTATTTGCGTGAATTCTTGGTGCACCCATAATTCTCTCAGTATTGATGCTAGGCTCTGATATCACTTGTAATGTCCCCAAAAAATTGAAAAAAAAAATTATAGGCTAGTGAAAACCACCCAAAAGGGATCATTAGTACTCATGCAAAAACATAGATGCTCCTTAAACTTTCAACCTCTTCGAATTCTGCCCATTGTCTTGTAAATCTCTTATCCATTCCATGACTATTAGTTTGTTTACTTCTTATGTATTAATTATGTTATTTAAACTGTCAATCTATCATAGTTACTAGTGTCGATGAATTAATGAGTTATTTAGATCATTGCTTTACTCCTGCACATGTGTACTTTGTTTATTAAATAAAAGCTAACTTAACTTTGTTGATGGGGATAAAGTGGTGGAGTGGCGGGACTTGTTCTCCCATGACAATATGAGAGGTAAGGTTATTCTTGATTATGCATGCTTACTTAGTTCATTCGAACTAAGGCACCGTATTCATAAATTCACAGGTTACTCTTACGACATCGGGGTTATTGGTAACTTGACACATTTCAGTTCTTAGTTAAATTTCCCATTCTACGTTGTACTTTTATTACCATTCCATTTTACTACTCAGGTACATCCTCTGCTTACTAAATATATTTATTTGTTAATTTACTAGATGCTATGAATTTATCTTACTATCCTTCCATTATTATTGTTTATCTCTTGTTTAGTTACTTACTCGTCTCTTGTTTCTACTTTACAGGTTTTACCTTGCTGAGGAGCTTATAGACTTACGCTTGTTTTTCCTAGAAGGTGCATCATGGCATACCACGTTTTCCATTATTCCTAAATGATACAAGCTAGTCCTATGACTTAAACACATACACTACCTATATGAGCTGGCACAAAGGGCAAGTGATAACACTATAATCTTATGCTATGAGAACACATTATAACGTTATAAGATAATGTTAAGGGAAATGTTGTAACACTATAGGATAGTGTTAAGGATGCACATATCATAAGGTTGAGACTATGGTATACATACCATATCGATAGTATTGAGCCTACGCTGACTTTTTAAGGGGTGGTGAAACCACAGTATAGAGGGTTTATAATATGACAAGGTTGATATGATGTTGATCCACGATCTTATGGTTGGGGTTTATGGTGGCATTAATGGCCACCAGCTGGTGCCATTAATTCCATTGAGGATGGTGAAAACCCTTGGGAAAGGACTTGGCATTCGTTGTATGTCTATTATGGTATTGGCATTGTGGTGTAGTGAAGCCTCTGTGCGTTTGGAGGATGGAGACGACCCCATTGATTTTTAGGTGAGCTTAACCCAGCTCTGTGTAACATGCATTTCTTTGTTTGGTTTTCTTTATGGCATGGCCATGCTCTTAATGCCCTCATGTTATGTCTGTAGGTGAATGCAAAGGCACTCCGGGGTTTGCACAGGCTGCACCTATCGATTTGGGATTTCTTCCTCACGGCCATGGTAAGCCTACCAGCAAGAATCACTTACCTCCTCTTGTCTTTGGGATTTCCTAAGTTGGAAAACTTTACAGGGTTGGGGTTTCATGTGGCACTTGGTTACTCTACCTTCAGGATTGAATATGTAGCTTGCTCTGGTTTTAAGTGGACTCTCATTGAGAGATTGGGTAATTGTTTGGGCCGTGGCTGCACCATTACTTGTAATGGTCCCATAGCTCACAGCTTGCCCATAATCATTTTGATACTTTGACTGATTGAAGAGAGGGTTCGTGCCTGACTATGTAATTTCACTATGCATTGGTTTTTAATATGAATACTGTACTTGATTTGATATGAAATGAATACGATTTCCTCCAGTGTTTAAATACTATGTAAACTTTGGTTTTGTATGATTATTTACTTGTTGTGATTTATGTGGTTTTTAATGGAATCGATTGTGGCCTTACATCCTGTAGAAATAATTCTCTGCATATAATTATTACTGTTTTGGGTTACGGCCATATGCACAGCACTCTGTTTGCGTAGTTATTTTTTGGTTTAAATTCTGAGTAGCGAGCTTCTAGAGCTTAGGAATTATGCAATGGGATGCACCATTGTAACAATGGTGTCATACCCCATTGGCCTGCCACCACACTTTGTGTTAGCTTATAAATAGAGTATGTGTTTTTAAACATAGTATTTTGTTCTTAGTTTGCATTGGCTCAGTGTGGGTGCAGGCCATGCCACGAATGGCATATGCCTCTCCCAACGACTGCGATAGATTTTTAATGGGTATTTTATAATGTAAATAGTTTACTTGGAAATATTCAGCTATAATAGCCAGGGTTATGACAACCCACGATATCGATTGGTTTAAAAAAAAAAAAGTAACTATGTGTTTAGTTGAAACTTGGCCGAGGCCGTAACTAGGGTGTTTACGACCTCGATATTAGTGTAGGCATTGTTTGGATTTATGGCATAGATTTTAAGCGTATCCTACACATACTAGATATATAGCATGGACTGTAGAGAAAGGTTATGCGATGGCTTACTGATTATATAATAAAATACTTATGGTTTCATTAGTGTTATTGAAATATGTCTTGCCATCTACAGGATTCGATGTCGCGACCTCTTGATGGAAAAATGGGTTTTAAATGTTTCAAATGGTTAATAAGATGTTTGGTTATGTATATATTTTAACTGGGGCTTCTAAATCCCTTTATGTGTTTATAAAGGATGACTATGATAATACAACTGTAAATTTAAACATTCGAGCTATGTTAATGGATATGATTTGGATTGTTGATTTTATATAGTAATACATAGTTTGATAATGGACCACATGGATGGTCACGATCCCTTGTCTATTTGGTTAATTTTGATTATGTTTATTAAAAATAAATATGATGATATTTAATTTTATTTTACATATGATTATTTAGAGCAGACCTTAGAAGGTCTTTAATAATTTGTTAGCTTGTTTATTGTATGAATTATGTTCCGAGTAGATCTAGTTTAAAATAAATCAAATAGTACATAAATTATAAAACTATTTGAAGACTAAGATATATATGTAATTGTATAGGTATATATATTTAACCTATACCTCTGAACTAAACTTTGAATTAAAAACAACTCTCTGCTAACAAATGAAATATGTCAGCAGAGTAATGCCAGCTGTAGAATAGGCTAACTGGTAACAAAACTAGGTATAGTGCACATAAAATAATCATGGACATAATTACATAATTTAACTCAAAGTAAAAACCCTAGTAATGTATAGCATATAATAAATATTCTCCAGCATATGGATTGTAAATTGGATATACAACTTTAGCAGATTGATAACCATAAAACAGAACCACTAGGGTTAAAAATTTCATTGCATCCTTTGCTCAACATAAACATTAATGAAACATT
The DNA here is from genome assembly GCA_001517045.1 of Pseudotsuga menziesii. NCBI lineage: Eukaryota > Viridiplantae > Streptophyta > Pinopsida > Pinales > Pinaceae > Pseudotsuga > Pseudotsuga menziesii. Next base: position 329,584 of record LPNX011015901.1, read on the forward strand.
GGAAAGAAATAGAATATGTAATGTCCCAAATTCAGAATTGGATCACAATGGCCAAATCACATTTTCCATATTCATGAAAGTTGTCAAATGGATGCTAAAAGTCAAATAATTGCCAAGGAGGAAAATCACTAGTTTCCTAGGTTGTGGGTGGAAGCTTTGAGATTTGGAATAAAGGGGATAATAAATGATGTTTAGACATTATAAGGGGATAAATATTTAATAATTGATCTTATTAAATAAATACAAGAGAAAATGGAAGTGGAAATAGAGCATGAAGACACATGGAGACTATGGGGCCCACACTAGCTAGAATTCCTATGGTAAATGGTATCTTTCTCTTGCAAATTTGAATATATGGGAAGTATAATGTTTTTGTATGGATTATAATGTTAATATACTTGTCCATATACTTCATAGGTCTAATTTGGGATGAATTGTAACTTCCATGGGAGAGGAAGAGCCAAATGGGAGTTTCATTGACACTTGACTAGATTCCCCTTACATTTATGACAGCTATGACACCAATGATGGAGATTCTATGACAGTTATGACCCAAGTCAGATATGAAGGCTGAAATACTAACATACTGAAATTTCAGGCTTTAATAGAGCATCTTGGAGGTCGAAATTGGGAGTTGGAGAAGGCCAAGAGGCTCCTACTCAAATTTGGGAGAAGAGGGAAGGTGAAGAGAGAGGCCACATGGCATACCATGAGAAGCCACACCAATTCGACTTGTATTTGGTTTATGGATGGATTTGTAACCTTATAATACCAAAAATTTTTATAAAATATAGGGATCATCCATGAGAAGAAGCTTTTTCTCATTTGTGAATTGTGAGCGCTAGTGGATGACTAGTTTTCTTGCTTAAGCCAATTTCAAGGGTGAAAGATTCCCATCCTATTTGGTGTTTGGAAAGGCCATTCAAGTATGTCATAGAGATTTAATGGAGTCTTATTTGCAGGTTTAATCTACAGTAAATAATGTGGATTCTTCTATTGCATCTCTCTCTCTCAACTATTTCCAGTTTTCACACCATATTCATGCCAATGGAGGGATTGCGCTTTGAGTGAGCTATTGATCTCTTTGGGGAAGATTATAATGCTCATTATATTATGTTATAATTTAAATAATATTTATTTCATTTTTATAATACTCTCATATCCAAATACCCAAAATAATTCATGTAAAAATGTTGAACAATGAAGAAATAGTGTCATTTCCCCACTATCTTGTTGTGAACCATTGTAATGCTGACGATTTCAAATTTGGAGATCCTTTCATTGTCCATTTATGATTTTAATAAGTTAAATATTATATTTTATTCATTCTCATAAATTTTCAAGTCGAAATTCCTAAGATTTGTATGTCAAAATGACTTCAAACAATGACCATTTCCACTCTATTTTGATATATGCCATTGTAATGTTTATTATTTCGAATGGAGGAATGTATATCTGATAAATGTATGATGTATGGACTGTAATTAATGTTTATTTCAAGTATCATGTTCAGTAATTAAGCATTGGAATCCATTTTACTCATTTTTATTGCATTGGGAGAAGATTTGGTGCATTTTCCCCAAGGGTCGAAATTATGACTTGGGGGTTGTTTTGGAAAGAGTCATAACATACTATATAAACTGAACCATGATGAATATGAGAATTTGAAAATTTACCTTACAAATAACCAGCCTATGTTCATAAATTCAAGTGACTTTGGGATCATTTATGAAGCCATTTCTGGAAATTACCCAAGGGGAATTGGAGCCCCAATTTGCTAGTAAAGACTCCTAGTTTGAAAAGAGCATTAAACAAGTTTCCAGAAGTAATTGGGAGGTAAAAAAACATACATTAGAATTATATTTAAGTTATATTATCATTCATGTACCTTCATAGAAAATTTGGAAGCATTTGGGTCAATTTGGAGGTCTAGACATCAAAACTAGTCAAGAGCCAAAATTGTGAAACAAATTGGAAAATTGGGCATTTTGATAAAATTACAAAAAGGAGACATTACAGTGGTATCAGAGCATGTTATTGGCACCTATTGAAGTTATGTATGGTATATATGAATTGAATAAATTCATTAATCCATGTGGTGATGATATGTCCAGGAAGGTTAATCAAGCATTCAAATTGGAACATAAAACTATTCATTGTGAAGACCTTAATGATTGGTTGAAGGAATTTATAAAAATTAATTCAAATAAGAACTCACTAAGGAATAATAATCAATGCACAAATAGGGAGGAGACCAAGGAGCTACAAATCGCTGTGGGTAATGAAGAATAAAAGGCATTACATGAAGAGGATCGAAATTCACTCCCAAATGACTTTGAAAAAGATGAGGAAACATCACATGAGAAGGAAGAAGAGTACCTTGAAACTATTGAATATCTTTCTGAAACAAATTCTACTATGGACACAGAACAAAGAGCATCTACTGATGGATTCTTGAACTATGAAGGAGTACCTATTGATGGGTGCTCACAACTCTATGTTGGTGACATAGAGATCAGATTTCAAAATGTTGTTGCAAGCCAAAATTCCATTAAACATGAAAATGAATACCTTGTAGTAGTTGAAGAAGAAAAAATATCAACTTCCCCATCACCACTTTAGCTTCATGAATTTGGTCCAAGCAAGAAGGATGAAGATGAGGAGGCTCATTTGCAAGATCCTCATTTTCTTGAAGGGTCCTTAAAGATGAATGAAAATAAGATCCAAGAGGCCCTTAGCATACTCCATGACACTCAAGCATTGGTATAAAATTCTTTTTGGAGAGCTACTTCCTTGGAGGATCCATCCTTCCTTGAAGACATGGAGAAGATCCAAAGAGCAATGTGCAACATCAAAGGTAATTTCATGTATTTTCTTTTTGATAGAAAAAATTTCATTGAGCTTATTGAATGGTTACATGAATCCTACTTGAAGAATAATGAAGTTATTCATAAGCTCACAATTCAAAATGAGCAACTTCTTGAAAAGTTTCAAGACACTTGTTTTTCCTCCTATGTTTCAGATTGTCAAATGGTAGATTTTTTGGAGGATTCTCATCACATGGTGGATCATGAGAAATTGGGAAATTTGAATGTACTTGATGTATTTGAAGATTTACTTAAAGAGATCCAAACACTTGATGTGGTTGAAGAGGAACTTGAATTTTCTCTTGATGAAGGGTGTGCAATTTTTAAAGAAGAACATGATTCCTCTACATTGGAACCAATCTATGACAAAGGTTTAACACTCTTGAAGGAGCTGCATAATACTACCCCTATGGATCCTTCACATTATGACAATTTTGCACTTACTGATCATTTGGGTGAGTTGGTTCTTTCTCCTACATCCTACACTTCTAAATTTTGCAGCAGTCATCGTAATGAAGTATGGGTGAAAGGTTTCTTTTTGATGGTGCCACATGAAGAGCATGGAAATTATATTTCTCCTTTTTATGATGGAATTATTAGAGAACCATATTATTTAAATTTTCATCAGAATCCTTGTTTACATTATGATTATACACATATACATGGGTGCACCTATGATGTTAATTTGAGTCACTTGAAGACTCATGGTTTTTCTTGCTCAACACTTGGTTCATCTGATGTTGGAGGAGCTTCATCCAACACTTGGATGAAGAGGAATATGATTGAGGAAAATTATTATTGGAAGCACCATCCTCTATTATTTCATGATGATATACATATTCATGGGTGTATTGATGAGACTTCTTTGAGACACTTGAAGTCTTCATGTTTTATTTTCTCCTTATTTGGTTCATATTTTGGTGGAGGTTCTTGATTCACTTCTTGGATGAAAGAAAAAATGGCTGATTATTATGTTGATGTGTATTACGTTCTTTGGGAGAAGCATTATAGGACATGGGATCCTCACCTATGTCATTCGAGTAGATTTGATTGGTCACTTGAAGCATGTATGCACATGGAAAATGGTATTCTACTCACTGGGAGGTATAAGCACTTTCATGATTTCTTGGTGAGGCACCTCCTTGATGTACATTATTATTATGTTGTTATATAATTTGATGATATATATTATGCACTCATGATGTTTGGAAGAATGCATACAATAAAATGGGATCCAGGAATTCTCTTTCCAAATGTATGGATTGGAGAGCACTCTTAATTGTTGGAGTGCAATGCAAGCAATGGGACCCTGGGATAGTTTTTAGTCCCATTGATTTCAAATTATTTGGGAAACAAGAAGTATGGGAGATGGATTCCCCATTTAATAATGTGATGTTAATCATATTAGTGCAGCAGCAAGCATGGTGGTTCCTCTCTGAAATCTTCATGAAATCTCAAAGACTCAAGGTGGGCAGCTCAGTGGCAACTTCAAAGAATCATACAGAAAGTAGGTTCTTCAACAACCATGTTTGAAATTGCTTGAGGAGAAGAAAAATTGGGAAGGAAGGATTTGTAATGTCCCAAATTTGGCATTGGGTCACAATGGAAAAATCACATTTTCCATATTCATGAAAGTTGTCAAATGGATGCTAAAAGTCAAATAATTGCCAAGGAGGAAAATCACTAGTTTCCTAGGTTGGGGGTGGAAGCTTTGAGATTTGGAATAAGGGGGATAATAAATGATGTTTAGACATTAGAAGGGGATAAATATTTAATAATTTATCTTATTAAATAAATACAAGAGAAAATGGAAGTGGCAATAGAGCATAAAGACACATGGAGAGTATGGGGCCCACACTAGCTAGAATTCCTATGTTAAATGGTATCTTTCTCTTGTAATTTTGAATCTATGGGAAGCCTAATGTTTTGGGATGGATTATTAGGTTAATATAATTGTAAATATAATTCATAGGTCGAATTTGGGATGAATTGTAACTTACATGGGAGAGGAAGATCCAAATGGGAGTTTCATCGACACTTGGCTAGATTCTCTTTACATTTATGATAGCTATGACACCAATGATGGAGATTCTATGAAAGTTATGACCGAAGTATGATATGAATGCTGAAATACTGACATAATTACATGTAATTCCTGAATAGAGCATCTTGGAGGTCGAAATTGGGAGTTGGAGAAGGCCAAGAAGCTCCTACTCAAATTTGGGAGAAGAGGGAAGGTGAAGAGAGAGGCCACATGGCATAGCATGAGCATCCACACCAATTCAACTTGGCTTTGGTTTATGGATGGATTTGGAACCTTAGAATACCAATAATGTTTATAAAATATATGGATCATCCCTGAGAAGAAGCTTTTTCTCATTTGTGAATTGTGAGAGCTAGTGGATGACTAGTTTTCTTACTTAAGCCAATTTCGAGGGTGAAAGATTCCCATCCTATTTGGTGTTTGGAAAGGCCACTCAGGTATTTCATGGATATTTAATGGAGTCTTATTTTCAGGTGTAAGCTACAGGAAATAATGTGGATTCTTCTATTGCAGCACTGTCTCTCAACTATTTCCAGTTTTCACACCATATTCATGCCAATGGATGGATTGCGCTTTGAGTGAGCTATTGATCTCTTTGGGGAAGATTATAATGCTCATTATCTTATGTTATGATGTATATGCTCTGTATACCATTTTTATAATACTCTCAAGTCGAAATACAAAAAATAATTCATGTAAAAATGTTGAACAATGAAGAAATACTGTCATTTCCCCACTATCTTGTTGTGAACCATTGTAATGCTGATGATTTTGAATTGTAAGAGACTTTAATTGTCCATTTATGATTGGAATCAGTTAAATATCCTATTTTATTCATTCTAAAAAAAATTCAAGTCGAAATTCCCAATATTTGTATGTCAAAATGACTTTTAATGAGCAAACAATGACCATTTCTACTCCATTTTGATATATGCCATGGTAATGCTTATTATTTCGAATGGAGGAATGTATATATGATAAAAGTATGATGGATGGACTGTAATTAATATTTATTTCAAGTCTTATGTTCAGTAATTAAGCATTGGAAGTCATTTTACTCATTTTTATTGCATTGGGAGAAGATTTGGTGCATTTTCCCCAAGGGTCGAAATTGTGACATGGGGGTTGTTTTGGAAAGAGTCATAACAGACTGTATAAAATGAACCATGATGCATATGAGACTTTGAAAAGGTCCCTTATACATACCCATCCTTAGTTCATAAATTTTGTGTCTTTGGGATCATTTGTGAAGCCATTTCCGGTAATTACCCAAGGGGAATTGGAGCCCCAATTTGCTAGTAAAGAATCCTACTTTGAACAGAACATTAAAAAGTTTGAAGAAGTAATTGGGTGGTAAAAAAACATACATGAGCATGTTATTTAATTTATATTATCATTCATGTACCTTGAGATAAAATTTGGAAGCATTTGGGTCAATTTGGAGGTCTAGACATCAAAACTAGTCAAGAGCCAAAATTGTCAAAAAATTAGAAAATTTTGCATTTTAATAAAATCCCAAAAAGGGAGAATTAAAGAATAGGATTTAAAGTGTTTCATACCTGAAATTGAAGCTCTGTCAATGGCTTCACCTACACAATCAAATAACCAGCATTAACAATTCAAAACATATTCGACTTCTGTTTGATGACCAAATCACTTGGGAACTACCACGTTGCTCCCAACCATGACCCAGAATCGTTACTGGTTCTAATATATATCCCCTTGAGCTGGAATCCAACATGCAAGTAGCTTAGAGATCCTAGGGTAGGGTTTCCTAATTGTTAATCAATTCTGAATCAATCTTATTTTCCTTGCAGGAAAAGTTCTCCAAGAAAACACTTGAGAGCAGAACAGGCAGAATAATAATTCTCATAGATAAAAATCAGAATCCCCAGGCCTTTTCTTGGCTTGAGTATTTATAGGAAGTCTCTTTAGTCAAAGGGTCATTTAAATAAAAAAATCCTTGATTTCTTGATTTAACCCTTTTTAATTTACTAGGGTAATTTTTCAATTCTTAACCTAGGAACTTTTAACTAGTTCCTAGTTAGTCTTTCATAGATATTTCACTATTTATTAGTCCTTTAATAATAAATAATAATTGGAGGAGTTTCTCTTGTTTCTTTATTCAATTGTATAATTAATCATAATTAATTCTTTATACATAGTACTAAAATATTTTTTAACACTTGTCTTCGGGCATCATGTGTCATGATCCCTTAGACATAACGACACTTCTTTTATGAGGGTCAAGTAGATAGATGGCTTAGGTATACTAGGATAGGAAACTCTAAATGTCCTTGCATGTTGGATTTCCATTGTATAACGTGGTAGTTCTTCATTACTTGATTGAGAGTATAGAAATTCAAAATTTCATTTAATCACTTAAAAATAAGTATGATGACATCAATATTATTCCTCGATTCGTTTTCACTCAGAGGTGATTTTCATCTTTTCAGTAACCCCTAGCATGACTTACCAGAGCCCATACTCAACACTTATAATAGGAAGTTACAAACATAGTTCAAGTCTAGAGCTCTCGCTCAACACTAAATGCTAGGATGTACTTGTACAATACACCTAGGGATACAATGGCCAAAGATCAGATGCTCTAGAGCTTATGCTTAGGACTAACATGGAATGCTCCAGAGATTATGCCCAACATTTCCAAATTATATTTTTTCATGTGTTCCAGAGCTTTATGCTCAACACAAATGTAATTACTCATGTGCTCTAGAGCCTTTCGCTCAAAACAAAACATCTCATCAATCATGTGCTTCAAGGTCCATTCCCAACACAAATATTTCATCAATCATGTGCTTCAGGGTCCATGCCCAACACAAAACATATATATACCTATATATCATCAACAATTGGCTTACGCCCAATATACAAAACAAATCATTGTGTTCATATGCAGTGGGGTCTTCGAACCAAAAATAAAACATCAATATAATCATCATGATCAATAGGCTCATTCCTATAAATGTTAGGTCCAAAATTCATGATATTACAGTTTCTTTGATCCCACAGTTGGGGCACTCGCTTTGGTTTCTTTGATCACACAGCTAGGGAATTGGACATATTTTGTAACTTGGTCTAACTATTTCAAATATAAAGTTGTATCTACATGGTAACGACCATATATTTAATCCGATAGTATAACTATATTGAAAAATGAACATATGTATTATGTCAAGCTAAGGATAAAATTGAATGTTAGTAACTGTAATCATTTGTCTTAGTTTATAATGAAATATTACACTGAAATTCAATTCTATACTACCTTTAAGTATGGGAAGTCAAAGAACTCTCACAGTTTTGACATAGAAGAGAATGTACTTTGTGGAACCTCAATAGTATGTTAAGCATGTGACTGTATCTGCAAATAATAAACACAGAAATATAGTTCTTTCCTAACTTTCTCCCTAATGAAAATTCATCGAAAATTTATTCATTCATTCTGCAGGTATCTCTGCCTTACCGTTTTAAGGGATGGAAGATGTGAATTGCTTAAATGAAAATCTCTTCTCCTAGATGTTGAAGGGTAAGACGCGAATGACTTAAATCTCTTCTCCTTGATGCTAAAGGGTAAAACAAATGTAGTGACAAAATTAAAGTGTGTTTTGAGGATGAAATAACAATTTTATGTAGAACAAGTTAATCTGTCAGTTGGTCTCTCAAAAAATAAAATATATGTTGTGTTAACTTCAAAAATTCAGTAATTGAATGCTTGGTGAGAGTCTCAGACACATACAAATGATCCCTCTGAATTATTCATCCTCCACAAATAAAGGGCCTTTTCGCATTTATTGACAGATTAAGTTCCATATTAGAGTTTGGCTATTTTGCACTGTGCTCAGCTAGTCAAACCAATTTTGGCTAAATCCTGCACATTTTTAACTCTGTTAAAGCTTCTCGCAAGAAATATTAAAAAATTTATTTGTTAATTTATTATTTTAAGTTTGTTTATGCATCTCACAAGGTACATTAAGAAATTTTTTCGTTAATTTATTTTGATGCAGCAATCTTTAATGCAATTTAGTAGAACAAGTCTCTAAGTTACAATCGAATGAACTATAATTATTGGACTAAGAAACACATAATTTCGATTGCATTTTTGGATTTGGGGATAGATTACTTGTGGGATGTGGTGTGTGCTGGTATCAAATCCCACCTTGTCATGCTCCATAGAGGAATGTTGATAGGGTCCAACTAAGTATTGATATAATGTGATTTGCTAAGTCTTACACTATATCACAAACTCACACCAAGATGCGCAGTCCAGTCCCTTCCCAATTCTGCATCATCTTGTTCCTCAATAGCCACTCGAATCATTTCTAGATCATCTTCGAATGCATTTCTAAGTGAACTATCTTTCCATGAATAATCATCATCAATTTCGTTTGCAATAATCTTTCTCTCTTTTCTATTTTGGGATAGTTTGCAATTAACATACACCCAAACAAAACCATTCAATTAGGTGGATAAAACAATAAAACAAACAAAGGACTCTTGGTTTTGATATTTCTTAGAAAGTAAGAGTTTTGTTGTTATGTCTATTATTGTGTTAGGAAAATGTGGTTGAGTTAAAACGTGTAACATGTTGACAATTGTGGGTTAGGAAATGGTTGTTGAGTTGCCAATTTCCAGCAGGTTCACATTTTTGGGTAGAGAGATTTAATATTTATGAAGTTATCTTAAATTTTAATATTTTTGACACTTTAAGATTGTTGAAAACTTCTTACTGAGTGGATTTTGAATGGTCCAGAGGAAAGTCATTATCTTCCCCCGCTTAAATTCGAATTCACTCTGAACCATGAATGAATTAAAAATAAACTTTAACAAAATTTAATGGCGAGGTCTTTGGGAAAGCGCGGTTATAGTTTCTCAATTTCTGCATAGTATACCAAAGATAATGAAGTGATGTAGTGGGCATGATGTTATTGTCTTTCTTTTACAAAGAAAACTACAAAAATAAGCGTATATGTCAGTTTTGGTAGTAAAGAAATACATATATTGTTTAATTTTCATTAACAGCACCTGGTTCGTTATTTTGATTTTGTTTGTCACATTTTTCATGCCCTATCAAATACATTATCTTAAAACATGGGGAAAGATGAACAAACTTTTGAGATCTCAGCTGCTCACAATGAGTTGTGTAAAACAACTTTAAACATGTTGGGTATCTTCTATCCTTCAGAGGTGTTGTTGATCGAGAGACTTCTTCATCCTCTGTGCAGTGTTGAACAATTTTTTGTTAATGTTCCTTAAAAAATAGTGACTTTGCTGCATGATTTAAGTCTCATTGAACCGACAGAGATAGGTACAAATCTTGTAATGCATACTGCAAAATTTGAAAATGTTATGTCAATTGATGGGAATTTTCAGTTAAGTAGATATCAATAATGTAAAATTGTTTAAATTGCATTTATAGTTACGAGATCTAATAAAATATTTGTAGGGATAGACAGAAAGAATTTTCTACAATTTTAGGATATGATATTTATTGAGAACTTTAAGAAGATGTGGATGATTAATAAGGTTTTCATGGTTTTATACAGTTAAGGACTTAAATCAAGCAAGGATAGATGCGAGTCTTCATGTCATTGGAGAGTTGAAAAGTGGGAGAAAATGGACCAGTCCTTACACTTTAGCCTCTGGTTTTTCTCTTTCCATAGCTTTGTTCCATTATTCATACCACCCTCTCCGGTGGGTGGCTCTAGGGGCCATAGCTATAGGTATAATCCTATTTATGTGTAGAAGCTTTATGGCCATTCACAATTTCATGATGGACATAAATGTGCTTATGCTTATTGCAGTTTACTATTGTAAACCCTAATGATAAATGTGGTTAAGCTCACTGCAGGTAACTGTTTTAAACCCTATAGCATATTAGGCCATATTGGCACCCAATTTTTCAATTTGGCTCATTGGCTCGAATTTGAAACAATTGTGGGTACTATTGGGTTGGGAGATTACTTGGAAGGAGGCTCCATTGTCTTCTTGTTTACATTGGCTGAATGGCTAGAAAGTAGATCGAGTGACAAGGTAACCTTAATTTTATTGCAGTGCCTTAAAGACAAGTAAATACTACAGAATTGTTTGGCATTGTATTCGCAATCCTATTTCGCATTTTTCATTTCATGGCAGTCTCGAGCAGAAATTTCGTATGTTATTAATCTACCTTCACAAACAACTGTAATTGAATAAAGTGGGGAGAAAATATATGTGAAGGATGTGGCCATCAACATGCTGCTATATGTTAAAGTAGGTGAGGTGATACCTCTAGATGGTATCGTATTGTTTGGAAGTAGTTCCATGGATGAAAGTAGCTTTATAGGAGAGTCCTTACTGGTTGAGGAAGACATGGGAGCCAATGTATGCATCGGTACCATGAATATGACAGGTAACCTATAATGACAATGACTCTATAGCCTATGCCTTACCTTTTCCATGACAGGTTTCAAATTTCAATTATGATGAATTTTGAAAATTATTATCTGATATCTGAATTTTTGAAACTTACTCTGACTCCTATAGTGTTACTTTTCTCCATGACACACCTCAATGAAATTGAAAATTATTATACGAAATCTGAATTTTAAAAAATGTTTAGAATTCTACATTCTCAGGTGGTTAGTCTAGATTGAATACTTTGTGTGCAAGAATCAAACCTGAAATTATTTCAAGGGTGTACATATATGGAAGAATCGAAATTGAAAGTATGTAACCATTGGAAAAGATTTAAGGGTTTTTCTGTAAGAATCGAACCTGAAATTATTTCAAGGGTATACATATATGGAAGAATCAAACATGAAAGTACTTCATCATTGGAAAAGAGCTTCCCAATCTATTATAATAATTTATGGCATATGGATGTCAATTTAAGTTACCTATTACACGTTTAGAATTGGAAACCTCATACGTAATAAAATTCATTAATTTAGGATTTTGATTTCCACCTTGATATCGACCACATTCCATGAGTGAATTAAACCCAATATTGTAAATAACCTAAACCATCGAAAATAATTTGTATTTTCTATGATATTCATGTAAAATGTCAAAAACTGTGAAAAAGATGCACATGGTTTGTCAAAAAATGTCAAAATGAACAGAAACATGTCAAAAAAATGCACATCATCTGTAAAAAATTGTCAAGGGTTTCAATAAATATCGAATACCTATTCACATAACTTGTCAAAAACTAATAAAAAGATGCACATTGTTTCTTAAAAATTTGTCCAAAAGCACTATAAACATGTCAAAGGGATGCACATCATCTATTGAAAATTCTCCATGGGTTTCAATATATGTTGAATGCCCGTCATGGATTTGTGTTTTGAATACATAAATGGTGAAAATTGCAGGTTATTTAAGCGTCAAGATTGTGGCTTTGGAAAAAGAATATACACTGGCAAGGATGGCAAAGCTTGTGGAGGAAGCACAGAGTCAACGCTCCTCCACTGAAGAGTTCATTCAAAAATTTGCAAAATATTACACTCTAGGTCTGTAGGGAGTAATGTATTTGAAAATCCTTTCATCAATGATGGAGTTAGAAAACATCTGATTGATTATTGTTGTTTATATCACATGGTTTCCTGCAGTTGTTGTATTAGCAACTATAGCAATGACAATGGCACCATTGATTGACCACTTGCTTTGATTTCACAAGTGGGTTTACAAATACTTAGTTATTCTCGTGATTGCTTGCCCATGTGCATTGGTTATCTCAACTCTAGTAGCCGCAGTTTATGGGTTAGCCCATGCTGCTAAAACAAGGCTCCTTATCAAAGGTGGGAGGTATCTGGAAGGCTTGGGAAATATTAAGGCGACAACGTTTGATAAAAATGGAACACTGATGGAAGGATAATTCACGGTGGTAGAATTAAAGTTTGTGGAATCAAAGACCACATATGAACATAAATGGATCTCTTGGTAACTCATTACAGATCAACTATTGTTTCATTCTCTGCCATTGTTTTTGTAATACTTTTTCATCTTGAAACCTTAGTCATATTTTAGGTATTGAATGAATATGACAGGATAGCAAGACTTGAAAGTAGATCAAGTCATCCCATGTCAGCTAGAATTGTACAATACTATAGACAGAAAGGCATAGAGCCACTAGTAGAGGTGCAGGATTTTGAGGTACTTGAAGGAGAAGGCATCTGCAGAGTGGTGGAAAAAAACAAAGTTTACATTGGAAAGTTTTAATCTAAGCCATTAACTAGTATAGAAAAAGTGATGAGAAAAACCAGGCCTTCATCCATATTAATGAAACACCATTGAAACCCCACCTGAAGAAGTAGGAGTCTAAGGTAGAGCCAGTTAACTTTCTCAAATGATTTGGACAGGTCTATCTTTGTAATCAAAGTCTGTTTGTTTCCTTGAAAAAGTGAAGGACTTTCTGGGCTGTCCCTACGGAATCTTGAATGTTCGTCTTAATTAGGAAACCCATATTTTCTCTCGAGATATGTTTGGAAAGATGGGGTTTCATTCTAGTTGAAATGATGTTGGAAATGACTTTAAATTGTATACACACTATTGCAAAGTGAAATCATATGTAATTGATCAAATGATTGAGGAGAATTTACCTTTGGTATTAGAGTGATGAATATTGTGGTGAGATCAAGCTATATTGCCCCAACAACAATATAACAAAGGATGATAGTCACGTGTATGATTACATGGAGGTGTTTGATAAACCATTTTGGGTATGAGTGCATATCATAGTCTTTAATTTGAAAATGAGGATTCCTTTCATCAAACACAGTGCATTTTTCTACCTTTTTCATGATAAAACTTCAATATCATCTAATGTCCTAATTTTATTCAGAAGAAAAGTTTATGGTCATACTAAAGTATAATTGTTCCGACATTGTTTTCAGTCATGAACATAAACAATGTTTGTTTGTGTTAGTTTGTTCTGCAAAAACATTTCCTTGTAATAGTGTTTGTTAAAGTTCAATTATAGTGGAGTAAGTTGAGTGACTAGTATGCTATTTGTATTTTCAGGAAAAGGACATAGCTGAGGCTGTAAGGAAGCTTGCAGAGTGCTAGGAAACCATACTTTCTCTTAGTATGGAGTTAAAGGCCCTTGCTTGTCCAACAAACTCCATGGAATTTCCATACGATGCAAAAATGGTATAGTCAGGAAAAGGTACATCTTTCACTCAAGGGTGAGATCTGTTTTTCTAAAAGGAACCAGTTGAGACTAGAGATTCAACATGCTGAGGAAGTTCTGACAAATTGTCAAATTTTCAATGATAGAGAACTGAAAGGGACCAAATATTTGAACTGAATGCTCCTTGGAGTCCTTGTAGCCAAAGTGCTCCAAGGGAATCAAAACCTGATCATTTCAACACAGCAAATGGTAGGGAACGTGCTACTGAGTATACTAGTGAATCTGGTCTAGGTGCTTCTAATTTATATAAAGTGAACACACCAGATTCACCTATTGTAGATTATTTGGATGGACGTTTAACAATGGCTACCTACTCGAATATGGAAGAAATCTCAATAGGAAGGTCTCCAGTAAAATCTACACAACAGAGAAACATGTTGTTTACGTGTTTCTCAACAGGAAGTGAATTCCCAAAGTCTCTCAAAACATATGGAGGGGATTCTCCTACATCCTCTTCGTCATCATATTCTTTAGCTTCCACTTTCTTCTCAAAGTCATGGGAGTAGATTTGGTAAGCACTTTCATGTGCCAGAAGAAGTCACTAAATGGAGAAGCAAGGAATTAGAAAATTTACAGCCCATTTTCTCAGCAAAGAGCATAAATGTTATTTTAATTCATTCTAGCATGGGTTACAATGTAGCTATTGAGAAGCAATAGCCGCTTGCAAATAGAATACCCGTTATCTGGAACTTCAAAATTGCTACAATCAAGATGCAAGTTATTTAAAATATTCAAAAGACTTATTGTGTGTTCAACAAGTCCAACTAACTTTCATTCATCACTTTCATTACATGTCCATTATAAAAAATCGATGTCTTATTTTCCCATAATTACAAAGTTTTCTAGCAATAATGTTTCTTATACATCTTTTGGAATAACATGTGTGCTATTTTTCAATCCAATGCTTAATTTGGACGATAAGTTTGGTTCGGTTTCATATATCTTTCCCTGATGAATAACCCAACTTATGGCCCAGAATGTTGGATTAAAAATAGAATGTAAGTGATTTGAAAAGAGATCCTGGTGAAATCCAAAACCAATTCATACGTCATACTAAACCCTGCTTTCGGCTTCGCTAACAGACCATAACCTCTGAAATTTATGCATACTTGGAATTCTGAACCTCAATTTAGCTAGCCATTCCATCGTTGTGATGGGAAAGAGTTACTTCTATGTCTACAAGAAGGTAGTAGCTTCTCCTTTGAGCACAATGCAGGTCCCAGGACTCACACAAGAAATAATGCCCATAATGGTTGTGGCTGACTATCCTTGTCCGATGGCCACTCCTCCTTGCTTTGATTCTAATTGAGCCTAAAATTGACCAATTCACTTTTCCTATAAAGAAATAAAGAAGCAAAAACTAGACCTTGAAAAATCCATGAATTCAAGGAGCCCAGAATATAAGACTGTAAGCATAAGACCTGAAACATCGATACAAAGGAACTGCCCTTGACCCAACAACAAAAGGCCAAAGGATTGTGAAGGAGTTCCTTGGAGCGAAATTCGACACCAGACTTGGAGCATTTTTGGAGGAACAGAGCTGAACAATCTTGAATGATCCTACTGATTCCTATGCCTTCACCTTGAGAACTCACTGCCACTTATCTCGAAATGTATCCACCATTGTTGAACTATATATTTTTTCCATCAATGAGCTATAAACTATGGTTCAATGGGATTTGGGATAAGATTGGAATACCCACGATTATTCTTATTGATCCAACAACTAGTAAAACTGCTTCATTTTCCAAATGATCTATATTATTAATGAAGACCCTCAAAACTTGGTAGCACTCTATATGCTTGTAGATCCTCGATGCCCCTTGAATTCTATTGAAGAGTATTTCTAGGCTTGAATATTTAGAGATTGACTAGCTTCTCATATGCCTGATTATAGTCGATGAGTCCCCTATTACTATAGAATACTACCAAGTTTAAGAGGGATCCTTGATCCCTCTTAAACTTAGTCTTTAATTCTTGGAGGAGCACTAGTGCTTCTGCTTAGTTATTGGAAGCTTCTCCTAATCCCTAAGCAAAACACATTTCATGATTTCCTTCTAGATTGAAGGTGATCCACCCTACACTTACCATCCCTGATAACTTCATCGTTACAATATCACAATCTCATAACGACAGATGCATGAGATTTTGATATGGGCATTTTGACTGGAAAACATATGGATAAAATAAAATATTAAAGATAAAAAGATAGAGATTCTAGATAGAGGACTATGATACAACTCATAAAATTAGTAATTTAAATAATATGTCCCAATGTTGAATTAGTAAATGAATTATTTTTTTGGAGAATTAGTTCCACACAGGAGTTGATTTGAATAGGGGGCATCTGAATGTCCCTAAAACCATGGATGGCCATCACCCACGCCTCCCAGTTTTTGGTGGGAAATGTCTAGGAGATGTGGGAGGAGTCCTCCACATCCTCTGGGATGTCCCCTTCCAAATGGAGGACTTGGGTTAGGGAAACACGGGATGCATACCCTTGGGGTGGGGATGGATTTCCATCCAGCATTGCTAAGAATCAAACTGATGTAGTTCTAGTCTCCTAAGTGGAATATATGGAATATATAGTTGGTGGTGTGGTGATTCATTGCCACTCATTTAAGAAGGTATTTGATAAAATATAGCAACAATTGTAATATTAAAACAAAATAAAAAACATTTGTTTATGCAATACAAATCCCTTTGTCCTGATATGACATGCAGCAGTTTTCGTTCAACAAGGGTCATCTCATGACTATTGGTTGGAAGAAAATATTTCTTACTTGAATAATGATGAAATCAATTGTGATGGTTTCTTTTAAATTTTAGGTTATACACTCCCATCCTTCCCATCTATGGAATAATGCATCATTTTCCTTTGATGTACAAATTGCAATGATCTTCTCATTATTTGGGCAAGGTAGTACTGTTTTAGATCTTTCTATAATTTTTTATGCATTGTACCTACAATGAACTACATGGTAGTATTTTTAATTTGTATGATAAGTAGGATGGCATGTGGATTTCTCTACCAGTATATACATTGATTGAGGCCTGGATGTCGATTGCCAATTATAGCTGTTCTAAGGAGATTATGTATAATGGACCCCATATTTGTGATAGTTACGAGCAATGATAAATTTTACATGTATTCATAGCCAAAGGTAGCAATATGGCTCATGTTATATTGAAGGTCTTGTCTCTGTGTTTGTACCCAATATTGGTTTGTATCTGATAGTTTTTTTAATTGTGTGCTTGATATGTGAAAGTTGAAAGGGTGGTCCGTTTTGGCTAGATACATTGTTTATCAAAACTCATGCAATTTTAATTAGATATATTGTTTATCAAGATTTAGCATATATGAGATAAGGTTGTGGAGACATTGTTTCTGTGTGCTGTGAAATTTTTGGCATTTCAAAAAAATAGATTGCAGAAGGATTCTCAAACATCCCTATGTTTTATTTAGTGCTCTTCTTTGTTCCAAGTATTTGTGCATATTGGGAATTGTTCTAACTTCTAATATGAAAACACTAATGAGTGGGATTTCTTTGCAGAAATGGATTTCAGAAATTGGATAAAATCAAAGACACAAACATATAGATTAAGCAGTTGGAGGAACTTACTGGAAAGATGCGAGAATGAAAAAAGTTGGCACCCTTTTCTTTGGCATATTTTTCTTAACTTGGTTTTATCTTATTTTTTACACTCCCAAATTTCATCTTAGAGGAACATGTGCCCAAAATTTAAAAATGCAAACTGTGACTATGCAGAAGTGTAAGGTTGTCTGCTAGTGATACAGGAAAGTATTGTTTTTTAGTTTCTGAGCTTGTTATAGTCTTGCACAATGTTTTTCTTTCTTGCAAGCGATAAAGAACACTTACTTTAAATGATTATTTTCTCTTTGTTGTTTGTTAATTAATTTATAGTTTTGTGTTTTAAGATGTTGTATGTGAGCCCACATGTGTGTGTGTGTGTGTGTGTGTTATTTTACCACTGTCTTCTCTATATCGCTATTTTCAAAGTATTATTTTATCATGCTTAATGATCTTTTCATATATATATATATAGGAGTGGACATTATATAGGAGCAGGTTTAGAATTTTATTCAATTTAATATTCTCTAATTTCAGGCTTATTAAATGATTTGATTGGGAAATCAAGGAAGAAGAGAGTGAAAATCTTCCTGATATTAATAAGGAGCTTAACGAAAAAAAGCAGGTGCTGGTAAATGGTTGATCCTCCCTTTCTTGTGTTTGTTGATTAGGAAGGATAAGTCTTTGAATGGAGTTTGCAGTCTTGTTGCCTAATTACTTACTCTTCTATATTTTGTGGATGCAGATCAAAGAACTCAATTCATATGTTGCATTGCGAAAGACGTAAGTTATTATGTCTTACATTTCATGCATATTAATAAGTAGGCCTTGGTGCGAATATGGTGCACCTTCTGGCATGAAGTTGCATTTAATTGCATGCATCAGTAGTGAACTACCTGATCATAATGTAGGGCTTAAATATGAACCAAACATGATGGGCTTGGATATATGCACAATTTTTTTTAAAATGTGTTGTTAGGTATTGTACTTTGATTCTGCAACATTCAAGTTGTATTTTTGTATTAGCATGAGTGGCAAGGATGAGGATCGGTTGCTGGTCATTATATTATTAACTACATGTTCATTAGATAGGAACAATTACAAGTCAATTTATTCATTCTTTATGTATGTTAGAGAGAAGATCAATACTTGATTGTTTATAAAGGATATTAAGGATTGTATAGATTGGTTGGATTTTTTGTTGACCTTTGGAGCAATCAATGCTATTGTTGGGAAATCTAGGAGCATGCCTTGCTCATATGCTATAAATATATATTTTTCATCCTTAGCTGGAAATAATAGTTATTGTGTTGAATATGTACTTCATCATTATCCTTTTCAATACTGTTATGCCATATTTTCGATTGGAAGATTTTTTTCTCCAAAGAAAAAAATCACAACCTTACACTGAAAAGGAAAAAGTAACATTTTGTACATGCCATCATGCAATGCCAAGAGCATTTTGTCCATTCAGGTCCTTGAACAAAAACTATACTACAAGAAAAAATACCCCTACCGACTGTGAGCATAAAACCTTATGTAGGTCTGTACAAAAGTGTGTATAAGTTATATCATGTCAATAAACCATTTAAAAACATAGAATTAAATCATGTGACCTTTAAAACCAAATGATGCCATGCTGTCCTTTGACATAAAAAAAGTAAATGGAACTAGATAAAGAGAAAATTCCCAGGGGAGGGCCTCATATTTTGAGGGAAATCCCCTTCCTCTGCGTGAGTATGCAGCTCCTGAATACCTCTCAGTATTCTGGGTTCTTTGTTTTGATATGTTGTCTGTAACCCTATTGTGCTCTCTGTAGATATGCTTGAAAGTGATCATATTTGAGAATATTCTATTTTGGAGTGTGACCTTCTCCATAACATAATCAACAGCTACCTGGGATGTTTAGCCTTTTATGGTGCTAGTCATTGCATGCATTTGTTGTGGTTTTTTTCATGTTCATGTATTTGTAGGTTTGTTGGTTCTAAATGTTTATGTATTTTGATTACACCTGCTGTTTGTTGGAATGGTTTCTTTTTTCCATGTTAAATCTTGTCAAATTACTATGTATATTTTTCATTTATTTGTTTTCTCTTTTTAGCGAGCAACAAAATTTATTGCTTAACATGTGTTGTTTGTAGGTACCCTTACTCACAAGATTTATAACAACATGAGGAGGTAGGCTACTGCAGTGTGGATACAGAAGCTTGTGCACAGATGTAAATCTCAGAAAGCTAAGAAGCATGTGCAGTGCTGATAAATAAGCACGTGCGCAAATAAGAAGCTCAGAAAGTGCGCCATTGAGTATGAAGAGCCTGTTGCTAAGGATTTTCCATTGAATATGAAGAGCTTGTTGTTAGGGGTTTCAAGATGATAAGTATGGTTTGGAAGCTGCCGCAGGATCTAAGTATGGATTAGCAGCCAAGTACAAGTGGGATGGTTTAGCCTTTGTAACAATTTGAAAAGTCATCGATGTACTAGATGATTTTCATGTAAAGTTGTATGGAGATAGT
Source organism: Pseudotsuga menziesii (assembly GCA_001517045.1). Classification (NCBI taxonomy): domain Eukaryota; kingdom Viridiplantae; phylum Streptophyta; class Pinopsida; order Pinales; family Pinaceae; genus Pseudotsuga; species Pseudotsuga menziesii. The sequence continues at coordinate 349,788 of LPNX011015901.1, forward strand.
TCTTGAAAAAACTCATATTTATTGTAATACTTGAAATTTCATATAATATAATTTATGTGGTTTAAAACTTATATGGTTGTACTTTATATTATTTATAAGTGTTGTAATTAACTAATTAATGTGACATTGCATAATTCACATGTGTATTAGATGATTATAAGTAACGTATGATTCGTTTTTTAATTTAAACATAATATCATATTAAAAATTTATATTTATTAATAATGGACACCATTCAAACTACTAAAATATAATAACCACACATAAAACGACTAAAAATGACTAAATTAGTGACCAATAAATGAGATCAATGACCAAAATACACATATAATATGACCAACAATTGAGAGATGCGTGACAAAACAATGAGATATAAATGACCAAAAAAACGACCAAAATTCGCATATCAATGACCAAAAAACAGTTTTGGTGGCTAATTTACAGTCTTTTGTTACTCGACCAAATTTGGTCATATTCTAGTTTTTCATGTGGTCATTAATTTGGTCATAAATGTGGTCATATATTTGGTCATTGCTTCAAATATATAAGCAAATTAATGACCAAATTAATGACCAACTGACAAGCTATAACTGACCAAAATAAAAATGACCAATTTTGGTTGTGTAATAAAAGACCGTAAATTATCCACCAGTGATTGCCAAACCAAAAGTGGTCATTGATATGCATATTTTGGTCATTTTTTTTGTCACTAATCTCTCATTTTCCACTCGTGGAAGTTTGTTCTTAATATTTTGTAATAAGAAAAAAAATATAAATACAAGTTTTGATATTACAACTCTTCTAAAAAATTAGTAAAGATTTATTTTTACTAGAGGTTCATCTCAAATTAGAGTCTATCAGCATCTAATTTCTGAAGGTGTAAATTTTTTTAAGTTTTGTCACACACCTCAAAATTTGTAAATAAAAAAAAATGTGTGCATGCATTTAACTAGCAATAATCATATAACTCTTAACAAGCAGTTTTACTCATGACTTAAAATAATGAATCTTATGTAAGTAACTTATATCATTTCTCTTCCTATGCCAGGTTTCTCTAGCTACGGTAATGGTGAAGTTCATCCGTTGCATACAACCACACTGATAGGTCATGTTTTACAATTTCTTGCTTTGTTTTTTATTGTCATTTTTAGTGCCTTGATATCCCAAAGGTTGGGAGACTATACCATATTATTAATCTCACCTTGTAATGTAATAAGGCTCTTATGAAAAGGTTTATGAATATATGAGCCTTATCATAGCCTAAGTGCATGGTACAAATGTTGTAAAGGACTTTGTCCTAATGGCATGAAGGTGTAAGGCTTGAACATTGATCTGATAAGGTTTTTAATGTTAATATATATTGTACGTTGTTGGTTTATATTGCAATGGTATTTATATTATACTATATGGTTCTTGGCATAGTTTACAAGCTTCGAGGAAATGATTGTAAAATCCATCATTGATGTGGCTGAGGGTTTAAAAGTGTTGTAATTTGAGTTGACTTTCCTTAAAAGCATGTCTTGGTTACAAGTTGGAAGTGTAGACAAGCTTCCACGCTAGCCTTGAGATCTCATCTTGGGCGTCCAATTGTAAGGTTCTGCAGTTACGGTTTTGTGAGAGTTTAATGTTTGCATTTACTTGTAGGAACCCTGAATTCATGTTTGTTTCGTCTGTAAGAGGGAGATATCCAAGATCTACTATGTTATTTGATAAATGTTGGGTTTCTTGGTGTAACCGCTGCCAGTTATTGATGTAAATGTAACTAGTTTCTTTCCAAGGTGTTCTTGCGCTTGTTCATGGAACCCATGGTTTCTTGCAACTCGTTTCTTCTCTCAGTAACCTATTCCAATTCATCGCTTCCTTCACCATGTACATTTGATTTTTAGTGGTGCAAGTTTGTAAATGAATTTTCTTTCTAATTCTTAAATGTAACTTATTCTGCAACGTTGGTTTGTCTAGGAAGAGGAGGGATAATGTTCGTCTTAGAGGAGTCGACCCCTGGTCTCTCTACAACTCAGACAAGGTAAAAGGGGAAATAGTATTTATCTATAAGTTCAAACTTATTTTACAGTGTTTAATAAAAAATTTTAACTACCACTAATGCCTTTGTTGCAGGTTGGGAATGTTGGAGAGGAAGGAGAGAGGGTCACCTCCTCCCAGGACTGCGTCTCGGAACGCCTCAGGTAAAGAACAAAAATCTCGTCTATGGTTTTTCATACTATACAAAAATGAATCGTCTATTGTTAATATATAAAGTATGGTTTTCTACATGTATTAAAATTATGAGCTTAAGAAGCCGAGAAGAGGGAAATGCTCTAGCTATGCACAAGATAAGTGTTGTGTGTGTTTTTTTTCATAACCCATGGGGTTTACACTCTATTTTTTAGAGTTGTTTTACATCGTCTCTAATTTGAATTGGGTTTAAGTGCATTAGAATTTATTTTAATTCTTTTGTGGGTATTGTGGGTGCCACTATGGATGGTCTTACCACCACTTTTCTTACTTTGTATTTTAGGTTCATTTGTGGTTTTTAAAACAAAGGTTGAAGCCATCGTAGATCGTCTTAGAGACACACCCTGTTTGCATACATTGTGTTGATAAATGTTACTGTATATATAAATGAAACGACCCTTAGGGTCTCTGTTGTGAATTGTTCTCTGTTTTTATTATGATTTATTTATTGGATTTCATGCTTCGATGGTCTTCTGACCATTAATATGTCTTGTGAATAGTACCTCAATTATGTTTACATAGCATTGGTTAGTTACTGTATAAATTTCTTTTCCTTATCTTTTGTGTAACAATGGAAGCCATAAAAATGGGCTTACGTCCATAATTATTTAACTTATTATTGTTTATATGACCCATTGGGTCTTGTGATTTTTGTGGAGTAGTTTTATTTATGGAAATCGTCGTGGTTTGAAAGATAGTATGCATGCTTGTAATTTGTTTTGGATTTAATATTGATTTTCTTACTGTATTACATTAATGCTTGGTGGCCATCGTATATGGGTTTAGTATGATTCATTTGAAATGGAATAGTTGTTTCATCAATCTGTTTACAATTGCAAAGTATATTTACTTCGATTCCTTAAATATTGTTAATGGCTATTAGCATTAGATCTGTAAAGGATTTGGTTGGATAAGTTATATGTTAGTTATAATTATCTTGTAGGTGATTGTTGGTATAATATATATATTGTATATAAATAACTCTACGATTGTAGATGAATGCAATTTTTGGATTAGTATTTAGATAGATTATAACTCTTAAATATTTGTATATTTGTTTTGTAAATCATTTGATCCTAGTTTATTGAATTAGTTTTCCTTGGTTTTGATCTGACCGTATATCGTTTAATATTTTAACATGTTAACTTTAACTACTTAATCGGAAATTAACTAGGTCTACAGCATAATAAAGAACAAATGTAATTCATTGATATACAATCATTTAAGGAAAGAATTCGAATCTACAACATATAAGTCATTTAGAAATCCATAACTTGGGTATGGATTCCCTATTTAAGCAACTTTCCTAAATAGAATTAATCATTTGTATATATAAAAATAAAAATAAACAAATTTAATATTTAGACATAAACCAAATCAAAATGATACAGGTTAGATAACTGTCCAATAAGATTAAGTAAAACATTTATATTTAATGAATATAGAATCACATATAGATATACAATAAAAATCCTACAGTAATTAAAACATAAAATAAGAACATAGCACCACTTCTTGGAAAACAGAAATGGAATAGTCGTTCCTCCCAACCAACTCCCAGATCATCCAGGTTACTTGCTCTAGAACCCTCTATCCTGTTCGCTGAACCACAACAAAAAAAATACACTTAATGTGCCATCTCTTGCATTATCATATTCAATCCTCATCCAATTCTAGCATCCTTCTCACAAATGGACATACTATTATATAGTATTTTTCCTAAGACTTGGTGATTTATGAGCGTCCTTCTCTTTAGCACTCAACTAGGGGTTGTGACTTGATTTCGGGGAAGATGACTCCTACACCTTCAGTTCTCACTCATTAGCTTCAACCACTTGTATTTTCCTCTTGTGAGTCAACAAACACTCTTCAACAACTATTCCACTTTTTTCCCATTCATTATATTTTATTAATAAAAGAATAATTCATTACATTTGTTTAATTTTTTACTTTCTGTCAAAAATAATTAAAATAATAAATAAAACATTTCAGTAGAAAATAATAATAAATTAGTATTTTAGGTGCATTACATACACCTCCCCTTAGAGGATAACACCACCCTCAGTGTTACTAACTTTATTCTTTATTCTTCCATTTCCTCATCTTGGAATAGGATTGGATATCCCTCCCACGAAACACTTTCCAATTCCCAAGTAGATTCTTCCATACTAAGGTGATTCCATTGCACCTTGACTTGTTTGATCATACAATCATGGAGTAAAAGTTCTCTCTTATCGATAATACACTCCGATCCCACCTGGAACTCTCCTTCGAGTTCCACTTAGTAACATCAAGAATATATCTTTTTAAAATGGAAAACTAAAAAACATTATGAACTTTAACAGTAGGTGGTCAGGTGACCCCACTTTAGTAAAAATTTCAAATGGACTGCAGTACCTGGGTGCCAACGTTGAATAATTGTCCAATCTCAAAGAGATTTTAATTGGATTTACCTTTAAGTAAACATGTTCACCCACCTGGAACTCTCTAGGATTTCTCTTTAGGTAAGCATAACTTTTCTACTTGTCTTGGGAAGACTTCAAGTTTTATTGCACCTGTTTCACGGTTAGTTCCATATCATTTAACAAATTAGGTCCTATCATTAACCTAACAAGTATACTTCTCCAATAAATTTTATTATTACATTTGCATCCATATAGAATTTAAAAAGGACTCATACATGTTGATACTTGAAAATTATTATTGTAAGAAAATTCTACAAAGTGTAGGTAGTCTTCCCACTTACCCGGTGTCCATTACATACATTCTTGTCATGTCTTCTAGGACTTGTTTTTCTCTTTAAGTGTGTGCATCAATTTGTGGATGATACACAATACTCAAGTTCAACTGTGTACCAACCCTTTAAACAAAGTTTTCCATATTTCTGTAAAATTTGCATCTCTATGTGAGAGTATTACCTTTGGTACACCATGTAACCTGAAGATATCTTTCATAAAAATATATGAAATGTTAACAGCCCTATACGTATATTTTACGGGAATAAAATGAGCTACTTTACTTAACTTATCGTCTACGACCATGATTGAATCATGTTGTCTGAAATTTTTAGGTAAGTCTATTATAAAATCCATGCTAATTATTTCCCACTTCCATTCTAAAATGGGTAGTGGTTGCAACAATCCTACTGGATGTTGGTGTTCTACCTCGACTTGCTGACATTCTATGTAGCGAGATAAGTACTATGCTACCTTTATCTTCATGTTAGCAAAAAATAAGTCGTTTATGATAATGGTCGTCATCTTCTAGTATACAGGATGTTCTCAATAACTTGGTCATTTATGTAATTCATTCATGACTATTAATTTGATTTCAGTTGTATTTGGTATTTACAACCTGTTTTTATGCAGAAGCAATAATATTTTGTTTAGGATGAAATCTATTATTATTTAATTCTTTTCATTTTCAGTAGTCTTTTTCTTTTAAAATTTGGTATTCCTTATCAGTATTTTTCACACTTAAGATCTGATTTTCTAGATCTGATTCATAACCGCTTCCTGCAAATAGTAAATTTCCCCGATGACTCAAAGCGTATGCTACTTTGTTTTCTTTTCCCTTTATGTGTTTTATTTCAAATTCATATACTCTTAATAAAGACAACCATCTTACATGTCTAGCATTTAAATTTTTCTCCTCAAATAGATATTTTAAACTTATTTTATTTGACATTAGAAAATATTTCTTTCTAATGAGGTAATGTCGCCACATTTTTAATGCATGAATTATTGGAGCAAGTTCTAAGTCATGTGTTGCATAATTTTTCATGTTCCTTTAATTTTATGGATTCATAAGCCACAACATAATTTTCTTGTATTAATACCCTACCTAATCCTTCTTTACAAGCGCTGGTACATAAGACAAAATCCTTAAAAGGATAAGCAATCTTTAGGATAGGGGAGATAGTTCATAAATGTTTTAATTTATTAAATATTTCCATACACTTTTCATTCCACTCAAACTTTTGACCTTTATTCTGCAATGAACTTATGGGGTAGGCTATCTTAGACAATCCTTCGATTAACTTTCAATAATAACCGGTAATCTCCATGAACGATCTAATGTCTGTTACATTTTTAGGAACTAGACAATCAATGATAACCTTATTTTGTTGGGGTCAATAGATATTCCATCCTTAGATACCACATGTCCTAAACATTGAATCCTATCTTTAAAGAAATCACATTTATTGAACTTAGCATACAGTTGTTGTTCTCTTAGTACTTGTAGAATTATCTTCAAATGTTCTTCATGCTCTTGTTCATTCTTTGAATAAATCAGTATGTTGTCAATGAATACAACTACAAACTTATCCAAATAGTTACTTAGAATATTATTCATTAAGCACATGAATGCTGGAGGTTTGTTTGTCAACCCAAAATGAATTACGACAAATTCGTGGTGACCATAATGGGTCCTAAATGTGGTTTTAAAGATGTCTTCATGTTTGATCCACACCTAATGGTATCCAAACCTTAAGTCTATTTTAGAGAATAATGTTTCCCTATAGAATTGAACAAATAGATCGTCTATCCAGGGTAGTGGGTATCGATGTTTAATAGGAACATTTTTTAGTTGTTAAAATTATAATAACAATATTAAGGTTCTACCTTTCTTCTTTACAAATAAGACCGGTGCTCCCCAAGAGGAAACACTAAGTCGAATATAATTTTTGTTAATCAATCCTTGTAATTGTGACTTCAGTTATGTAATCTCTATTCATTCGGTAAGGAGATTAAAATGATGATACTGCTCTAGGTATTAGATCGATTCCGAGTCTATTTCTCTTTTCGAAGGAAATAGAGGAACTTCTTCCGGAAAGATGTCTTAAAACTCCTTTAAGATAAGTATGTCTTATATTTTAACTTAATTTTTTTATCTTTATCATCCACTACATAAACAACAAATAATTTACATCCTTTATGTACTAATCTTTTCATTTGTAGAGAAGAGATATCTTTGATCATAACTTTCCTTGGAATTCCTTTTACTTTTATAGTGTTTCCAGTATCATCCATGCATATAAAGGTTTTGTCAAAACAATTTAGCATTACTCTCAATGTTTTTAGCCAATCCATTACTATTGGCATATGATAGGAACCCATAGGTAGATTATTCATATCAACATGTGTAATGAAATCATTCATTAATAATTCATAATCTTTAACATAACTAGTAGCTTTACGTTTTGTACATGTGGCTAACTGTGCTCGCTATGACTTATCAAATTTTTCTGGTACTAATTTACATAATTCAACTATTCTAGGTGATATATAACTCATACTTGCACGTGGATCAATCAAAATGGAAATATGTTGAATTTTTAGCATACCTTAGACCATTGAAGTTTGATGGTATGCTTATCGGTTATCTAATGAGGCATTGATTCTAGGCATGCTCCTTGCCATGTCTTGAATTGTAATAACTTCCTGAATGAAGTGAACATTAAATTTTTTATTTCAGGATTTTTGGGAAGTCTTTAAAATAATGTGGCTTGCCACATTCCCAACATTTTTAGGGTTCCCTATGTGCAGTGTTTTTATTAACAGTAGAGGGCGGTTCTCTTTCTTTTATGCCAAAATTATGTGGTTTAAAGTTTTTGTAGTTATTTCCTTCAAACCCTTTATAATTATTCTATGTGTTTTTTTGGAATTTATTATTTTTCTTTCTTGGATCAAAATTATCTTGTCTTTTACTCTTCCAAATTGGTACACTTTCTTTTTTATTTTTATTTTGGTCGTAACATAAATTTTCCTTTATCATTGCTTCCTCTAGTGTCTTCGAATTGTCATACTCAATCCGTTCTTTAAACATGATAGACAAACAACTGAGAAAACATTTTATATTTAGTTTTTCATCAATTATATAAGGTACGCAATGAATCAGACTCAGAAATTTACTACAGATCTCTTTCATAGTCATAGCTCCTAGTCGTAACTCGTAAAACTCTTTATCCATCTCTTTGTAATACTGTTTTGGCAGGTATTTTCTTTTAAAATTATTGTTAAAGGTCTTCCATGTTGCATATATGCCATTTATTCCCTTTAGTTTATTTATATAGTACCACCATATATCTTCTTTTCCAGTCAGATTATATATGGCCATTTTAGCTTTCAGTTCATTGGAGTAATTGTAAATTCTGAAGTATTTCTTCATCCCTAACAAACAGGGTTCCGCTTCTTCTCTTTTTTCTATCTCACCATTAAACATAGGTGGCTTAATATTTTTAAACTTCCCATATATTTCTTCATATGGTTTGTACTTATTTTTATTTTTATTAATATCACTACTTTCGCTTGAATATTGTTGTTTTTATGTGTGATGTTTGATTGATTCTTCACTGGAAGTTTCAATCTTATGAATGGAAAATTCCAGTTTCCTTCCCTTACATTTGTAAGGTGTATTTTTTGGCATGATATGTTCAGATTCCTTCTTTTTCTCTTTTTTCATCGTTATGTATTTTAGATAATAAAATATTATTTAGTTCCTCTTTAGCTTTTAGGATTCGTTCATTATCCTCCTTAACTCATTTTAGTTCTGATATTAATTCCTTAACAGTTATTTGCAGTTCATATTTATTGGCTTTAATTTCATTCAGGTTTACCCAGATCTCCCCATCCCTTAAATTATTATCTTCATTATTTACAAGATTTCTTGGGGGAGACTCTTCTTCTGCAGACATCCCTACTTCTGCCATGATTTTCCTAGAAAAATAAAGTTATCCTTCTCTTCTTGTTTTGTAAGAGATTTAAATAAAAATAAATAAAGTAAAATTAGTTTCTCAGTTTATTTAATAGTTTTAGAGTTGAGTTAGTTCAGGCTTAGTGCTGTAACCATGCTCTGATACCATTCTGTCACACATCTCAAAATTCGTAAAAAAAAAAGTGCATCCATTTAACTAGCAATAAGCATACAACTCTTAACAAGCAGTTCTACTCATGAATTAAGATAATGAATCTTATGTAAGTTACTTATATCATTTTGCATCCTATTATAGGTTTCTCTAGCTATGGTAATGGTGAAGTCCATCCATTGTGTACAACCATGCCCGAAGGTGATGTTTTACAGTTTCTTGCTTCGGTTTTTATTGTCGTTATTAGGTCCTTAATATCCCAATGGTTGGGGGACTATACCATAGTCTGAGTCCTTCCTTGCAATGTAATAATGTTCTTATGAAAATGTTTATGAGGCCATGATCCTTACCATAGCCTAAGTGCATGGTATAATTTTTATAAAGGACTTGGTCCTAATGGCGTCAAGGTGTAAGTCTTGAACATGGATTTGCTAAGGTTTTCAATGTTAATATATATGATACATTGTTGGTTTATATTGCAATGGTTTTTATATTATACTATATGGTTCTTGGCATAGTTTAAAAGGTTCGAAGCAATTATTGCAAAAGACATCATTGATTTGGACGAGGGTTTAAAAGTGTTGTACTTTGAGTTGACTTTCTTAAAAGCGTTTCTTGGCTGTGAGTTGACAGCACAACTAGGATTTTGGGATGCCCTCGAGATCTTATCTCGGGAATCCAATTGTAAGGTTCTTATATTATGATTTTGTGAGAGTTTAATGTTTGGATTTACTTGTCGAAACCATGAATTCTTGTCTGTTTGGTGTGTACGAGGGAGAGATTCGAGATTTGCTATGTTAGTGGCAAAATGTTTGGTTTCTTGGTGTAACCGCTCCTAGTGATTTATGGCAATGTAACTCATTTCTTTACAAGGTGTTCTTGCACTTGTTCATGGCATCTATGGTCATTTGCAACTCGTTTATTCTCTCAGTCAACTATTCCAGTTCATCATTTCCTTCATTGAGTGCATTTGGTTTTCATGTTGCAAGTTTTTAAATGAAGTTTCTTTCTAAAGCTTAACTGTAACTTATTCTACAACATTGGTTTGTGTAGGAAGAGGATGGATAAGGGTATTCTTGGAGGTGTTGACCCATGGCCTTACTGCAACTCACAAAAGTTAAAAAGGGAAATGGCATTTATCTCTAAGTTGAAACATGTTTTACTAGATTTAATAAAAAAAAATTAACTACCACTAACGCTTTTGTTGCACATTCAGAACGTTGGTGATGAAGGAGATAGGTTCACCTACTCCTAGGCTTGCATCTTATAATGCCTCGGGTAAAGAAGAAAAACCCCATATCTAGTTTTTCATTGCGCTGAGAGGCGCTCTACAGCCCAGTATGGGGGAGATCTTGTCACGTGATGTAACGTTACTAACATGTTGTAATGTTACTAACATGTCGGCAAAAAATAATAGTGAAAGTGGATATTATGGGGGATATCTTGTCACGTGATGTAACATTACTAACATGTCAGCAAAAAATAATAGTGAAAGTGAATATTATGGGGGAGATCTTGTCACGTGATGTAACGTTACTAACATGTCGGCAAAAAATAATAGTGAAAGTGAATATTATGGGGGAGATCTTGTCACGTGATGTAACGTTACTAACATGTCGACAAAAAATAATAGTGAAAGTGAATATTATGGGAGAGATCTTGTCACATGATGTAACATTACTAACATGTCGGCAAAAAATAATAGTGAAAGTGAATATTATGGGAGAGATCTTGTAATGTGATGTAACGTTACTAACATGTCAGCAAAAAATAATAGTGAAAGTGAAAATTATGGGAGAGATCTTGTGACGTGATATAACGTTACTAACATGTCGGCAAAAAAAATAGTGAAAGTGAATATTATGGGAGAGATCTTGTAATGTGATGTAAGGCTACTAACATGTCGGCCAAAAATAATAGTGAAAGTGAATATTAGTGAATATTATGGGAGAGATCTTGCTGTTGAAATTTAGATTATAATGGATTCTGATCAGCATAATCAGGATGGGCCTGCAAAGCCAATGAACGGCTGGAATAGCAGTGAGATCATCAAGTCCAATCAAGAAAGTAAAGATATTCAAGAAGTTAAAGAAAATCCTAAGCGGAAGTCCCGGAAAGGTTCCTTGAAGACTGCGGCAAGGAATTTATGTCGAATCAAGTTTTTCAGACCAATTTCGCCGGTAAAAATTATGTGCAGGTGTCGAGATTTATACGATCAAACTATGATTAGCTGCAGTTGCACTCATGCCAACACTACTACCTTCATTTCACCGGAATCGGGCGGCCGGACTCACCAGGGTTCACTTCCCGCAAATTCATCTAACACCGGCGGTGGTAGCAGTAGAAGACGCGAAGAGGAGAATCTGTGCCGGCTTATCAAAATGATGGAGAGTAAATCACATTCAAATGATGATTAATATTTTGTAAATGATCATGATGAGGAGCTCATGGCGAATAGTGCAGATGCGATCAGTAACAGTCATCAACAAGGCCTTGCATGGGTTGAAATCCTCATGAAGGCCTTGGCAACAAACCTTTCTTTCGCATCCACAGTCATCACATTCTAGACACCTAATGTGCCTATTCACATTCACATTCACATAATTCTTTCTCATTTCATTCCTGCAACTCATAGCTTCTTGATCATGTTCTTGAGGAGCCTGCTGTGAAACCGAATCCACCAACTTTAGGGAGATTGCAAGGTGCAAACTGGGTGCAGGCAGCTCCGATCCTCCACTAATAGTTGCAGCTAGAATTAAGGGATACCACCTGTTTATTGATAGCATTGGAGATGCCAACAAATCCTTCCATGCTATCTCAACCGATCCCAGCACTTTGGACGATCTGAACATATTTCTGAGTATTTTAACTTTGCTTCTCCTCTGCCTCAATTCAAACCTAACAAACTATTTTTGCAATTCAGAAATGACATTATTGTCATTCACAATCCCTCTGCACTCCAAGCAGAATGTTTGTTTCCACTGAGGATCTGGCCTTGCTACTATTTCCCTTGAATTAACTGCAATCTTGTTCCCCTTTCCATTGCCGTTGCCAGTCGAAAGATAATATTGAACAAACAGACTGTCTCTGGCCGAGTCAGGTTTAATTATCACATTTGTAGCTTCTAAGATCTCTAAATTCACCACCATATTCCTTTTCCTTCCACTGGCCTCCATTCTACTCGTGCTTGAAGATGCCAGTATAATGTATCACTTGCAAAATCTTCAGGCAGAAAATATCTAACGTAGCACAGAAATGCCTCAAACCCATTTTGCATAACTAATTCAGAGCATACGATTGTATATATACATATACCGGGAAATGATCTGACCTTATCTATAGATCTGTAGAATCTCAAAAGTGCCACGGGGTCCTCCTGGCTTCGACTTATGTGAATAAAATGCCGTGAAAGATACATTGGAACCTAAGATTTGATTTGATTGCAATAAACAATGGGCTAATTTTGTTAATGTGGCAGCCATTTGATTGATGAAGGGATGGAGAAGCAGTTGTGAGTGGATTATGTGCTCACTAACAACTAACAATACCAGGGTCGTCAAATTTTGTGGGCGCTGATTTCATTTGATCAACTTTATTTTAATCGTAATGTTATCAATCCTCGGGTCGTCACATATTTGTGGGCTATAATCTAATTTGATGAGAATAATATCTAAGTGAGATTTTCTTGGTTTTAATGCGATCTGTATATGTTGATAGGTGGGTGAGACGTATAAGTTCGATAAGTAAAAATAAATTAATACTATAAGAAATATTTATATTAAATTAAATAAATATAAATTTATACTATAAATTTCATTTCATTTTATATTTACTAAGTGTAGAAAAACTCAATTACAAAAATATATATACTATTTCATATTTACATATAGATCATTATTTATATATATAGAAGAAGTTTAAACATGTCGTGAATTTTTATTAAAATTTGGTGATTTAAAAAAAAAAAATTGAATCTTATGTATTTTAAATATTTAACATTAATTTCTAAAAAAAATTATTTTTTTACAAATTCCATGGAATTACCGCCTAGGAAATCATTCGAGTTTAAATTACTCTTTTACATATAGGTCGGAAAACTTGGCTCAATACCTTCTCATAAGCAACTCTCTGTTCAGAGCAGTATAAGCGCTAACCAAAACGCCCCCAACCCGCCGGAATTGGGTAGACCAATTGTGATGTAAATCATAATTTTGAGGATTTAAATGGTATTTTTAATCATTTGGGTGGTTTTAAAATCAGCAATTTAGTACAAGGCGGTCTGATAGAATTTTCAATTTTCAAAATCATAAAATGATGAAATTAACAATTTCACACCAGAAATTGGACCGATTTTGATAAAAAATCGGTCGGAAAAGCGGGGCAATTTGGTTAGTGTTTATCCCAAGCGCTCTCTGTCTACCATTATTTCTTTTATTTTAGTTTGGAACCTTCTTTCACAACTTTTATTAATCGCATCTATCTGCCTACCACTATTAATTCCTTTATTTAAACTCGGAACTTTCTTTCACTACTTTTAATTAATTAATTTAGCTTCACCAACGTGAATTCACCACTTGGCACTGAATTATAGAGATTGAACGATTAAGGGGTTGTACCTTTATCTTTTCACCAACCCCACAGCACATCATCACTACCACTCATAAAAGAAAGAGAAAACAATTTCAAAATAAATAGAAAACCACTTGTGAGAGTGACGTGACAAGAGTATGGATCACATCATTGACAACATATAGAGTGCATCTTGGATGATGTTATGACCAGTGTAGATCCAAATCCTAGGCTCTATCAAGCGCTCAGATGGATCAAATCTCTAGAGCTGTAAACCTCTTCTTAGGTATCCATTGATTGATTCAAACCAAAAGACACATCTTTTTATTTAAGGTCCACATATAATTTTATGATTATTAATATTTAATATTATTTATGACCTACATATAATATTTTTTATTATTTTTTTTTTTGTTAGGAATGAACATTGCATCATTTCCCCACACATGGTTTTAAAACCATATGCAAGGCCCTCTTACAATGATGGGTTGTTTAGAAGGCCTTGCACATGGTCTTAAAACCATTTGCAAGGCCCTCCTAAATCATTTACAATAAAAACCATGTGCAAAGAGAAAATAAAAAATAAACTACTCCAAAAAAAAATTAAAAAATTTCAAAAAATATATTATTTCAAACACTAATCAATACCTCCATTTTCCAAGATTGTTTTTCCATGAGCATTGTACCATCCATCCATGAATCATAATGAAACAAAATTAAGATATGCTCAAATTATTAATTCATTATTATACTTTAAAATTTCTAAAAAAAATACAGTTGTACTTTAAAGTCTTTGTAGTCGGATGACTGAATTTCTAACCATGTTTGGATCAAGTGAAAATGGTGAAGAGCATCTCAATATCTGCCACCATGCTAAAACTTAGTTAGGTGCTGAACAAAGCTACTACATTTCTTCAGAAATGAATTTTCTACATGCTGAGCAAGGAGAACACTATTCTGAATGCAAAGGTAATGAATCTAACGTCAATTCCAACCAGCTAAAGAACTCGCCAACTCTCACAAGCACCATGTAAGAGTTTCAATTGAGTTGAATTAGCTGCTCCTCACACGTCATTGATAGGAATATCATACTCGAGATCATCCTCATAGTTATATCTATGTTTTCAACTTAACCAAATCCTAGGCTCTATCAATCGCCAAGATAGTAGTTGATAGGAATATCATACATTGACATAGTCCTCATAATTATATCTATGTTTTCAAGTTAACATGTTCCTTACAATGTTGATCAAACTCCACTTTTGTGTCACCACCCACGACTGAAACCAACCTAGATCCAAATCCTAGGCTCTATCAAGTGCCGAGAGGGATCAAATCTCCCGAGGTACAAACCTCTTCTCGGGTATTGCACTAAAGGAGGTTTGCACCTCGGGAGATTTGATCCCTCTCGGCGCTTGATAGAGCCTAGGATTTGGATCTAGGCTGGTATTGTACAAAAATGCATCCACTGTTGTTAATATATAAAGTATGGTTTGCTACAATTATTAAAATCCCAAGCGTAAGGAGCCGAGAGGAGGTAAATGCTCGAGCTCTGCACAAGATAAATGTTGTGTGTGTTTTTGTTCATAACCCATGGGGTTTACACTCTGTTTTACAAAGGGATTTTATAGCCTCTCTTCTTCAAAATCTATTTAAGTGCATTATGGTTTATTTTAATGCTTGCATGGGTACTGTGGGTGCCATTGTCGATCGTCTTCCCACCACTTCTCTTACTCAATATTTGAGGTTTATTTATGGTTTTTAAAACAAAGGTGGAAGCCATCATAGATTGTCTTACATCCACACCCTATATGCGTACATTGTGTGATAAATGCTACTGTATATATAAATGAAATCACCCTTAGGGTCTCTGTTGTGAATTACTTTGTGGTTATTAGTTTGAGTTATTTACTCGTTTTCATCCTTTGATGGTCTTACAGCCATGAATATGTTTTGATAATAATACCTTAGTTATGTTTACACAACACTCATTAGTTAATGTATAAATTTATTGTGCTTATCTTTTCTTTAACGATGGAAGTCATAAAAATGGACTTACGACCTTAATTATTTAACTTATTATTGTTTATATGACCCATTGGGTCTTGCAATTTCTGTGGAGTAGTTTTAATTATGGAAACCATGGTTTAGAAGATAAAATGCATGCATGTAATTTGTTTTGTATTGAATATTGATCTGATTATTGTATTACATTAATGCTCGATGACCATCGTAGATGGGCTTACTACCGGCCTTTGAAAATGGAATACTTTCTTCTGTGATTTGTTTACACTTGTAAAATATATTTACTTCAATTCCTTGAATCTAGTTAATGACAATTAGCATTAGATCCATAAAGGATTTGGTTGGATAAGTTATATGTTAGTTATAATTATAACTCTATGAGTGTAGATGAATGCGATTTTTGGATGAGTAGTTAGCTAGATTATAACTCTTAAACATTCAACTCTATTTTTTTGTAAATCATGTCATCCTAGTTTATTTAATTAGTTTTCCTTGGTTTCTATGTGACTACATCATTTAATATTTTAACATATTAACTTCTGTAATTGAAAATTAACTAGGTCTATAGCATGACAAAGAACATATATAATTCACTATAGCATGGAAAAGAACATATATAATTCATTGATATATGGGTCAGTGCAAGAAGATGACGGACCTTTTAGATGCAATCCTAGTTTTCAAAAACAAGATCACGTTACCAAAAAATACAACGCGTTTGTGGTACATAACACTTTCTATGGTTCAACCCGAGCCTGACATGTCATGGGACATGTAGGATAGGAAGCCATATCGCGTACGCATTATATAACTACAAAACGCGCTCGCGATATGTAGTTATAAAATGCATACACGATTTGGAAAACAAAAAATAATTTAAATACACAGGCCCAAAACCCGCGGCCCATTTTAACAATCAAGAACGCGAAAACGAAGGCCAATTGGAGCGTTTTGGAGCAAGTTAACTGCTTTGGATTGTTGGAGGAGCTGAATTAGGTTGAGGGGAGGAGATTTCACTGGTGAATCGTCATCCAACAAGGTAATTCAATCACCCAACCCATTCTTTTCTTTGTCAATTTTTAACCTATAAATGTGTTTTTTAATATAATAATCAACCCAACAACTCCCAAGCTAATGTTTGATGGATTCAAACTAAAATAGGCTATAAGAATCAAAAACATCATGTCTAATAGATATTCAATGTTCCAAAAGGCTAGAAATAGATAAAACAAACACGAGTATAATCCCAACTTGCATAGAATTTGATGGACAATGCAAAGTTTGAATTGGGATACTAGTGAGAGTGCCCACCTATAACATTCATAGTCAAACCTTCAAATGCAATGATTGTGCTGGAATTAACATAAAGTGCAATACAATTTAGAAATTATTTTCATAGATAGGTGAATGCCAACATTTTAATATACATAGTGAATGAGGGATCCAAATGTAACAACCAATATAATCATCAAAATGGAAGAAAGAGGAAATTGTGATCAAAATATGCAAGTTGGACCCTCATGTTGATCAGAATTCCATATTTAACAATCCTTTGACACAATAAAAAACACATATGGCTATATAAAGGGATTGTAATTTTTAGAATAATATCAATACTCAACAATACCATGTGAATCCATCGACCTATTCATTCTGAATGTCCCAGACATACATAGAGTCATATACAACAACTAGAGTAAATTTATAAGATATAAAATCTCACAACAACATTTAATTCAAGAGATCTACTTGATCATGCGAGTTGAATGAAAGACAATTTATAAAGTCATAATCACCACGAAATGTTGAGGAAAGGTGACCACTCCATACATCATATGCCTGAAATGTGGACTGGTTTTTTACATAATGTCAGCTTTCTAACATTTGACTACCCATATCCCTAGATATAGAAAAGACATAAATGACTTTACTCAAACAGTCTATGCCCCTGCATCACTAGGTTTATCAACCATTTTTGAAAATAGCAAAAACAATAGGTAATATATTTCTACATGTCGAGTCTCTAAGCTCATCTACAACCAATTGTAGTCCAGTCCACAAATTCTCCATTTTCCATGTAACTTTTGGTTGGTTTCCATGGTTATACAACAATGGAAATGGTGAACACCCATGAACTACCTAGAGTGCGTTGTGAGAGTGTTCCCAACCATGATCGAGTCAATTATATTTAGAGGATATGGTGGCAGCCCTGTATCACCCCTTTTCTTGCCTCACCTATCCTAATAGTCCCTTTCCCCTTTCTTTTACATATCCAAGGGACGTAAAGGCCAAAACATGTCAAAATAGCACTCCTAAATTCAAAGAAGTTTAAACCCAAGTGTGCATGGAAAAGTCACCAATGAGGG
The DNA here is from genome assembly GCA_001517045.1 of Pseudotsuga menziesii. Classification (NCBI taxonomy): domain Eukaryota; kingdom Viridiplantae; phylum Streptophyta; class Pinopsida; order Pinales; family Pinaceae; genus Pseudotsuga; species Pseudotsuga menziesii. Next base: position 367,848 of record LPNX011015901.1, read on the forward strand.
TGAAGAAGTGCCTTAACTTCTAGAAAGAAGTTGAACGAAACTCACTATTTAATTGTTAAATGTTTAATTTTAATTTTTAAATGTATGTAAGTGAATGCCATTAAATTGCTTGTAACTTGAGTTTTCCTTAATTTACATTTTCAATTTTGAAGAGATGTCATTATATACCATGTATACGTTTATAATGATTTCCTTATTGATTTTTTTATTGCAGTTGCGGCTATGAACACCAATGCTGAAATATTGATTGAGCTTGCCCAGTTGAGAGGTCTCAATATTTCTTTTAGTGGTGGTGATAGGATTCGGCGTTCACTTGCATCCACTTTGGATGCAATTGTTGAGACTATTACATTGTCAAGCACATACTATATGATATTAATTCATATAGAGAAAGAAAAAGACGTGAGTACGCTGATGGGCTTAGCTACAATGCATTAAAAAAGTTGAAAATTACCAAAGAGCATATATTTTCATTTTTTAGGGACCCTCGCATGGGGGAAATCCCAAATGAAAATAGGCCACATATCTCTATCGAGTGGTGCACATATCAACCATTTGTTGATAACTGGATGGACAGATGGTATATGGTTTTTGATATGCCACCACACAACAACAGGGAAATCCCCTTGTATTTCCTTTGGAAGATGTATGCAGAGTTCGTGTTGGGTAAACACGTAAACTATTTTGATATATTGGCATTTCAGGGGATCGATGGGGGGATTCCCCAAAACCGACCCAATGCTAGGTTTCAATACGTTGATCGCCCTATCCTTGCACCTCGCAGACAGTTTCCTGCACCAGATGTCCCACGTGTACATCATGTTATTCCATAGACACGTGATGCATTTTTGAGTTTGGCATGGTTCGTTGTTCGCCATAGCACTATGTTTCAACATATGGGTGAGGAAGGTACATCTGTCCCTGGTGTGGTACATACACCAGGTCGTCATGGTGCAGGACCATCTTCCAGTGCAGTACCACCCACTAGTGCAATACCCCCATCTATTGCAGGACCCTCTACTAGTGCAGCACCATCAGCACATTTCCAGCCTACTTTTGAGCCTCACGAGTGCACATCGTGTGGTTGTCCATGCTATGGTATTTCGTCAGATGTTGTCTTTAGTGGGTTTTTGAGTGTTGTATGTATATGGTTAATTGTAATAAATTCTTCATTTATTTTCCTCTTTGTACACATATGTATAGTTTGAGCTAATATATTAATTTTTTGAACTTGCAGTTGATGCTTTATGCTGGCAGCGATGCCCCAGAGTATCATGTTCCACACTCTACACAGGGGCATGAAATTCCATCCACTGATCCCTTGGTTGGTGGAGAGATTCCTATAGCACCCATTGCCGTATCTCACACTGAGGTAAACATTTTAAAATTTCTGTTTTTTAATACTTGTTAATTTTTTAATTTCCACATACTGTATATGTTAGTTCACTAATGTTATCTACGGTCTAATATTTACAATTATTAAACTTGTAGATGTTGGATCCTTCACAAGGGAAAGCAGTGATGGAGGTAGGATCCATGGTCATATCGACCGAGGAAATATCTGGGCAGATGCCAGATCCTTCACGAGGGAAAGCAGTGATGGAGGTAAACATTTTAAACATTTAAAAAATGTCATTTTTTAAATACATGTATGTTCGTTGAATCATGCATGTCTAACTACATGAACTCTTGTTCACTATAGGCACCAACCGAAACACCTAGACCATTTCCTGGAGTTGTATCTCCTCATAGGCCATATGTGAACAAGGGTCAAGTGTATATGAGACGGCCTACTGCTAGAAAGAGTGAAGTTGTCCATGACCATGGAGATACTAATACCATGGTAATTTGTATATCCTTCAATGATATTTCTTGGTTATCTTGAAGTCTAGTGCATAAAATGTTTTGTTAATGTTTGATTTGCATGTTTACTACATCAGGAATCAGAGTTTACTATTGAAAACCTTGCAGGGATGGTTGATGCAGTAGTTAGTGCTACATCTACAATGGCAACAAGTCACACAGAGGTACAACTATTTCAACATGATCATTACATAGTTTATTATTGTTGGCGTATGTTTATTCATGCATGTCTAACTATTTCAACATTTGGTGATTGTAGCCACCGGCAGCAAGAGTTATTGATGCAACAGTCAATGTGGTATCTGCAATAACAACAAGCCACATAGAGGTACAACTATTTGAACATGATATAGACATAGTGTGTTATTGTTCTCTATTGTTTATTCATGCAAATTTCTAACTATTTCAAGATTTGGTGATTGTAGCCACCACCACCACCGCCATATCCTGACCCCTTTGGTTCAACCATGGATGCGACCATTCTTCATGTTCAACCAACAGCTCCATCTACTACACAAGAAACACAATCCACTTTGTCACAGTCTCTCACTGAGGCGAGATGTCCATTAATGAACAATTGTTTCATGCAATGTCCATTAACATTTTCATAATTTTTGAGTTAATTTAGATATGGTATTTTATTGAGCTAATGTATTAGTACATAGTTAGTTGAATTTAACAATTGATATTTAATTTGTAGGATCCAAAGATGCACACTTGTCCTATAGTTGTGCCTATAGGACCACCCTTGAGAAAGAACAAGAGGAAGCTTGAGTTTTGATGTGTCTTATGGGATTTGTACATTTCAATACATGTACATGTGGCTTGGACAGTTTTGGAAACATGTACTTTTGGAGGCATGTACAATGACATTTCACTTACATCTACATGTGGCTTGGATAGTTTTGGATACATGTACATGTGGCTTGGATAGTCTTGGATAGTTGTGGAGACACATGTACTTCTGGTTACTTTTGGATATAT